>BLKR01001109.1:0-338533 GCA_011170035.1 Teleogryllus occipitalis
CGCCCTCGCCCTCGTCCGCGCCCTCGTCCGCGCCCGCGTCCGCGCTCACGCCGTTGCCTGCGGCCCCCGCCCTCAACCCCCACATCCGATACTCTCTCCCGTGTCCGCGCCCTCGCCCGCACCTTCGCCCGCGCCTACGCCCGCGCCCTCATCCTCGTTCTCGCCCCCGCTCGTTGTCCGCAGACGAGCCCATCAACCTGAAATGAGCCACGCTTCCAGAACTACGTGCTAAGCCTCACCTACCCACTGGGGCGCATTGGCTTTAGACGATACCGAACGCCTGCATAGCGAAATTCCTATGCCTCTATCTTCACTTAAAACTATCTTGCACAGCATATTTTCAATATTAAATTGTACTTTACGATTATTGGAGTTTTTAAACGATAAGTTTAGACGATCAGTGTTTATTTTTTAAAGTGATTTAACATAACTAAACAGACGGACGAAAACGACTCTTTTTACAACCGGCGTCTGTTAAGTATTTTCCTATTTGCGGTTCATTAAGAAGAATCGAAACAAATGATTTGTTACAAAAGTTGGTGGTTGAGTACTACTTTAAGAAAAAAACATTTCGTTTTTTTTTCTAATAAGGTGCTATAACGAAAAATATCGAACGTCACTCGCACGATAGCACAAATAACGGTATTGTTAAAAAGCTTGGCTAACGCCTCTTGTGCAAACTCCGGCTGCATCAATTATTTGCTCTCTATCACCCTAATGACATTAATAGCTGCAACAAGCAAACGTAACACATTTTACATCATCACACTTCACATCACAACGTTTCGGTGATTTTTTAGGTGTCTTGTGATTTGTTCTCCATTCAATGTCAAAAAGAACACATATTGACCATTATGTAATGGATGTTTTAATCATAATTTATTTTATAGATATTGAATACACTACAAAGCAAAAGACACTTGAACAGGGTCACAATACATGACTGAAATGTTGTGATGTAATGTGTTGTGATATAAAATGTGTGTTGTAATATTAATGAAAATTTATCGTTTAATCTACTAGTATTTTTCATACACTCATATTCTTTAAAGCGACTCTGCAAAACCTACGGAGTGTGTATTTTAAGTTGTCAGTGTTTTAAAACTACTGGAATAAGCTTGCTTGAGGAGTCTTCGAAGACTATTGAAGAGATGACGTGACATTTCAAAAAGAAGAATCGATGTCAAACCACCCGAGTGTCATTTAGGGTTACGCTATGCTCTAGTATTGCTGGTGTCGGTAACTATTTAATTGCTACGGAATATTTAATGGAACGAATTACAACGGAAATAATAATGAAATCTAGTACTGAAGGTTATGAGAAACGTTCCAAGCAATGTATTCTGTACTACGGAGTAATACACTACCTTCTCGTACTATAAATTGCGTCATCTTTATTCCTTTTCCACGCGTAAAATTGTCATTCTTACTGATTGAATAATTAAATGCCCTATTTCAAATAAAAAACGTAATTACTTTACGAATATTCTTAATATAGGCGTTTTAAGTAATCTATTTTTACCCATATTTTACTGTGATGTGATTTTCTTACGCATTCCTAAAGTGCAAAACATCGAAGATAGATATCATTTAGAGCAGACGGGTTTTGATTTTTTAACTCAATCATAATATTTTCCTACAATGTGTCTCACTTTTAATCATCTGAATGATCATATTCTTGTTTTACTTATGTACATGGGATTTACATTGATATTAGTATCGATTTCACCCTCCTTGGAATTCAAAATTCCCCTTTATTTCGAAAGTCCTTTGTATGTACTTGTAAAAAAGGTTCTTTTCCTCCTAGGAACTGACTTTCTTCCTAAGTTCTACAGCATTGCTTACATGCGTGCTTGTAATTTTCTTTTTTGTACCCGCAGTATAATAGCAAAGGCATGCGCTTTTAATGGATTAGACCGGGAGCGGTGGCTCAGTGCATCAGCTGATGTCACAGCAGTGCCTCTGACCGGGAGGTTCTAGACTCGAGTCCTGACGGCGCACGGTGGTGCATTTTCCCGAAATCCTGGCCAAAACCTCAAAAATGAAATCGCGTTTACTGAACTTTTGCAAATACTACGACACACTGTATACTTGGGGGCATCTGTTTCTGCCCACTTCGTGTCTCTGGGTCAATTCCCCTGGCACCAGTAGTCACCCGAACTTACCCTTCGCGGCGTTCGGTAGACGTGCGGTGCGAGAGTAACACAGAGAGACCGTCTTTATTTGTAAGTGGTGGCCATACAAAGTTGTGCAGAGAAAACTGGCAGTATGGATTCTCTTCCTGAAGGTTTGTAGAGTATTTTCATGTTTGTTTTATAATGCATTAATGCATAATACCGACGTGGGATGAAATATTAAAATGCATGAAATTAATACAATAATTTTAATTACTCATAAGTTCACGTAGGCTGAAAGTTACCAATTTCGCGGAATTCCGCGATGTTTCTAATTGCATTTACTAGCTGAATCTATCCTCTTTCGAATCCAGTTGTAAAATCATGCCCCAACTTGCCCCATTAGAAAATATAAAGAATTAATTTTTCGCCAAGCACGCGTGACCGCCGAATATGACTCGTCGAGATCCGTCCTGAGAACGGGAACTGCTTTTACAATGCTGTTTCTAGCGGAAAAGTTTGATCCCTTTTACTGAAATAACAAATTTACTCAATATTATAAACAAAAAAATTAATATTTTTAATTTTTGTAACAGATTATGACTATTCACTAATATCACATGAACATAATATTTATGTACATATTACATCTTCTGAACTGGATTACGCACATTTTATTTCATTACAATTGTACATAAAGTAATATTTACATAATATGTGTCATCAAAACTCGTCTTAAGGAAGGCTGTGCGCTCGATGAAAGGTAAAATACGTACGTGATATCAAAAAAACTCATCATACCACTTTTAAAAAATAAATCAAAAATTCAACTGATCGTAAAGTAATATTTGTTTACTCAACTCCTAAGTTACATACCAACAATTATTCATATTAGATTGTTATTGTTATAAAATTAGTATTATATTATTTTTTATGAAATAATACTGCAACTACAGTTTGAATATGGCCAAGAAACATATTCAAATGCAATTCAAAGAAAAATGGTCTGAATGTAGAGCTTTCCAAACAAGATTATGGTAATAGCAACGACTGTAATTCAGCATGACACTTTTTGAGAAATCTAAATACTCCTCAGAAATAACCGGGATATATGAGGGTATAATTAAGAGATTTAGAAAAAAATTATTGGCAATATCCAGTGGATACGCCATTAGCTTTTTTTTCTGTTGTAGTACGCACTGGATACTGCCAAGAAATATGTTTACAAATATTCATGGTAATACGTGCTTAGAATCTATTCACAAAGATATAAGACGGTATGGAGAAGGATTCTCACGAACATGTTCAAGACTGCACCCAATCCAGCAGATGTTTAATCGCCTGTTGAGATCTTCTGTTCCTTTAATTTCCAGCTTGAGGGATGTTCCCAAAAGAAAGTTAAAATTCTTGAACAAATATGCTTTGTGTCATTTGCCTGTGCCAAATACCACCGTAGGGAGAAATGTACCCTAGTGAAAAATGTGATCTTCCTTTCCGGTTCTTCGGACACTGTATATGAATTTTCTCTGGCAGAGGGCATGAGATGGCATTAATTACCATTCTTCTTTATGCCAAATGTTATCAATTAATATGTAAGTAATCCCTACGGTTTTCTAAAATCAATTTTGTGAATTGATCAAATTTTACCAAGTTTATATAGAAAAATATATTTATAGTTCACAGATTTAAGAAGTGCATTATTCTGGTATTATGTTATCAGCTCCCTTACATTATAAAGATAATCCAAAATAAATTTGGTCGTCGTAGAAAACGTACTATAGCTCTCAGAGGTTTTGGCCAGGAAATCGCCAAAATGCACCACTGTGCGGCGGCAGGATTTTCGACACTAGCTTTTCAGCTAGGTGGAATTCAGTCGCTGTTTGGAGGAGAATTCTAGCGCCCGGCCACTCTCATCGGTAGTTTTCCGTAATTTCTCCAATCAACATCAGGCGAATGCCGAAGCAGTACCTTAACAAACGGGCCAAGGACCGCGCGCGATTTTCCCTTCCTCTTCGTTGTCCTATTCTCCCCCAATTACACACACACTTACACTTAACATGCACTACACCACCGTGCATGCCGAGAGACCGGTCGAGGATTTAGAACTTGTCCCGACTGGGGCGGTGCCGCGCTGATGGGAGATACTTGGGTGTGGAAAAACCCGCTAGTCGACGATAGGTCGGCGCCGGATCTCGCCATACAATTGGGGAAGATCACCGCCAACTCACATGAAAAACATGTTCCACACTTACGGGACTCATGACCTCAGTAGTTGACGCTCTCGGAATCACTAACAATTTATCATTAATGGATTTGAGTGATGATTTTTTGATGGATGTTTTTCGTCTGTGTGAAGTCAATCATTTTGATGGTAGTGTTGACCAGAGCGTCAAAAATACTACGGGCGTCTTCGCTCATTGCGTACAAACGGCCTGCGCTTCTACCACCTGAGTGCAGTGCAGACTGGGAAATGTATCGCCTTTAATGGTGTCGACCCCTCTGGCGCCTGACTATTTTACCTACCCACATAGTTGCGGTTGTAGAGTTGTTATGTATGAGTTGTCTGTGTGCGAGCGTGCTGGCTACTATCAACGTGACTGGCAAATGGCAGCTGACTACCCACATCGAACTGTTTTCGGTTTGCGCTGACAATTGACTCTTTTGTACTTTCATGAGCTGACCGCCCCCATCCAAACGTTCTCTCTAAATACACTCACCCTCTCTCTATCTGTGTAATTTTCTTTTTTCTCCCCCTTTTGTGGCTACTGCGTTATGCTTTATGCCCGTCTCACTCATTTCGATTTCATTGGACTTTTTTGCGTGTGATATTCCTTCAGCGTTACACCCGATTGCTATCCACTAATTTTCGTTACAGCTGTTCTCTCGGTGATGCGTATCTTCTGTATATATGTGTCTCTAGGCTTTTTGTATCAATGTAGATGCCATTCTAGAAATCCAGTGCATGTTTTAATGAGTAGTATTTATAGAAGTGAAATAGACACGAGATTACAGCACCACGCTGTCGCGCCAGTTAGTGTGTTGCTAGAGCTCAGTATGAACCCCCACAAATTTCTAGAACTTTCAGCACCCCGCCACCCTTCGCCTCGCTCTCATCTCTTGTCATCTTCTAAAGATGAATGCTTCTATTCAGACATTAACTGCCTCTTCAAACATTTTCACTTTTCCCGTTCTCCATTATTTCAGTTTTCTGTTGTTCTCCTCCCTGGTATTATCCCCTCACATTTATTGCGCCAGATTAATCCGTCACTGCCTTGCCAGTTGTCGCCTGACAACAACAAACGGTGTCGCTCCCGCAAACCCAACCCATCTTGTCACCATCAACGCCTTACAGGTCCCCGCCATGCCTACCATCGCCACTCTCGTCTTGCCGTCGCCGACACCTACAACCCTTGCCATTCCATCCCCCTTCACGCCATCCCGTCACCTCCGCACCAGACACCATTTGAACCATCCTTGCCACGCCCACCGCTCCCCGCTATTTCCTTTCCTCCTCCCACCAGCGCCGCTGGAAGAGCGAAACAGCCCACCCCCACCCTTCGCCGCACGCATCTTCTCGTCTTTCTCGCCGCCGGCGCCGCCGGACCTTCCCTCCCCCTTCCCTTGGCGGCCACTGTCGCCGGCGGCGGTCGAAATTAAAAGCAAAGTAAATAAATAACCGGGCAGGGGCGCTGGGGCGCCGCCCATTTCCATGCTAGCCGCCAGCGATATTGCGGCGAAGGGAGCGTCCCCGGGGGAGCGGGGCCGGAGTGGCTTATTACGCCGCGCGCGCGCGCACCCTTCCCGCCCCCCCCCCCGCCCCCTGCCCCTCCCCGGTCCCCCAACGCCCCCGCTCCGCTTGCTCCTCGCCGCCGCCCCGCGCCCGATTTCTTGAGGCGCGCGGCGCGGGATCCGCGCGTAATCGAAAGCGACCCTCCCCCGAGTCGCTGGCGGCCGCCGCGCGCCGAGGGGAGCGCGCAGATCGCTTTCCGGCCGCCGAGGGGGCGTTACGGAACGGAGGAGCGGGTTACGATGTTGCGAGACGGCGGGGATGCAGTCAGATGGGATTTCAGTCAGATGGCGACCAGGATCCGGCGCGGTGTAATTGGGAGTGCTGTTGATGTTGTGGTCGAAATGGTGCTTGGGTGCGGTGGATACGCGGATTTCAAGTTGACCGCGTTCGTGGGGTTGTTTTGCTGCTATAAAGCAGACACTTTTACAACGTTGTGAGGTAATAAAAGCAACGGCGCGCCAGTATTTAATTTCAAATACTCATATTTTAGATTGTTAAACTGACAATGCATAGATCCTCCCACATATGCTTGCATTTTAAGAAAACATGCTTCTCAACCTAAGGACCATCATGATTATGGTTCTCTCTATTGAATTTTTCATTAAAAATCTTGAGAATTGTTTTAGAACGGTGAATTTATTTTTAATATTAAACATTTTACGCAGCTGTATCTGAAAAGATCGAGAGCCATGTCTGAGAATAATTTGTATGTTGTCAAACTGTTTTGAAGACAGCGTCAGGGAATTTTGAAACGTCGGCCCGGTGGCCGAGATCGCTAACGCAGTTGTGTCGATGCGATCTCGGACCGAAGGGTCGCGGCTTCGAGTCCCGCCTCGGGCATGGTTGTATTTGTGTTCGTTTTTTCACTCATTATCATCACCATATCGTTTACTCTTCACCGCTACCATAACGTTAAATATAATAGTGGTCGCTAATGACTTAGATGTTGATGCGACCTTAAATAGCAAAAAACAAACAAAAACAAAACCTTGAAACGATTTCTTAAATTTTCACTGTAGAGCAAATGTGTTAACGATAGCTGAATACTATTTAGTGACGAAGAATGTATTAATAAACATTTAAAAATGAGTTATTTGCATGTAGAATTTTTCCTCTGTAATCAAATTGCAGAGCTATCACTTGAAGTATTGAGGGATCGCAATTGACGGATTGTCTCCCTCTGGAGCTCCAAGGCTGCGGAGTAGCTGCGTTGCCAGACAGCGCAGCGTCTGAGCAGCGAGACGACGCCGTTTGCGGGGCGAGTTCCGCGGTTGCGAGGGCGGGGGAAGGGGCGGGGCTGCGGGAGCGCGGGCGTCTCCTCGCGGGGATAGGATACCCAGGCGCGTTATAAAGCGACCGCCGTAATGCGGTAATGGGCTTTTGTGAGGGCGCGCGTCCCGGGGTGCGTCGTTGATATCTCCATTCGAGGGGAGGTTCGCGAGGCGGCTAAGGCAAAAGGGGCGTGGCGGAGTGCGGGGAGGAGGGTGCGGAGGTGTGAGGCTGTGCGAAGTGGGGCGGGGGCGGAGGGTGTTGGGGCGGAGCGGGAAGCGGCTGACTGAAGTGAGGCGTGGCGGAGTTGACGGAGCGCGGCGGAGTGATGTGAGCGGGAGGCGAAAGAGTGGAGCGGGGAGCTGTCGAGTTGACCAGTGCGGGCATAGTCGAGCGGAGCGGGAGGCGGTCGAGGGGCATGGGAGGCGAAAGAACTGAGCCATGGGTACGTCGAACAGAGTATGATAGGTCGCTTGGAGAGAAATAGATCGAGCAGAGCGGGGAACGGTCGGGGAGCGGTCGTGCCGAGTGGGGAGCAGTCGACCGGAGAGAGAAGGGGTCGAGCGGAGTTAGGGCAGTCGAGGGGGGCGGTCGAGCGGAGAGGAAAGCGGTCGAGCGGAGTGGGCGCGGTCGAGCGAAGTGGGGGCGGTCGAGCGGAGCGGGGAGTGTTCGAGCGGGAGTAGTCGAGCGGAGCGGTCGAGGGGAGCGGAAAGTGGTCGAGCTGAACGGGGAGCGGTCGAGGAGAGCGGGGAGTGGTCGAGCGGAGTGGTTGCAGTGGAACGGTGAAGGATGAGTCGAGCGCAGTAAGGGCGACCGAGCGGATCGGGGAAGGGTCGAGCGGAGCGGGGAGCGGTCGAGTGGGGCGGGGCTTAGCCGAGGGTTGCGAAGGATTGGCGAGCAGGGATGAGGGCGTGCGAGCGGAGCGGGGGCGGTGAAGTAGGGTGCGGCGTTGCTGGACTAGAGTGAATGGGCGAGGCGTTGTGAGCAGGCGGGGCGGGGAACTGCGCGTCGGGCCACCCCCTCCATCACTTCGGGCGTCTGAAGAGAGGGCTCTTTGCTTTTTGTTACGTTCTCTCTCGTTTGCGGGTTATGGAAGAAAGCAGCTTATGTCGGGAGTGTCGTTTCCGATGCAGGCTGCGAGGGTTCCTCCGACTTCGCAGAAATGATTTCCTGTTGCGTGGTGGGTGAAGAGATTTCGTTTGTTGGGCTATTCCTTCTTAATAACTTGAAAATTGTACGAAACTCTTTCAGTTTTATATGTACTGTAAAGTGTCCTTTAATTTTTTTCTATTTATAGTTCAAAAGATGGGGTATAAATATTATTTTCGTGGTATGCGTACTTTTTAATTACCTTTTATCCTTTTAATAACTTTTAAACTTTTTATCTTCATGTAATGGATGAATGTTGCAATTTAAATTGATTCAGTATTAAATAGATTAGTAATGTTGAATTCGCAAAGAATCCATTAGGTACTGCTGCTGTGCTACCAGAAAGACTTTCAAATTCTATAAAAAATCTTATCATTTTTTGAACTAGTATAAAATAAAATTGTAAAAAAATGTAACTTTTCGTTTGATCCGTATGCATTACAAAAAAGCTAACTTTAAAAATTAGTATATTTAAACGAAAGTCATTGATTTCAAGCGTAAGAGAACTGTTGGTGAATTGTAAGCTACATGATTTTAATGATGTATGTATCTCCTAATGATGTATCTCCTAATTCAGTACAGCTTTTTAAAATATATTTCCGTGTTACTACTCGGTCTCTTCCGGGGGTGCATATTTTGCGGTTAGTCGATTTGTAGAAAAGCAGAAAATTGTTTATATTTTCCCATTGTAGAAATGCTAAAATTATGCATGCATGGATATTAGCGTGTTTCTGCTGAATTAGTTCAGCCAGCACAAAAACGTTTGGAATGAATACTATGAATCGCAAAATGTTTAACATCTGTAATTAAAGTTAACTCGTTAAAACGTTGCTCTCGTGTTATTCTCGAACATTCCCTATGCATGTACATGTGTGTGTGTGCGTTCGATTTCAACGCAAAGCTGTCCCCAATATACTGTTCAAAACAAACCCTCATCAAACACCAAAATAACGCAACGCGCTCACCCACCTACTGTCTAGTACGCGGCAAAAATGGAGTTTTCGAGCGTTCTCACCAGAGGGCGCTGTGCAACTTTGCTGCTGTAGCTGCCATGTGCAGACGAGCAACTGGAACGGATTGCGCTTAGGGTTTACAAACACACCCTGTGTTGCTTGTGATAGTTTATCTTTTGTCCATTTCCCATATACGCTACTTAGAACGACATACACATGATGTTTACCAGCCCTCGCATAATTACGAGTGCTGGAGGGAGCCAACGTCGCACTGAGAGTGAACTATCCAACATGCTTAAATAAAAGAGTAAGTGTTAAGTAATGACCGAAACGAGTGTATGAAGAGAGGGATAATTGCATGAATTGTATGTTCAAGAAAACGAGCGACGATAGGAGCGAGTTTTCTTATATACCATGAGTGCAATTATACCCCTTTATACTTATGCGTATTACGTTCAATCTTTTTTCGTTTCCATTTACGAATAATTTAAATTAAAAAAAATGAAAGCAAATCTTTTCCACCCGCGGCATGCTTTTCATGACCTAGAATTGCTTCTGAAAAAATCGATTTTAGTGGGTCTTGCATTGTTGTTTCCACGAATTATTTGCAAATGAAAGGTACTGCACATATGCGGATAAAATATTAGAAGCTGACAAAGTCATGAAAACATTATTTCCCACGAAATGTAAAGACAGGTATGAGAGAGAATTCCTGTGTAAGTATTGAGGGGGGGGGGGAACTAGTCACTTCTCCCACAGGTTTGGTATAGCATACTTTTTAAAATTTGTAAACACAGCTGATGTTTACATTTTTTACATTCATAATTCTGAGCCCAAATGTTTTACATGTAAAACATTTAATACATTCACGTTAAATATTTTTGTTGTTCCATAAGTCAGCTAGCTTAACATTTACTTCCCCAATTTAGTTTTATTCATTCCTTGTTCATCTGTAGCTATTGTATGTACGTAATATGTGATGTACTTTTTTGTTCATGATTCATGTCCGACTGCAAATGCCTTTGATATGTCTGTGTTATAGTTTCTTAATTACATGATTTCGCGCCTTTGCTGAATTTTGATTAGTATTGATGAATTTTTAATTGCACGCGTGCTATTAACGTAGAGATAATCAACGATTTTTCATGGAAGTAATGAGCAAATTTAGTTAACTCAACGAAAAATTGCATTTTTCGCGACCCTTGATCGATCAAAAATATATTTTTAGATCCTGGCGAAGATATTTATTTTCGAAACGAAGATAAAAGAAGAAACAATAAAGTTTTCAAAACTTTAGTCTTAACATTGTTAACATGAAATTGGATTTATCACTGTTTTAAACTTTTACTAAGACTATGAGAATAATAGGGCTGTATTAAAATATTGGTCATAAAATATCTACATTGAAACTTACTTTGACCCAACGGGGCTACCGAAAAATTCTAGAATATTGTAGGTGTTCGTAAGATTGTTATTTTTATTTTTTCCTTGTAATTTTATTAATTTTCTTTCTGAATACTATTTTTCTGAAAACATTAGAAAATTTTGCATCTCACGAAAAAAAAATGCGCCAATTGAAGGACTGCTTTTTACTGACGCTTGTTCATCCAGCCCAATTCCTCCTTAACAATTAAAGCTCTCCGGGTACTTTAACCGTGACTCTCCCCGCATCTAATTTATCTGACGCATCTATCTTTTCAATTTCACATGATGTGTTACCATCCACCCTTCTGTTGCATTATTACTCCTTCGTTATGCCTTGTTTGTCAGTATTCTTCCTCCCTCAACGCCTGACTAGCTATTCCCTGTGTTTGCTCTCCGTTCATTGCTCGTAACAGTCCATATCCCACTCAATACCTTCTAAGTACATCGCCCACCCCTTCTCTGTATTTGTTTTCATTTTTACTGCAAGCTTCTCGTTCACGTTACATCTCGTAAAGTAGCCATGTCATTCTATCCACTCCCTTTCATCGTAATCCCTACTCCCTTTACATTATCCATTAGCATTGGATTATTTATTTCTCTCTCTCGTACTCTTTGTACTCTTGGAATATATACTTTTTCGATAATTTTCTTTTGGTGTGTATTTTTATGGTGTGAAATATATCTTGTACTCACAATGTGAAACATCTCATTTCAAACAAAACACACTAAATGTAAGAGACAAGAAGATGCTTCAACTGTCAATCATAATTTTAAGTATTATCAAAGAACGACACATACAACCTACATTCTTTAATTACGTTCTTTAATTTTTTGAGTCCTTCTAACTCGTGTTAGTCGAGGGGGTTTCCTTGGTTTGGGCGTCATCTACTCCTTTGCCGTGCTGACAGGGCTCCCTCGTTGCTGTGTCATTGTAGGCGGCGGATGCCTGTCGCTCTCAGATTCCGACGTCTTCCGCTCGGGTGGGTTCGCGGACCCCCTGCGGACCCCGCCCAGCGGACGCGGTATCGGCTCCGTGCACGCCCTCGCCGCCCCCACCGCCCTCGCCGCCCACGCCGCCGTCATCCCTCTAGCCGCCCTCACTGCTCGTGCATCGCTGGGTGCGCCGCAGCTTGCCCTCCTGGCTGACGGACATCGCATCGCATGGTTGACACCTTCCCTCACTGCCCACTAACAAGTGGAACGGAAATACTGAGCTATTTCCTTCTCGTGTGTATTAATATTGTACTGGCAAAGAAAATGCATAATAGCTAAAAAGTGTAAAGTAAATGCTATCTCTGTAAATAGCAAATCTTTTCAATGTATTGATACTTTCGCTTGATGTGAAATCTCTTTGTTTTTTTTTTTAGTTTTTATAATTCTTTGTTTTGTAATAATTTTAAAAATGAGTGCCAGATTGTCATACAGATAAATTTTAATTTCGTTTTTAACGCGATGTGTATGATGTCACCACCAGTTCAGCATGTTTGCTTTCGGTAGTTTATATCACTCCATGAAATCTGACTGAATATTGAAATTTTCATTACAGATGAAGTATAGGGAAAATATATCGTTCGCAGGAATATCCTGTGATGTATGTAATTGGTTTACGGTCGTCTGAATCATTTCTGCGAACGAGTGAGAATTGGTTCTGTTTCGTTAACCGGTTACACCTCTAACGCAATTACTCTTCTTATTTGCAATGTAGATCACGATATTATGTTCCATATTTGATGTCATTTCTTTTACTCCTGACGTGTTTACTTTCTCGCCTTACTTAGTAAGAAGGGAAAGTATTATAATAGATCACCGGAAATCGGAGATTTTTCGACAGAAAAATATTTATGGGTGAGCCATGTCAACGAAAGTTGGATAACATCCTGTTCTTGTATGTAGTACCACTAATACGTTTTTATTGGCCTCTTTTTTATTCTTGTTGTTGATGAGTTCATAATGTCTGCAAGTAGGTGTCAGAACCACTCTGCTCTTGTTTTGATGTCTCCTTCCAGAGACTGTCCGCAGAAGCTCTTGAAGTTCTGAGCAATAATCGCAGTGTGACCTTTATAAATCTGGGCCTGCTCCTGCTTGGCCGTAGCCAATTCGTGAGCTGCGCGCTTGGCCTGAATCTCCGCCGTATTCGAAACCGCCCACTCGGCGCCGCGATTTGCCGGTTCCGCTTATCCGGGCGACTAATTAGAACGTAATTGGAAGCCAACGCCTCCTCCCCTCTCGCCCACCCACCCACCCACCCACCACCACTGCCTACGGAGCCTTTAAGGCGCCGGACCCCCGCATGCCAACCAGCCCCTGCCCACCCTCTTGACGACCTCTCGCCGTACTCCTTACCCCATCCCACTGCTGATTGAGATGGTTGAAAATTATTATATAACTAGAAAGGCTTATTGAATTGCTCATGCGCCACTTGGCACATCGCTATAACGTTTTATTAAGGAAGGAAACTATTGTTTCCGGAATTTAAAAGAAGATATATTGATAACAGTCTTTTGAGATAACCAACCACTGATTTCGAAATACAATTTTGAAGTAAATTTGATGTATTATCTTATTTCGATACTTAAAGGAAAATACAGCCATTAAATCAAGAAGAGAGTTAATAAATATGGAAAGGATGTAGTTAAAAACATATTATTGTTCAATAATATGTGAGTGTTTACTTCGTCAAATTGTATCATCCCTAATCGTTGGTTTTCGTTTTGAATATGTTACGCTTTTGCACCGTTCTATAATTTTTGGTCTTCACTAAACATTATGTGCTCAGAATATTGCATGAAAATTTTGAGTTCATTACCTTCTAATAAACGTTTCGTAATTTCGGAACGAATATAATCCGTAACTCCTCAGAAAAACTTACATTAGATACACGTAAGTGCAACAGTAAATTCATAGTCCAAAACAGTAAAAATACACATATATACTTCATAGTGCTAGTTGGTAAGTTTTGTTGAAAACTACGCTAACGGTTGTTTCGAAGTGCTCCAATCGTCACTCGTGCAAGTGGACAGCCTTCCCTGATGGGCAGCGCGCAGGCGGCGGGAGGTGGGCCCGCGCAAGCACCAGGCGCTTCGCCCGTGTCGTCCTCGTCGCGTCGGGGCGGAGGCGCTGCGCCTGGCGGCGCCCGCTGTGTCAACGCCGCCCGCGGGTGCCATGGGGATGGGAGGGAGGGAAGGGAAGTGGCGCGCGAGCCGTGTCGCTTCCCCGCCGCGGGCGCTCGTTTTTCGATAGCGCCGCCCCCGCCCTGCCGCGCCGCGCCCCGCCGCTCGCTTCTCGCCCTCTCGCGGCTGCGCTCTGCGTGCTTTCATGGCGGTGTGCAAGCGGAGCAACACGATGGGGGGTTGGAAACGTGTGGAATGAAAATGTAGGGAAGGAGAACGATGGGATAGCAAACACGGGAATGAAAACGTAGCAAATAGAAACGTAAAGAAGGAATGAAAACGTAGGGAATGGAAACGCGGGGAGTGAAAACATAGGGAATAGAACCGTGGGGAATGGAACCGTGGGGAATGGAAGCGTGATGAATGAAAATGTAGGGAAGGAAAACGATGGGATAGGAAACATGGGAATGAAAACGTAGGAAATAGAAACGTAAAGAAGGGAAAAAAACGTAGGGTATGAAAACGTAGGGTATGAAAACGTAGGGTATGGAAACGTGGGGAGTGAAAACATAGGGAATGGAAGCGTGAGGAATGGAAGCGTGGGGAATGGAAGCGTGGGGAATGGAAGCGTGAGGAATGAAAATGTAGGGAAGGAAAACGATGGGATAGGAAACATGGGAATGAAAACGTAGGAAATAGAAACGTAAAGAAGGGAAAAAAACGTAGGGTATGAAAACGTAGGGTATGAAAACGTAGGGTATGGAAACGTGGGGAGTGAAAACATAGGGAATGGAAGCGTGAGGAATGGAAGCGTGGGGAATGGAAGCGTGGGGAATGGAAGCGTGAGGAATGAAAATGTAGGGAAGGAAAACGATGGGATAGGAAACATGGGAATGAAAACGTAGCAAATAGAAACGTAAAGAAGGAATGAAAACGTAGGGAATGGAAACGCGGGGAGTGAAAGCATAGGGAATAGAACCGTGGGGAATGGAAGCGTGATGAATGGCAGCGTGAGGAATGAAAACGTAGATAATGAAAACGTAATCAATGAAAATATGGGAAATGAATACGTAGGGAATCGAAAAGCAAGGTATGAAAACATAGAGAATGAAAAGATGTGGAAAGGAAACGTAGGGAAAGAAAACACAGAAAAGAGAAACGTGGGGGATCAAAAAGTAGAGAATGAAAACTTAAGGAATGGAAGCGTAGGGAATGGAAGCCTAGGTAATGGAAACGTAGGGAAGGGGAATGTGAGGAAGGAAAACCTGGGAAGCGGCACGTGTAGGACCGGAAAGTAACAGAGGAGCAACCTACGGTGGGACGTGGCAGAATGTATAGGCTCAGAAGGCGGTACACAACGCAACAGAGCACGCTGGAAGGGGGTGCGGTGGGCTTGAGGCCGGCGATGTTATGTTCGTGTCAGAACGCGGCGGGATAGGGACAAGGCGAGGTGTGGTTGAACGGGACATTGTACAAGGACGGGCGGGGTGGCGCTGGGCGGAGTCTCGCGAATCGATAGGTAACCGGAGCCCGAAAGCGAGAGTGTGCTCTGACGACCTCGTCTACGCCGCGGCCTTCCCCCTCCCGCAGCACCCACCTGCCACCGCTTCCCACCCCCACCCTGCCTCTCGTACCCCGGCGCCACCGCCGGCTCGGGTTCCCGCGCTCCGTTCGCTGTCCGTTTAAAAGCCCGCGAGCAGCCGCCTCTGCCAGCGCCGCTACGCCTCCACCGCGGCTCGGGGCGGTAATGGCGGGCCAGATGGGACGCTGCGTTAATTGCCTTATTGCCTCGTCAGTAATTAATTAGGTCCCTGCCGGGTTCTCCCCGAGGGGTGGTGGGCGTGGGCGGGGCAGGTGCGCCGGCGGGGGCGGGCCAGGTGGGAGCGACCCGGGACGCGCCATTACGTGGCAAGAGGGCAGCTGCGGCGCGCGCGCCGGCGGAGGAGCGAGACGGCGCGGCGCGAGGACGCGCTCGGTGGATTGCGGTCGCGCGGGGCGGGGCGGGGGCGAAGCGAGAGGTAGATCGCGGTCGCGGCGCGGGGCGGGGGGCGGGGCGCGGGGGGCGGGGCGCGGGTGACAGTGGCAGCGCGAGCACGACGGGAAGAGTGGGGTGCAGCGGACGGGCGATGCGGTACGAGAACGAGGACGAGTGGGAGGAGGGGCGGAGCGGGATGAGGCTTACACTTGACCCGGGGGATTACGTTGCCCACGTAAGCGCCTTTGCGCGCCGCTCGCCCCGCGGCGCCCCGCTCGCCCGTTCGCCCTCCACCCCACCCCCGTCCCCACCAGCGCTCCCGGCGCAGCGGGGCGGGGCGGGGCGGCGCACGCCAGACCGGAGTTATAACGTCTACCTGTGCCGCGCAGCGCAGAGCGGCGGGCTGTGCGCAGGGCCCGGGTGAGCAGCCGCCGCCGCCCGTCCCCGCGGCGCTGCGGTCTCCCGCGAGCGCGCGCGGAAGTTCTCTTTCTCGAGTTATGTCTGGAGGAGCCGCGCCGCCGCTGGAGGGAAATGCGCCGAAATTCGGGGCGGCTCCTCGCTAAAGTCCCCGCGCCGCGTGTGCTACGAGCGAGGCGACGGGCGTGGCCCTCGGTATCGCGCGGCGAGAGGGGCGTCGTTTGGGTTAAGCGTGCCATTTGAATTCTCTACCTTACAGTATACATTGGATGCCCGCGGACGTACTTGAGAACTAAAACCTGTGCTGCTTATATTGTAGTGTGAATACTAATATTTATTGTTTCTAATGAGGGAATAGGAAAAATACTATTAATGTGTCAAAAAGAAGCTTATTTTCAAGGTACGCAATAGTCGGTTATTTGTAAATTAACATTGACCAGCGTATTTTATTATCTTTCTTCATTTGTTCAGTGATGTTAACCGTGATTATTTGATTTTGAGTGTTCGGCAAGTAAACAAAAGAACATATTTTGAGGAATTAGTTATATTGTTAAAACGTAATTGTATTGTTTATTTTTTTAAATGAGTCATTCACTATAGAAAAAATATCCCACGTCAAAAATGCTTCTTTTCATTGTATTAGATACAAAGACTATTTTTGTGCGTATATTATTTTTGCATCCTCAATTTATTTCAAAATGTATTACTTAACCTCTATTATTACAAAAAAAATAACGTTTTCGCAGCCTAGAAAATGAAACACATGATTGGGTGATTACGTCAAACAAAGGCTGGGAGGTGTCTTTTGAAGCCCTTTTAATTAACAATAAAGAGTGTTTCATATTACGTACACGCGCATTAATTAACCCGGTACACTTGTATGGTAACGAGTACACAGACCGGACGAATTTCGCGCGAAATTAATACTCGGAGCATCACGCTCCATTTTAAGCGTGTTTTCACACATGCGTTCACGCGCGCGTGGCCTCATCGGCTTTTTTCCTTCCGCCGGACAGCGGAGAATTTGTTGACCCAATCGAAGCGGCCGAGTGCGCGAGGAAGCGAGCACCTCCGCGCGGCCGTTTGTCGCTGTCAGGCGGCGCGGCGCGCCCGGCCGGCCGTGATATATTATGTATTGAATATTACTTTATCCACTTCCCGCAGGAACCGACTCCTTTGCCGTTAATAAACATCATTTAGTGCTGGCCCCGAGTTCACCGAACGCGCCCCGGCCGCGCAAGGGTCGCGGAAATCCATTAGGAGTTTGATGAATTGGTGGAATCTTTCACGTGTTTGTCTGGAATGTCTCTAAACCTCTTTAGCTTGACGGGAGAATTTGGATTTATTTTCGTGAATATGTGAAGTCGTGCTTCGTTCCGTGCAATTACCTTTCTTTCCTCGTGTTCTCTTCTTTTGGAATGTGTAAGGCTTTTGTCATGATTTGTTGCTTATGTTGGCCAATGTAAAATTTTAATGTCATGCTGACTCAATATTAATATTACTCATGAATTAACATAACCAAAAGGATTTCCATTAAGCAGTGTATATTTACTCTAACATGTTTGTCGTACAACTGCGGTAAATCATAATGTGTTTAATAGTATTGGAAATTGGTGTACTGAAACATATTTGTCGTTTTATAACATCCGAAAAATTACTTGCGAACAAATATCGTTAAAATTTTAATTACTCTTCGTCCCAAATTGTGATATTTCAGTGCATAAGAAGAACATGTAAAATGGAATAAAATCATTAACAATTCACCTCAATGATCCACTATTCTAACAAATAACAATCTCGATGCACCTTGAAGTACAGAATCTTCACATCGACGCAACCTGAAATTGTATCTCTGCCAGACCATCCAATAGAATAAGGCGATACACTTGAGACGCGCTCGTCGTCTTCGTGCGCGGTCCATCGCGGGATGGCGAACGTGCGCTGCAGCGTCCGTGGCCCAGTCCCATCGCGTTTAATAATTCCCGCCAGGAGCAGCGGCGGCGCCGCCGAGGTACCTGCGCCGCATGCCGCGGCACGCGCGCCCGCTGTTTTCTTCGGCTCCCGATGCGCCTGCCGCTCCCCATTTGTTCGCGTCGAGACAGCCGCCCGCCCGACCCGAGGGCCCGCCCACCCCGGTGCGCCGCTCGCGTGCCGCCATGTTTCTTACGCTGCGCTGCGCTGGGCTCGCTTCCTCCCGCATCTCTCGCACATACCCGTGTTGCTCGCTCCCACTCGCGTTGTTCGCTCCCACGCGCGTTGCTCGCTCCAACCCGCGCCGCTCGCTCCCACCCGCGCCGCTCGCTCCCACCCACGTCGCTCGCTCCCACCCGCGTTGCTCGCTCCCACTCGCGTTGTTCGCTTCCACTCGCGTCGCTCGCTCCCACCCGCGTTGCTCGCTCCCACTCGCGTTGTTCGCTTCCACTCGCGTCGCTCGCTCCCACCCGCGTTGCTCGCTCCCACACGCGTCGCTCGCTCCCACCCACGTCGCTCGCTCCCATCCGCATCGCTCTTTCCAATCCGCGTCGCTCGCTCCCACTCGCTTCGTTCGCTCCCACCCACGTCGCTCGCTTCCACCCGCGTCGTTCGCTTCCACGCGCGTCGCTCGCTCCCACCCGCGTCGTTCGCTTCCACTCGGATCGCTCGCTCCCACTCACGTCGTTCGGTCCCACCCGCGTCGTTCGCTCCCACCCGCGCCATTCGCTCCCATCCGCATCGCTCTTGCCAATCCGCGTCGCTCTCTCCCACCCACGTCGCTCGCTCCCACATGCGTCGCTCGCTCCCACCCGCGTGCCACGAACGGTGTCGTATCTGCCGTCCGGGCTCCTTCTTTTGTGCACGCCACCGCCATTCCCTGCGCTGATCGTGATTGGCACGACCCCCACTGCTGTGTCCCCTGCTATCATAATTACCGCTGTTGTTAAAACCGCCGGTAACGTTGGCAACCCCGCTACCATTCAGGCCTCTACAGGCGAAAACAACTACCGCTATAAGCACAATCACCGATGCTATCTACAATCACCATTGTCGTTACTAACACCCACTACAGAACCTCCGCTAGCTATAGAAACACCACAACATTACTCCCCTTGCTGCCACCACCATCGCATCTCCACAAACTCCTTTGCTGCAACTTCTCTCTTCCTTCAAGCACCAACTACTGCTTCGAGCACCTCTCCTCTTCAGCCTCCCTTTCTACAATTACGACTAGCTGTGTTGCCTCCGCAGATCTGAAGTGCTACAGCTGCTGAGCTGAGAACTATACTTCGTGTTGTAGCGATCCCACCGTTGCCATGCCTTTAGCCCCAGCGGGCCCCCTCGCACGGACAGCGCACTCTTCTTTACGTGCGAAATTGTATCCTGCCCCGCAGGTCGCGTGGGCGCCATCGCTCGCCGTCACCGTTGAGATATAACGCGCGCCGTGCCTCCTTGGGGCCGCGCCTTCGCCCTCGCCGCAGCCTTCACCACGGTCCTTGCCTCCGCCCCCCCCCCCGCCTGCACCCTTCGCCTCCGCCCCCTCTTCCGCTCTCGCATCCGCCCTCGCATCCGCCCTCGCTTCCGCCCTCGCCTCGGCCTCCTCCCTCGCGTCCGTCCTCGCGTCCGTCCTCGCGTCCGTCCTCGCGTCCGTCCTCGCGTCCGTCCTCGCGTCCGTCCTCGCGTCCGTCTTCGCGTCCGTCTTCGCGTCCGTCTTCGCGTCCGTCTTCGCGTCCGTCTTCGCGTCCGTCTTCGCCTCCGCCCTCGTCTCCGCCCTCGCCTCCGCCCTCGCCTCCGCCCTCGCCTCCGCCCTCGCCTCCGCCCTCGCCTCCGCCCTCGCCTCCGCCCTCGCCTCCGCCCTCGCCTCCGCCCTCGCCTCCGCCCTCGCCTCCGCCCTCGCCTCCGCCCTCGCCGCCGCCCTCGCCTCCGCCCTCGCCTCCGCCCTCGCCTCCGCCCTCGCCTCCGCCCTCGCCTCCGCCCTCGCCTCCGCCCTCGCCTCCGCCCGCGCCTCCGCCCTCGCCTCCGCCCTCGCCTCCGCCCTCGCCTCCGCCCTCGCCTCCGCCCTCGCCTCCGCCCTCGCCTCCGCCCTCGCCTCCGCTCCTCGCCTCCGCCCTCGCCTCCGCCCTCGCCTCCGCCCTCGCCTCCGCCCTCGCCTCCGCCCTCGCCTCCGCCCTCGCCTCCGCCCTCGCCTCCGCCCTCGCCTCCACTTGCCCCATCGTCTTTCGTCGCCTCCCTCGCCACCGCCTGGCCATCGCATTTACCTCCACTATCGCCCTCGCCTGTCGTCTCCGCCCTTGGCATGGCGCTCGACGTCACTCGCGTCTCCACCCTCCCCATGCCTGCGCCTTCGTTCTCGGCACTTCGTTTCGTGTCTGCCCACAGCTGCGTTCTCGCCGTTGCCCTAGCGATCGCCTTTCCTCAGCCTTCGCCACGCTCTCACCACCGTACTTGCCGCCACCGCCTTCTTCCGTCTGTTACCTCCGTCTTCTCCACAGCTCATGTCAAACTTTCCCCACCGCCCTCGGAACTTACCCCGTCACCGCTCTCGCCATGAATCTCATCCCTGCCTTTACCATAGCTGTAGATAGCACCCTCGTAATAGCTTCCGTCGCAGTCGGCGCCTTCGCCTACATCCACGCCACAGCCTTCGCCTGTTCCGTTACAGTCACCCACGCCACTCACGGCTCTACGCCCTTGCGATTTCTCTATTCACTGCTCTTACCTCCGCCTTCGACTCTACCTTCACTGCCGCCCTTGCCTCATCTCTCCTTCTCGCCTGCCTTTCACATCCTCCTCTGGATATCTCCGTTGCGGCTTCCTGACTATGGTCTCGTCGTGTCGTTTTCTGGGAACAATTTACTTGCATTTCATCGTGTATTCACCGTTTCCCATCAATTATTCTGAACTTTATTCTTCAGTTTATATTGTTTTGGGTCATTTTTTTCCACGATGATAATTCATGATATAGATCATTAAAAAAAATTTCGTACATGACTTTCTTCATATCGTGGGATTTAGTTTATGTCTTTTATGAAGTCACGGATTGCTCTTTTGCGATCTCATTTATTTTAATGTGTCAGATGCTATCATATGTACATAATATATAAAATGACATACAGAATTAATCAGAGCTGTACTTATGAAGGGTTTGGATTTAAGTACGTAGTCCTATGATACTTTGAATTCATTCTGAGCGAAAGAGGTAAAGATTTCAATCGATTGTACTAGCCGCATACTAAAGAGCGAATAATTTCGTTGTCCAGTGGCTTTTATTACACAAGTAACTTAATTAGTACCCTAATTGTAATCGATGTGGCAAACACGTTAGTAGGATTATCTTCAGTTCGACCAAAATGTGGCTTATAGCTATCTAGAGCCATATGCCACATTTTCATTTCTCTTATTTTCTAATTACTTTGAGACTTCATTACTCCCACTTCTACAAACATCGAATTTATTTTCATCCGCCGTTACTGCACAAAACTCTACACGGATATTCCGTCGCAAACTAGGACTCATCATTCCATTCCACAGACCTGTACGTTGCGCGCAGACGCTAAGGTAAGAAGGCAGGGGGGGAGCGCCTAAAAGCGCCTTCCATTCTACGGAAGAATGATACTTTTCTCGTCAGATCGACTTCCTGATCCTTTTCAAAAGACGGCCCTCCCATTGTCGTCGCGACTGCTGTCAGAGCCGTACGTGCTCGTTCCAGCGACTAACATGACCTGCTATTACGTGGACCATCTCCGCGCCCCCGATGCAGGGCGCAGGCCCAGGCGACGGGACGCGACGCGACGCGAGGCGAGGCGAGCAGCTGCTCGGGTCAAGGAGCCGCGATTGGCGGGGCCTCCGTGGGATTGCTGTGATTGCCCGCGCTCTTTTGTTGCAGTGCGAGCGCCTTCCTTTTTTTTTTCGGGGGGAGGGCTGCCTTTGTCCTCCGAGTAGCGAGTGCGCGCCCTGGCAGACGGATGGCTGGCTGGCTGCGGGTGTAGGTGGGTTGGGGGAATGGGCGTCTCTTCGAGAATTGGAAGAAGTTGGGTGGGGGAAGGAGTATGGTATTGAGCGGCGGAGGAGGATGTGTGGTGGAATAAGAGAGCCAGTTTTTAGGAGAGGACGAGGAAGAGATGTTTTTGCGATACACGAGACGTATTGGATTCAAAAAGTATGGAAACGAGGCGAGAAAAATTACATTCAAATGTAAATGAGGGTTCGTAACTCGTTTACTTTAATATTTATTATCAATTTGGGGGCTCTTTAATAGGTAAAGCGTTGTGAAATGTTTCCTTTTCTGAAAAAAATTCTGTTCTATAGAAGTACAATGAGCCCGAAATACACATGTGTGTTGCGGGGCTGCATCTTTGTTTTGCCTTTCTTTAATTCTTTTCTCCGTTGAGCATCCTTTAAATAAAAGCATTTAAATAAGAGTATTTTCAGTTCCATTTATTAGAAAATTAAGTATTATATTATAATAAAACCGTAAATATAACCTCAGTAGAACAATTATTCGAATGAAAGGAAGATCGGGTCGATTCGAATATGCAGAAATTCACTTGATAGAATAGAAATCATAAATTAAGTTGAAAGGGCGTGAGGTGCGTCAAAACATCATTTTATTTCATTCATTTAATTCCAACGGACTAAATGAAACAAAACTATTCCTTCAAAACCACATGTTCAACAATAATTATGTAAAATTATGTATTTGCTAATTTCATCTTGGTAGGTAGCTTCTGATGGATAATTCAGGTATACGATATTTTAAAACCTTGCATTTTATTAGTTTTCTCTTTTTCATTATTATATATTAGCAAAATAACTATATGAAATATTAAAACAATAATTATTGTATATTTTCCGGATTTTCTAATTTTTTCTCCGAAAATAATTGGGATAATTGGAGATTCGGTTAATTGGAATTACTCTGTATACGTATTTTATCATTGTGCGTATTTTTCTTTCTTTTTTGCTTTTATTCCGTGATATTTGTTCCATCAAATATCTTTTACGATGGCTCATTAGAACGAGCTTGCATCTTGCTTTCGTCGTATTTCAACATCGAAACGCTTTGATGTGTACAAATCTCATTTGAAAATAAACGACTTCCGAAATTGCCAAAATACCGTACCGAAGACGCGTGAAATTTCCAATATGAAGTGATACGGCACTTATTTCCCTCCAAAAGCCGCCTCGCAATTTCGCCAGCGTTCTCGGATCCTTAATTAGCGAAATCGCGAGTCACGTGATTCGGTTGATGGCAACATTTGGATCAATTAACCGATGTCTGTTGCTTCAGCTTTTGCCGTTCCACGCCGCAACTGCGCGGAGGGCGGGGGGGGGGCAGTGAAGTCTGGGGCCAGGGCAGGGGCGGTGACCGTGGTCCTTGCGGGGTCTGGGGGCGGGGGCAGGGCCGAGGTCGGTCCGGGGGTGCGGCGGGGTGGGGGAAGGAGGAGGGCGCACGCTAATTATGGTGCCAAATGAACCGCGCCGTCCTCGCTCCGCCGCCCCCCCCCCCCGCTCGCCGGTTTATTAAGTGGCAGCGGAGGTAGCGAGCGCGCTGTCTGAGGAATCCGCCCGGAATGTTCGAGAACGCTTCGCTGCCGCCCGGGGCAGCCTGGCAGTCTCTCGGAAATGACGGCCCGCGCGCCCTCTCGCCCGTCAGACTGCCTGCGTCTCGACGCCGTTCTCCTCTCCTCTCTGAATACTGTTCGCTTCGCATTGTTCCACCTCTGTTTTGCTCTTTTCTTATTCTCCTTCACTTCTCTCGGAGGGTATCCGTATCTGTTTTACTTCACTGGGCAATCCGTTCGAGGGTTTCCAAATATAATGGTTGACTTTCCACTCGAGTTTCCTTCAAATTGAATAATTATTTTCTTTCTTTGTCTATTGTGGTCTTGTTTTCTTCAATTAACTTCTGTAATTATTGTTTATTTATCGATGCGACTGGAATTGACTTTCTCTTCACTCACAACTTCATTGTGATAGACATCTATGCAATTTAGTTCTATGTAATACCTTGTTGACCATTTTGCATTACTTGTCGCTTCTTTTCTATCAAAACCTAGTGATTTTCTTTTCTCTATTAAATAGATCTTATGGTACTTTGGATTACGCTGTTCTGCATACCTTAAATGTTCCTAGTAAATGTACCAATGAGAAGGTACTCCCCTTTTCTATGCACTGAATTCCATTGGCTCTTAAACCCGCATTTCAGATTCCCGACTAGTTCCGTTGTTAGCTCCACAGCTTTTCCGTCGCCTCCCCCGCTGCGCGTGCTGCTCTGAGCGGCGGCGAATGAGACTTCCAGCTCAAGAGCACTGCGCATCACTGGCGCTCCAGCAGCGCCCTCTGCCGGCACCCGAGACCTCTGGACCAAGTCGCCCTAATTGCCTGCGCCCGCTCGCCCGCTCTGCGTTGCCTGCCTTATGCCGCCCACTACTCTGTCTGTCTGTCTGTCTCTCTCTCTCTCTCTCTCTCTCTCTCTCTCTCTCTCTCTCTCTCTCTCTCTCTCTGTCTCCTTCTCTCTTTTTCCCTCACTCCCATTTTGCCTACCTCCCACTCTCGGCCTCCCTGCCTGGCATCCACCTCCCACTCTGTCCCTACCTCCCACTCTGTCCCTACCTCCCACTCTGTCCCTACCTCCCACTCTGTCCATACCTCCCACTCTGTCCCTACCTCCCACTCTGTCCCTACCTCCCACTCTCTCCCCACCTCCCACTCTGTCCCTACCTCCCACTCTGTCCCTACCTCCCACTCTGTCCCTACCTCCCACTCTGTCCCTACCTCCCACTCTGTCCCTATCTCCCACTCTGTCACTACCTCCCACTCTATCCCTACCTCCCACTCTATCCCTACCTCCCACTCTCTCACTACCTCCCACTCTCTCACTACCTCCCACTCTCTCACTACCTCCCACTCTCTCACTACCTCCCACTCTCTCACTACCTCCCACTCTATCCCTACCTCCCACACTCTGCCTACCTCCCTCTCTTTCTGTGTATCCCTCTCACTTTCCTTTCCTTCCTCTCACCTGCTCGCCCGCTCGCTCACCCGCTGCTGCCAGCCGCGCACCAGCACTCGCACCCAAGTCTCCCTTTCTAGCGACTTGCAGATCGTCTCACGGCTATTCCCGTTGTTCTGAAGCCTACTATTGCTCTAAACTTCTTTTCAGGTTCCGTTTTTACTTTCTCGCCCTTACTTCGTTAGAAGAGAAAATATTGTAAACGTGCGACGGAAAACTGAGTTTTGGACAGAAAAGCTCTTATTGCTGGACCCTAGTGACGAATAAGTGGATAAATCTTGTCATTTTCGTTTGCGTGGTTAGTTTTAGCAACATCTACGGATGTTTGAAGGTGGATAGTAAGGAGTAAGTGTCGTGTTTCGTCACTTACCAATACTCTTTTTCTAATCTACATCGATCCCATCTCTCTCAGTACAATCGTATTCCCGAATTCTTGACCGTAGAATCAATGTTGGAGACTGAAATCTATCCCGGTCACTTTCCATTCTCACTCCTACATTATTACACTTCTTAATACTCTTTCTTATTACACTTTCACTGCGTACAAATCGTTTGTGCAGTTTTCGATCTGCAACTTTCCAAAGATATTTACCGTTTCATGGACTTTTGAAATGAGCCTGTGATATTCCATGTAGTTAACTATTGTAATTTTAAATCTATCGGTGTGTTTTGACAAGTAATAATGCGGACTATGGAATTTGTCATGAATTGTTTACTTCATGCAAAAGAAGATTTGAAAAATTACGTAATGATTAAAATAAAATAAATTTGTGCAGTGAACATTTCGTTACAAGATGTGACTAATTATTTAAGTAAACGTTTCTTTTACTATTTGAGATCGCAAATTTAAATTTGATACCTTATTCTTCGTTCTATTTCTTAACAGATTTGTAACTTCTGCTTGGTTTAGAATCGTGATATTAGAAATCATTTCACTTCATATATTGAAAGAACAAATTCTCAAAAAAAAAAAAAAGCAGTGAAAATATTTTCGTACATCTTTTGGATTTACTAAAGTTCCCTAATTAGCTTGAGTTTTGAAATATTTAAAATTTACATTCGTTGTGACAAAGATATTAATATAAACGTCAACATTAGAAGCCAGAGATTTTCTAACATCTCCCAAGACGTGCGTGACCTCGTCAGGGAAACGTGTGCCAAGAGATGAATTACGTAAACGAATTCGCTAGACCAAACGCGAGCGTGTAGGAAGATTGTATCCGTTGTCGCAGAGACTATCCAGAGCAGCTGCTGTGGAAGTTGGTATTAAAATTCATTGCTCTTTGATGGATGCTCGCAGTAAGGACCGGGCCTGCAGCGTTTTATACTCCGACCACTTAGCTTAAAAGCTTAAGGGATCTTATTAATCATGAGGGGAAGGAAACTCGCAGCGAGTGGCTTCCAGGCACTCTTGAGTATGCATGTATTCCGTGCGCCAGGAATTGAATGAACGTCTCATCGTTCATACGCGCCGCGCACTTTTTGCGCTGGCCGGCCCCTCGGCGCCAGAGCGGAGATCCTGCGTCGTGATACCCTACTGAATTCCGCGTCAGCACGCTTTGCTGAACAGCTTGAGGATCTGGCGTGGCTCAAAGACCCAGTTTGCTTTTATTGCTCCTTTTAAAAGCGATCACTGAAGGTAATACGTGAACTGGTCAAGTTCGCGAAAGTTTACCGCTTGAAACCTGCTTCCTTTCTAAGATATTACATAATTTATCAGCAATAGTATCATCTCCGTTGATGATGATACTATTCCCTATTTTGTTGATTCATACATATTTATAAGTGACTATGCTAAATGTACAGAAGGCACACAATGTGTGAACATAATGAAGTACGTGTATCAATAATCGCTATGCGTAATATTCTTGCTCTTGTGTTTAATATTCTTAGTACTGCTACTTAAATAATGCTGTCAGGAGATTGTATAATACTTCTTTGCAGAAAACGTTTAATATTTACTTACTATTGTATAAAATTAATCAATGTAATTCTCATTGATTGATTACATGATAGTTTAATCAACTTTTTAATTATTTGAATGTTATCTGTTCTGACGTTAAATATCTCACAAACTTAATTTAATCCTCATAGAGGCCTGGAAACCATGAAGAGATGGTGTAATGTAGGTATTAGGTTAGATATAATGTAAAATCTGAAGAGCATTGAAATTACTCACATTCGTAAATATGAGAATATATTGATTTCAAAAACATAAATAACGAATTTTACATGCTATTATTTTGACCGCAGTTCTTTTGAGCAACTGCATTGAGCCCACTTTGCGTCGCAATGTGACGTATATGAGCCTCAGACATATGTGCGCCTATATATCTGCTCTTAATACGATCATCGTTTCCGTCGATTTTTCCCGGAATCGATGGCTAAATTTTAACAACATATATTTTAATAAATGAGAGAAAAGAAAACGAAGGTCGCAAAGTTTCGATCACAAGCTACTGAAAATGTCCGTCATTTTCAAAAATGTCCTTTTAATTTAGTGATGTGTCGTTACATTTCGCAGATGGTATTATCTACCAGGTGACATTTTTGTCTAAAAGCGGCCAAATTTTCAGATGCGTGTTGTTTAAAATGTGGCCGTGGAGATGCAGATGCCGTTGCACATCCGCCTTCCGCCAGCGCCTCATCTCCCACCCGTGCGCCACGTCGTATGTCGCCTGTCGCGCTCCCACTTACCCGCGCCGCCCCCTCTCGCAGGTCCTCGCGGCAGCGGCGGCGCCTCTTACGCAATTTGGGCGCGTGAGTGGGTCGTTGGGGTTGTTGCGGGCTGTCTTGAGGCGCGCTGCCTGCCTAATGGGCTGATTAATTGGTCTAGTGGCGGTGGAGGCGGCGTGTGATGAGACGGCGTGCACCCCGCCCCCGTATCCCAGCCTCCGCCGACACCTCCACCGCGACCGCCGCGTTTGCCTCCTGCTCCCATCCATCCTCACCTTTTCCTTTGATTTCACCTACACCGCCTGTGCCTTCGCGCCTTCCTCATCCTCCCTTCGCAGCGGTCCTCGCCACCGTCCCCTCATTCGTGCTCACCAGTGCCATCACCACCCCGCCTTTGTTTCTTGTCCCCGACACGCTCCCCGCTGCCATCCATTGCCACCTTTTCCTTCACTTCCACCCCCGCTGCTCATACCTTCGCGCCTTCCTCATCCTCCCTTCGCTGCGGTCCTCGCCACCGCCCCCTCATTCGTGACCACCAGTGCCTTCAACTCCTCCCCGACCATTTTCGCTTCCATCACCGATCCATTCCCCTCCCCCATTCCCTGCTTCTGCAGTGCCTTCGCCCCTGGTGAGTCCCCCGCCTTCATTTCTGGCTCGCTGTCCACACTTACCTGCGGTTCCCGCCTCCCCCGCCGCCCACTCTACTGCCCTCTCCCCATCCCCGCTCCGCCGTCATTCTCTCTCCCCATCTCGCGTCTCCCCGCGACCGCCTACATTCTGTCGACGTCATTCCCCTCTCCCGCTTCTGCATTGGCCCCGGCGCTCACCCTCCCCCGTCCCCGTCCGTGCCCCTGCCCTTCTCTCACCCGGCTGGCAGGTCGCCCCCGCCCGCCCCTGTGCGCGCCTCCGTTGCGTGTCGCCGCCGCCGCCACCGCCGCGAGCGGTCCGGTCGCACAGGGGACCGTTTATGCGGTTTGCGGTAAACAGACGCGTGGGGAAGCAATAATGCAAGGCTCCCGCGCTTTGATGAGGACGTTGCCGGGTCTTGGGTGACGTTGCGTTACAAAGCGGGTCACTGTGTTGTGGTGGGTTGCTAAAGAGCATGTGAATGCTTGAGAGGGGAATTGTAAGTTGGTTTTGAACAATTCTTGAAGGAATGCTGACGACGTTTAATTATAATTTTTTTTTTTAAATTTATTTTAAGTCGCATCAACGGCTAGGTCATTAGCGACTAAATAAATACAATATATTTTACATTGTCAATTTTTAGTTTTTACAATATATAGGTTACAATTGAGGTTACAGTACAGAGATGATATGGATATAAAAACAAAACTTAAACGTAAAAATTACATAACTGTTAATTACTACAAAAAAGGAATAGAAAATTACGTTATTCTAATACAGTTAAATATTTCCTGAAATACCTATTTCATTACAAAATTTTAAAACATTACTTTGGTAAGTATTATCCCTTAGAATGGCACTAAATCTTTCCTTATCAAAGAATTGGGGTCTAACAGAATTGAATTGGGGACATTCCTGGAGGATGTGATTAATGTTTAGCGGGCAATTGCAGGAGGTACATACTGGGATGGAATTTTTCTCTAGTATATGACTATGGGAAAATTTGGTGTGGCCGGATCTGATGCGTGACAGAGTTATTTGTTCACGACGTGAGAGATTTTCATTAGTTTTGAGGGCAAAAAATTCACCAATTTTCTTATGCGTTGTGCTTGCTTTGAGATTGTTCCATTGGTTTGACCACATCTTTCTCATGACTTTGCCAATAAACTTCACGTAATCCTCAATTGTATAAGACATTTTGTTGTTTACTTTCTCTTCAAAGTCAATAAGCAACATAGGTGTGGGTGATCTGCTAATCGGAGTTCTTGCTTCTACATTCTTTGTAATGTGGATCACCACAGGTTGAATACACATGTCAGCTGTCTCTTTGCAGATTTCAAGCAGGTTGGTGAAGATTAATTGTAGGTAATTACTGGGTGAAACTTTAACGCCATTCGGTATATATGTTGATAAAATAATACATTTTTTAGTTGGGTTGGATTTGACAAGGTTCATTGACATTAGGAAAGCATAATTGTAAGCGCTATTTTTACTTGCAAAGTTCCTAAACTTGATATGAAAGGTCTTCCATGGAGATTGGATGTATAAGCCCATTCTGTCTGTTTCCAGCGTATCTTGGATGTGGATGACATCGCGATCTTGATATTTATTGAGAATCTCGTTGAGGATAAGATCAGCGTCGGAGTCGTTCAAGTTAGAGTTGGAGAGATTCTTGGGAAAGGAATCGACAGTAAATTTTGGTGTGACCCAGGGAGGATATTTAGGTGTTCTATACCTTCCCACCGATATGTTTGGGAGGTTGTAGGCTCTGATTATATCTTTGGTGCTTTCGTAAAAGGTTTTTGGGTATGATTGTAGGTGGATGGGAGCAGATCTGATTGGTGGGTTAATATCATTGAGTATAATATTGTTATTGGATGAGGAGGCTTTGCTTATATATTTGATAGTCAGATAATCCCGTCGAAATTGCAGGGTTGGTTCCGAGGCTTCGATAAGGATGCTACCTGTTGGCGTTGTCTGGAAACATCCAGTACATATCCTAAGCGCTCTATTATGTACAGGATCCAATTTTTTGAGTAGGTTCTTTTTGGCTTTGTTATATATTATGCACCCATAGTCGATTTTACTACGAACAATAGCTTTGTAAGTGAGGAGCAAGGTATGTTTGTCTGCGCCCCAGTTGTTATAGTTCATGCATTTTAGTAGATTTGTTCTTCTTTTGACATCAGTGATGAGATCTTTAATGTGCTCTTTCCAAGTATGCTTACAGTCAAAAATAAGACCAAGGATTCTAGTTGAATAGACTCTTCTTATTGCTACCTCTCCCATTTTTAGATTAAGATCTCCAGCTATATTTTGCCTAGATATCAGGATGCATTCGGACTTGGTTGGAGATATTATGAATCCTGAGCTTAGCGACCATTTATGTATTGAGTTCAATGCATCTTGTGTAATACTCTGCGTAGATGCGAGGTTCTTTCCTTTGCTGAGGATTATCATATCATCCGCATACTTGCGAATGATCGTAGGTGATATGATATACTGACCAGCATCCTTAATTGCGATCAAAAATAACGTTACGCTTAGGGTGGATCCTTGTGGAAGTCCATTCTCCAGCTTGATTATTTCGGATAACTGGTTGTTAGCACGCACTTGAATACATCGATCACTAGTAAAATTCATGATAAAACTAAGAATGTTACCATTAATGCCGATATCTTTAAGTATCCATATAACTCGAGGTATCCAGACCATATCTACGCCTTTTGGACATCTAGGTTGACGGCAATGACATGTTGTCTGTTGTGGATGGCTTCAGTGATGTAGGTGTCCACGCTAATAAGATGTGAGTAAGTAGAATGCCCAGGTCTAAAGCCAAATTGATTATCTTCAATGATGTTATAGTGATTTAAAAACCATCTTAAACGTCTATCAATAATCTTTTCAATTATCTTACACAGGTTACAAATTAGGGAAATCGGGCGATAGTTAATCGGGTTGGATCTTGCTTTGCCAGGTTTAGGAATGGGGACAACAGTTGCTGTTTTCCATTTATTGGGGAAGGTTTTATTTTTAAACATAAAATTAAAATTATTTAGGAGGATTTCCTTGCCTTCTACAGGAAGCCTTCTACAGGAAGATTCCGTATGAGGATGTTGGAGATACCATCCGGCCCAGGTGTCGAGTTATTTGTCACATTAATAACTTCGTTTACTTCCTGCATTGTTATTGGAACATTAAGTAGGTCAGAACGTGCCGATGGGTTTTGGAGGTAGTTGTTATAGGAGTCTTCAATTACATCTTTAACCTTCAAGAATTCTTTATCATAATTCGCTGAACTAGAATTGGATTGGAAAGTTTTAGCGAGCATGTTGGCAATTGTCGCAGAATCACTAATAATCTTGTTCTGAGATTGTAAAAAAGGGATGTTGTTAGTTACTTTATTGCCCTGAATGGACTTTATTTTCTTCCATGATTCAGACATGTTGTTGTTTATATTGATTGATGATACATAATTAGTCCATGATTTCTTTTTCGACTCTTTGATAATGCTTCTGGCGTGGGACCTAGTTTTCTTGTAAGCAGTCTTGTTCTCTAAAGTTCTTCTTCTTTTGAATTTATTGAAGGCACGTTTAGCTGCTTTGATAGCTTCCCGGCATTCGTTGTTCCACCAGGGGACTCTCTTCTTATTAGATTTAACCTGATAAGAATCAATAGCTTGGTTTGCAGCTCCTATGATAATGTTGGTAAAATCTTGGACTATGTGATTGATGTCAGATTCATTCTCATCCAGATGAAAACTAGATGAGGCAGAGCTAACGATTTCTTGATACATGGCCCAGTCAGCTTTGTTATAGTTCAGCTTGCTGGTATGAGGGAAAGGTGTGTCACCAGAGCCGGGTAAGTCAATATCAATAATGATTGGATAATGGTCACTGTCGTATGGATATTCAAGGACGTTCCATGAGCATTTTGGAGCAAGAAGGGCCGATACCATTGTTATATCAATGGCACTAACTTTGCCGTTACTGGGATTGATGTGGGTGGGTCCTCCTGTGTTTATAATTATCAAGTCAGAGTCTTCTGCAAATGCTTCTATTAATATACCTCTTCTGTCGGTCTTAAATGAGCCCCATACTGGATGATGACTGTTTAAGTCCCCCAGAATCAATATGGGTTTTGGTAATTGTTTTAGGATGTCGCTGAGCTCCAAGTAGTCAAGTTTATGGTTGTTAGGGATATATAAGTTACATATATTGATACAAATAGGTGCTACAACCTTCACCGCAACTGCCTCCAAGTCAGATTTTATCATAAGGTTGTCAGCCAAAATTGAAGCTTTTAAATATATGGCTACTCCACCAGAAGCATGATCAGTGGTTCTATTTTTAAAGAAACATTGATAATTCTTAATAATAGCTGAGTGATTACCCTTGAAATTGGTTTCTTGCAAACAAATGATATCTGGGTCAAAATTGTTGCATAATAGTTGCAGATACTCAAGACGACAATAGTATCCATTAATATTCCATTGGAGTATCTTCATTTGTTTGCTTGAAATTTATTTAGCAAGGGGGAATGGTGTTTTTTAAGAGACCTGAGTTAAAAAATTTAGTGTCAGGTAGTTTCCATACTGGATTCAGACTCAGATGTGTCTGATTCCGGTAGGTGTTTCTGCAGTTTTTTTATTAGTCTGGTGACTCTGCCTTTGATAATTCTATCCTTTAATACAGGGTAAATGTCATTGAGCATTTTTATAACGGCTGGAATATCATTAGAATAGTCCTTTACTATGGTTAGAGGATCAGCAGAGCCCAGAGTATTTTCTAGTAGTAAGTGTAATTGATTTGCTGACAGAGGAAAAGAGTTTTGATTCATTTCAAGCAGATCTTTAGTTGGGCTGAGCATGTCTTCAAGTGTTTTATCAGGATTGCTATCTTGGTCCAGTTCTTCATGTTTTGAAGAATTCTTTTTCTGTTTCTTTTTTTTAGTTTTTTTAACATTATTATCTTCATTATTATCTTTAACATCATTAGTTGCTTCAGATAGGGAAGAGGATTCATTGGGGAGGCTTCTTTTAAGAAGGGGAGGAAAGTTCATAGGGTCACTGGTGGAGGGGGCAGTGGGTGTTTCAGTTATGGTAGGCTGCACTTCCATATTATTAGAAGGGATAGTTGGTTTGTCTGTGCTGGGAGTGTCCAGAAGGCAATTCTCTTTGGGGAGATTTTGGGGGCAGTTACTAGCAGTATGGCCTTCCATTTTGCAGTTGAAACAAGTAATGTTTTCAGCCGAGAAAAAAATTCTATATGGTGTACCTTCATATACAATCCCTGATGACTGAGGGAGTTTGTGAAGTTCCTCAGGTTGGATAAATGTTTGCCTTCTGAAGCTCATAATGTGACTGAGGTTAGGGTCAGACAGACCAGCTCTGATGAAGGATATACTGGAGGTAGTTTTAATGTCATGATTCTTGAAAATATTTGTGATTTCCTCGTTTGGAATAAAAGGGTATACATTTGATATTATGATTCTCTTGAGTTTGTTAATTAGGGGTCTCACATTAACAGTAGTATTTTTAATGATCAGAGTAGGGTATTTGTTAGTTATAAGGTCAGCATTGGTCTTCGAGTTCAGAAACACACATATTCTGTTATTGGATATTCTTGATATAAAAGTAATGGCACTGGGGGGAACCATTTCGGTTAGTTTACTTATATAGTCTTTGACAGTTAGATTTTCGCATGCGTCCAGTAGTATAGATTGTTCTTTTGATGGAAAACTCACGGTATTTGCAGCTCCGGCGTACGACTTCGTGGGTTGATCTTGGAGGTTAGGTGACGGATTCATCTTGACGTTGTCTGGTACTGCTTTATTCATGTGGATACGTTGAGCCAGCCGACAGGCCGGCCAGAGAAACGCTGTACACTGCTTGGAACACTGATGGCACTTTAAATAACACTGTTAGGTAATATTAATACTGAAGTGTTTTGGTTCGGAGATATAGTGTATCGATAAGCTGATAGAGCGCAGCAGTAGTTGTTGCCTCTAACGCTGTCGAACTACGACTAAGGAATTATAATTATTCTGAAAACTTCTGACATTGTGTAAAGTGTTAATAAATTGAAGAGTCAAATACATTATATTCTGTAATTTTTGAATATTGACTTTTTATACGTAGAAAATACTTTAATGGGGCAAAATGTTACAATATATCCAGTTGTTTTTATTGACTTATAAGAAAAATTGTACTATTATATGTAATTAACGTAATGCTTTCCATTCCTATAACTAAATTGGTTATAATTCATCAACATTTTTTACATTTCATTGTACAATTATGATTTGAATTAAGAGCTTGAAGAAAACTTTGAGTTCTAGTTTATGTGAAAAAATGTTTGTCTTCTGAGGCTGCTGCAATGTACATCAGATGACGTGTATCCCAAGAGACTTCAAGGGACAAGAAGTCGTCAATGTCGCATTGTCAACACCGCTTCAGTTCACTTCCAGGAAACAGTCTGGTTCTCAGTAAACTGGGAGCTAATTGTTCCCTCGAGTAATTTCGTTGTTTGATTTAGAAATTTCAGTGTAGTGGAATTCAAACAATGACACACGCGGACTATTGAATATGTCGCTACAGCAATTCACACATCAATAAATCTATATACGCGTATTCATATTTCTCTTATTTTTTCAAATTAGATTATTTTCCAAAATTTATTATTTTTCGAGTTCACACACAGACTTTTGAGTCTCAAAGAAATTGTGATTAGTACTAACTTTCATTGTTACAAAATATATACAACTTACTCGTTTTATTACTTCTTGTTGCTTATTATATATCACGCGAATAAATTGCAAATGACAGTCGAAATAAGAAGCATAATACGACAGTGCTTTGTAAACCTCCGTGCTTCACTTTTTCAACTGCTTAATAATACCGCGACTCGCTTCTAATTATTATTCACGTGCTCACACACACTGACTTTTAAAGGCTGCCTAGCAACTTAGCTTACTGACTTCGTTCAGAAGAATGTGCAAATTTAACTTGAATAGTCGCAATTCATCCTTTTGGACGCGTCCACACTTAATGAGCATTCCGCGTCCCCTTGGCGACGTGCACGCCCTGCTCCGTCATAATCCCCAGCGGCGGAGGCACACGCAAGAACCCGAAACCGTAGAATCGAGCGCCTCGGGACAAAGGCGGCAACTCGCACTGCCCCCTCCCACCCTGCGCCTGCACAGACACACCCGGCCGCCCGCGCCGCCGCCAGCCCCGCTCCCGTCGCCGACCCCGCACCGCGCCGCGCCGCGCCGCGTCGCGCCGGGTTAAACAAGCGGCATAAACAGGAGACACGCATAATTCGCCCGAACTCCCCGCCCTCCCCCACCACGCCCCCGCGTTGCTCAGCGGAGGCGGGGGCGGGGCGCCTTCGCCAACGCGCTCGAGCGGAAGTTTTCGCAAACACGCGCACAAAGCGACGCTTAAGCCGATAAAAGGCGGCCGCGCCACCAGCAAAACTTCCGTTTTACCTCTTCGCAATTCGGGCTGTTCTTTTATGAAACGCACCCCCACCCACCCACCCTCCACCCCCGGTACGTCCCCACCGTCCCCTTTCGCCATACGCGCCCTTCCCCGTCGTGCATTCGCCCTCGGTTCCACTCACGCCCCCGCGTGCGCGCCCGATACAAAGAGGCAAGGGGGGCTGGGAAAGGGTGGTGTTGGGAGGCAGTAGCGGCATTGCTTCGCGCGAAGTGGCAACAGAGCGAGGTGGTAGGTGTGGGGGACTCGATGCGGGGGGGGGTACGACGCTGGGTGGTGCAGGGCGACACGGGGCGGCGCGGGGCGGCGCGGGGCGGCGCGGGGCGGCGCGGGGCAGGGGGTGGCGCGAGGCGGGGGGGGGGCGCGGCGCGGGGGGGCGCGGAGCGGCGCGGGGCGGCGCGGAGCGGCGCAGGTCGGGGCGAACGTTCGTCGTACAGTCGGCCGCAGGAAAACAGCTGTCACTCGCAGAGGCCGGCGCGCCCTTTGTAAGGGCGTAATTTTACACCGTTATTGCTCTCGTTGCTGTTCAAATAAACACTCGATTCGCACATCGCCAGAGCCGCGTGCGCGCTTGCGAAAGGTTCTGCTGAACGCAGGTTAACTCGTGAAAGTTAGCGTGTGGAACAAACGCTTCTGAAATGAACAAATTTCGAACGACCGACGCAGGTAGAGTTATTAGTCGTGGAGTGAACCTAGTGAGCCAGTTCTTAAGTAGTTATTAATAGCTTAGGAAGAAAAACTTTGAATTCGTTTATCATCAAGACAAATGGCTGAAAAATTATTCAAATCTCACATTGAAATAAAAAAATCAAGTTTATTTCTCGTTAATAGTGGAAATCTTTTCTAAACCTAGAAGGAGTACTTTTTTATGGAATGGAAAATAGTAATAATAATAATAATAGTAATAATAATAATAATAGTAATAATAATAATAATAATAATAATAATAATAATAATAACGTTATTTTCGATTCAAAAAATGTTTTCAAAATATGAATTAGAAAATGGAAAAAGTGTATTATCTTGTTACTGAATTATTAGTCAACAAATAAATACTTTTGTAAAATGAAATGCAAACGTCATATTAAATGCGAAGCTTTTCATTTTGAATGACATTTCTGTAAACGAAATCTCTGAAGAGCTTTATCGGTACTTTTGTTCGGTGGTTTATTTTCTATATGTTCGGGTCCGAGGAAAGTCAAAACAAGTCGCTTGGAATCGTTGGTCGAACAGTGAACGAGGTCGTCGGCGATGAAGTTTCTCCGCGCCGTCATTTCTCGCTTTGCCTGAGGCGCTGGCGTCGCTCTCAGCGAAAAGAATCACCGCATTGATCGCTATGTTAGCGCGTCGCCGATATCAATTTATAGAGCACCAGCGCCACCACCTCCCGAAGCTCTTCCGTCGTAGAATTCCTTCTCGTGACGTTGCTCCCGCCCTCAAGCGCTACCCTCTTTTTCATTCTTACCAGATTCGCTCATTGAGCTTCGACACTACTCACGTTCTGTAACCCGTTTCGCTTCATTGAAAAGTATATTACGAATTGTTCTTTAATAGTTCCTCCGTCCACTTTTGTTGTCCTCTCCCTTATTTCGCACGCCCCTTCCTCTCTTCCACAGCGTCCTGCTTCCTGCGCAGTTGCGTACTTACTGCCTTCGGTGACTCGGACTGAACTACATCCACCAAGCATCTTCCTTCCAATCCCTCAACATGTCCGCCAACAACCACACGTACATCGATCCATTGCGGTCATTAACAATACACTATCATCGCCTCTAGGAATTTGACTTGGCCCAAGGGTACTACGTTCATCATATCACACCTTTATCGTCGCGTTCGTCTCGCACCCGTCATCCTATTCCCCGCATTGCTTCCAATTCCACTTCCGTACAATCTTTCCCTCGATGTTCGCTCGCAGTCCCCCCTCCCTCAGCCGCCTGCCCATAATCCTCTGACACTTCCCCGCCGCTACCGTCGCCCAATCCCCTCCTCTCTCGCAGCGCTCCCCGCGCCCCGCCCGTGTCTTCTTCTCTCCGGTGCTATTAATAGAATCCGTGTTTCGCCTGACAGTCGGCGATCGGACGCCATCCATCTTGGCCGCCTTAGCGCTGTGATTGGAGCCGTCTCCGGATTTCATATTTCCAGACGCAGCGCGCAGTTCATTTGTCACTCGCCCGTGTCGGGGCATCTCGCCCGATAATTCCCGTCTCGGTTGGCGTCTCCCTTTCCTCCCCCCTCCCTTCCCCTCCCTCCCCTCTCCACCCCGTCGGAAGGGCTCCCGAGTAGATGCAGGCAAGATGGCGAGCTGTCCCTCGCATTTCGAGACGCGTATGCGGGATATTGGGAAATCGTAAACGTGTCTTGGATCGCGAATGTTTCTCTCAAACGGAAGGCGATTTGTTCTGGAATCTGTAGATATCCATCAAATTGGAATGATAAGGCTCTTCCTTGCTTTGCTTATAATACAATTTGTTCGTAATGGTCTTAGTATGTTTGAATACTACACGGGAATGCAATCAGTCTCTTTTAGTTTTCTCCTGATGCACAGTGTACAGAGGTAAAGTAATTGGATTCCATTCAAAATTTCGTGTACGTGAAAATTGTATGTGATTTTATACAATTTTTATAATGTAAATATTACATTTTCACAGAAAATGAACCATTGCGTCCATTGAGAAGGTGTCTTAATATTACATTCTACGCAATTTCCTCTACAGCTACGTAATTGTGATATTTTTTTATTAAGAAGCGCAAGATCAAAGTATTTAAAGCGAAACAAACTTTCAAATCTAATTGCTTTTGGCAACAATTAATATTGATTGTCATTCACATACATAGATTTATTGTTGTTAAGCCCATAATTAGTCATGAAGGCAAGAAAACTGTCAAGTTCACTTATAAAATGTGTGATTCAAGACTGTAAGAAATAGATATGGAGTTCAGCGTTTTAAGCATTTTCATGTGTTTTTCTCATCACTTTTGGTAAATTGCAGTAAAATAATAGAATATTACGAAACAATGATTTTATGATGCGTAAAAATACACGAGTATGAAGTGATTCCAGAAGTAATTTCAAAAACAGTTATTAATTTCCAATCTTTGTTCGTCAGAGTGCGTTTCGAATTTACTGTTGATAACTCATCTCGAGGGGATTTTTATTTCTATTTCCAATTGCAAAAAAATGATTGTAAATATAAAAATGCACTTAGTAATTTATTATCGTGTTTACGTTTTTCTAGGTCTGTAGATCTATTTTATTTTTCTTAGTTCTTTGTAGTATCGCGATCTACTGATTCTTCCACCGAGCTCTACCTTATTTGTCCCCCCTCCCAGGGAATCAGTAATTTTTCACAAATCTTCGTACTGCACTTTCTTTTTCTTGTATCAGCTCCCCTGGTACAGACTTCGAAATAATCTTTACCGCTTAGAAGAAGTAGTGGAGACAAAAGTGTTCAACGTTGCTCGTTGGTAGTACCGTAAGAAAGAGCGGAGACGGTCGGGATACCCATTTTCTTCTTCTTCGTTCCTATCTCGGGGACTTGATATTTTATCTACCCAGAAATCGCCATGGCGATTTGCAGTATTCTTATCTGAAGGCATTGTAAAGAGCTCTTTGGTCTCTCTCAGGATCTTGGGAAGTACTTAAGATAGCAACTTCACGTTAGACGACACGAATATAAAAGGAACTGAAGTCCTTTGTGTAGTTATGAACAGAGGAAACGATGTGATATTGTTTAGTGAGAGTGGAACTGACCGGGATGACCTAGGGAGCGATTCCCGATATGGCAGGATTTTCGACACTAGCTGCATAGCTAAATGGGATTCAACCGCGTGCTAGGGCTAATTAGTGGAGAGTTCTAACAGGCAGCTGCTCTAATAGGTAGTTTTCCGCTGTTTCTCCGATCAACACCAGACGAATACCGAAGCTGCACTCCAACAAATGGGCGTCGCGCGATCTTTTCTTCATCTCCATTATCATATTTTCTCCACATGTGCATGCACTGTACTACCACTCTTGTCGGAATACATGTTGAGGCCAGGCTCGGGCGGTGGCCCGCTGGGAGAGGTAATTGAAAGGAGTCCCACCCGGAAGGCAGCGTGCAAGTCGGTGCCAGATGCCACCAACAACAGGAGATGAATCACCGCCATCTCATGGGAAAACTTTCACTACATAAATTGGTCTAATGTCCATACCACGATCATTAGGCCTATTAGTGGTGTTAATGGTTGGCGCGCTCGGAAACAATCAATAAGTGAATCGAGCGATTTTTTCTTGACGAACATTTAATTTCTACTGATTTTCGCAAGAAAGATTAGATTTATATGATTTCATTAGAAAAAGCGTCAGGATGCGGGAGAAGAATAAGAAGAAATGATTACAAATAATGCTCCTTAAATGGTTTATACATATTGTTAAGGTGTGAATTGTCTAACTCCTGTTGTGCTTTTTGATAGAGTAGTGCGTTTCTGCGTGAATGTGCAAGAAAGGAAAGGAACTCTAGGTTGATGAAAAATATGATACAAAGAGACAAACACATGATGTTATCGACTAAATTAGACAAGAACATATGCAAAGCGCTAAAATAAAACATTGTGAAATATAAAGTATGTAATCACTGCCACTTACTGGCTAGTTCACAAGGCTTACACTTCTCAGTTTCAAAATGTGTGCCAATTCTTGCGTGTAGATTAAACTATCAGGTATTTAATACATGCATTTAAAGTATCTTTTAGAGTCTAATAACTGAAGCGCTCATTTCCAAAATAACGTATGTCTAAGAAATATAATTATTCATGAAGTAAAAGTATTCAAATGGAGCCTAATGTTCAAGACAGAATTCAAGGGTTTTGAAATATTGTTTAACATTGAAAAAACGCCATTCTTTAACATAATATCTGTCAACATGATGGAGATGAGTCTTAGGAATATACTGATACGTAAAACTAGAAAGAAAAAATGAAATAAAGGAGGACACGTCGCTTTGCAAATAAGTTTAGTTCCTGATCAAAGAAAAAAATTGCGGGCACTTTGCACGTGGTGTGGTGGGGCTCTTCCAGTGGACGCAATGGTGAGAGTGTTCGGCGACAACGGCAGGAAAGTGCTTCGACAAGAGACACCGCTCTCCGCGAGGCGCGCGCAATTCTCCTGGATCGCCCGCGCCTCCCCGTCGTTCCCCGGGCCCCATTACTCGCTGATTCGGTCATAAATCGCACGGATACTTTGCAAATACCCGAGGACGGTAGTAAGTTCAAATTACGCCGTTCACGACGGGCGCGCTGCGTTCGCATAGGCCTTCGTCTCTCCTTTCCCCGCCTCGCCTTCCTCCACACTCGTCTCCCTTCCTCTCGCCCCCCCCCCCTATTTTCCCCCGGCCTGCATCGCTCCTTCTCCACCCGCGTCTCCGATGTCGGGGATCTGGCTGCTCGTTTCTCACGGCGACGTCAGCGCTCCAGCGGCCGTTCAAGTAAACAAACCTGTACGTTTGCTTCGGCATCGCCTCTCGCCTGACGGTCTAGACAGTGCGATTGTGAGGACACTTATTTGTTTGACGGGAAAGTGATGAAAGTAGTCCTGTAGTACGTCAGTGAAGTAAATGTGCAGACAGAGCCTGAAGAAAAGGATGGAACTCCCTTGTAAATTGTTAGGAAGAAAATAAACGCTTCAGTAAAGCTCGTATTTTACGTGTCGCACAATCGATGCTATGAACTTTTAGGGTGGTTGCAAGTGCGTTGTAAACACTAAATATTTTGAGACAACATATACCTTTTATTTCGGGCGTTTTTGAACCTCTTTCATCTCCTAGCAACAGAGTAAAGGTTAAAACCTATCTCTGAGGATATCGTCTCTTTCTCAGGCAAACATTTTTAATTGTTACAGCTCCTTATGAAAACGATTTGCAGTTCGATTCTCGTATAACTCGGAGTTCGATTCTTTAGTTCTGACTTCCATTGGTCGATAATACATATTGGCCGATATTATTAACAAATGAGTGGTATCTTTGACCGCTAAATACACAGTGTTTACATGCAGACCGTTGTGAACAAATTAAAAGTTGCCACAAGTGCACCTAGTTTGATCGGCTAGACTCATTTGAGAGTTCTTACTTTATCTTCAGTGTCCTAGTAACGCAGGTGGTCCAGCATATATAGTACAATATACCCTATATGTAGTCGCTAGTGTGTAGCTTTCTTATGGTAGTTTTCAACATCGCATTCTAATGTTTGCCAGTTTTCATGAATAACTAATACGTCTGAAATTGAAGATTCTTCAACGATATATTTTCAGTTGTACAGAAAAACATCTTGAAAAGTAGTACCACTGACCTTTCGATTCCACGGACCACGAAAACCATTATTGTCAGTCAACTAGACAGCTGATATGAATAATTTAAAATGATAAACATATTATTTAGGAGCATTTTTTAAAATTAGTTTTGGAGTGATATTTCTTTCTGCTAGTTTATAATTCTCAGGAAGTGTGTATCTTTGTTATAAACTAAATGAAAACTACAAATAACTTCTTTTTCTGAATCTCCAAATTTTCTAGAAAGTAATGGGTTACTATAGCTTCTATAAAGTGTATTACGTCTGTCAGCTCTCTCATATCACAGCGATATCATTAGAACCCTACAAAATCTTGCCTTGGTTCGTCTGAAACGATGACCGCGCCTTGGAGTCGCAGGCTCCGTGGCTGTATCTCCACTTGCGTCCCTGGGGCGTTCGTATTCCCGCGGGCAGTCCTGTGAAATCCATCAAAGTCTTCGCCTGCCCAGCGCTCCGCTCTGTGCCGCCGGCAGTTCGGGATACAGATAAAGGCGATGACGTGTGATGACGTCTCGTGGGAGTGTCATCCCCACGTTTTGAGGCGTCCGTTGCCATGACAACTTGGTGGAGTCGACTTGCCGGCTTTACGTGACTACAAGCAGCTGGGACAAGCTCATCCAACGCTTTTACGGAAGACGGTAGAAACTACCGCTTCACATAACAACTACACAGTTGTGTCCGAGAGCAAACATGAACTTTCTAAATTTGTTTTGCGAGGTTGATAGAGACAAATTCAATTTTCATAGAGAATATAGTATACGAATATAAAAGATGTGACGTCAAAATGCATATTTCTACATGTCCATTATCATATTTATTACTTTGAAAATGTTGGTATGAAATGAGATTAATTACATGTATGTTTTGTGTGACGTGCACTATTGTCGAACCTATATACAGCTTCATCTACTCCGTTTAAAATCTTCGAGTAAATAAATTTTCTTAGTGAATACTACACGTTTTAACTTACGAAGAATTATTTTGTGCCTTCAACCACGCTTCTTCTTACAACCAATAACTTGGTGCACTTTCGGTTTACACAATCCTACGTAATCTGAAATGTTTTCATTTTAAGACGTCATTCTTCGTTTTCTTCGGAAGCAGCAGGAATAGCATCAGCTTTGTACTTATGTAATGTATGATATGTTAGGTATATAATATGTAATATGACATACTTACAACATATAATATAATACGAGACTGTAACATTAAATGCTGCTGTTGTATGGCACCGTTGGCTTTGCAATGCGAACAAACGCCAAAACAGGGTAGCAAGAACGAGGCCGCGAACAATGGCGGTCGGTCTCCCGAAATGCGTGCGGCGGCGTTTTCGGGTTGCAGCAACCACATTCCGCGCGTGCGGTCTGTCACCGCCTCAAAACGCGGCCGCGTTGTTTTTATTTGAATGGCATTCCTTGGTTTCTCTATGGTCCTGCTGCAAATTAAAAAGAGGGATTATTATATCCGACGCATTGCAAACGGGGCTTTGGATTTTTGGCATCTGGAATGGAATGCTGCTATTTCTTCTTCTGATTTTGCTGAATTTAGAGTTTCCCATTGGTATTAGGGTCATTAAATATGTATTTTAATGAAAGGAAATCACGCAAATGTTTCCCATTTCGATAGTACTTTTTGCTAATGATTGATTTCAGGAACGCCTGCAAAAATTTGCGATACGTTTTCGAATATATGAATTTTGAAGATTCCTACTGCTGCGTGGACAGTATGTAATTCACTCATAGAAATTATCTTGTAGTGTACATTTTAATTGAGAGGAATAAATGGATGTTTATCCTTTGCGCTCTGTCACACATAGGAATTAATTTTAATACAACCTATGTATTATGGTATTTTCTTCATTATCAGGACGTGGTGAACTAATCAGCGTAGTTTTAGTCTAGCTTACAGAGAATTACCATAGAAATACAGACAGATGATATTTCCAGTTGGTACCATATAATGTAATGTTATAGGTATTATAACATATTATCCCTTACCTGATGGTATATCACACCATAAATAGTTCCGTGAAGTTCAGAATGTTTTGTAGATACATTTATCTTTCTTTAATAACTAATTTAATCTGATAATAAACCGAATTGTATAAAAGGAGTCTGGCACCGAGAATTGCGTACATTTTAACGTTTAACCATTCAACGTGTAGCAAATATTTCAACGTTTTTAGAATAAAAGACATCATAACAAATTTTCTCCACCTCTGCATAACACATTCATTCTGTTTATGTATCCAGCACAATAGTTTTTTCTCCCAGCCTGAACAGCTCAGCAGACAATACCCGGTGGCCAGGGAGAGAACGGCGAATGATGGCCAAAGCCAATTTTCATACAAACAGGGGCGGCGGCGACCGGGCGCGGGCGACGGCGGCGGCGGGAGGCTCTGCAACGGCGGAAGTTTCTCTCGGCGAAAACACGGAAAGTAATAAAGTTGTCGCGGAGAATTTAGTGGGACGGGTCGGTCATGGATAATTCAGCCCCGATATCGGTAACTTAGAGAGGGAGCGCGGCGGGCTGGGAACTTAAGTCTTCGCTAAATCTCCGCCGCCGCCGCTGCTGCCGCGCCGCGTTGAAACAACTTTTGTGTGAGGGCAGCCGCTCGGCGCGAGTGCTGGCTGGGTGCATCGTCCGCTGTCTTTGCAGGTTGGCCGATGTTTCCTTGTTGTTGCCGTGTCATCTGCTTTTCTGTCGATTTGTATCCGTTTGGTGATGGACGAGGTTGGTGGAATGTGAAAACGCTAGTGACATTAATCGAAGTTAGATAAGAGCGGTGTCTAGCACCGGGAGAGGTGGCTCAGTGCATCCACAGAAGTCACTGCAGTCCCTTTGGTCGGGAGGACCTAGGTTTGAGTTCCGATGGCGGCAGGATTTTCAACACAAACTTGTCAGCTAGGTCGAATTCAGGCCCTGCTGGAGAAGAATTCTAGCGGCTGGTTGCTCTGATCGGTAGATTTCCGTGGTTTCTCCGATCAACATCATGCGAATGCCGAAGCAGCACCCTAAGAAACGGGCCACGGACCGCGCGCGATCTTTCCTACCTCTTCCTTGTCCTATCCTCTCCCCTTACACTTACTTACACTATCACACATGTCACTAGACAAGTCGAGAACTTAGATCTTGTCCCGGTTGGGTCGGTGTCCCGCTCGTAGCAGATACCTGGTCGGGGAAAATCTCGCTAGCCGACGGTAGGTCTGCGCCGGATCTCGTCATCCGGCGGGGGAAGACTTCCGCCACCTCCAGATCACAAAGACATGCACTACACGTACGGGACACATGACCCTAATGGTTGATGTGCACGGAACCACTAACAATCAATCAATCGGTGTATATTCGTACTCTATTCTCCACCACCCCTATATTGCGAAGGCATTGTCGGTATCTCTGTTGTAGAGATGTTAAACACTTTTAACAGTGGCTTTTATTTTCACCGCATTCCCAATGGGTTTACTCGACCTTTTAGTCTGTAAAACAGGCTACATATTACAAGCTACACTGATTATATGTGCCGAGAGGGTAGGGACAGTTGCTGAGATTACGATAAGTGCTACGTTGCCACGATTTCTTCATTGTCCACTAGTTTAATTGTTTCTAGTTCTCGCCATTAACATCTGCATGATCGTTGGTTGGCGTTCATATTTCTTACTATCCTTGCGCAGCTTCATCCATATAATTTGAAGACGTCGCTGTTGACTATCTTTCTCATTGGTTGGTTTTGACAGTACCACTCATTAGTCTGTCAAAATGAAATTACCATATATACTATCTCATGAACACAATTTATTTTTGACGTAGAAGTTTTGTTTTTCTATTTGTGATCGCTTCGCTGCCCATCTCGGTCACTACTTTTTTACCTCATCTCATTGAAAACCGGCGTCGTCTTTTCCCCTGAGTCATCTCGGTACTAGCCATATTTCCATGATCTCTCTCACTCGGTGTTTTCTTTTTTCTCTTTCAAAGTCTCTTCTCTCGGAGTCCAACGATTTTGTACCCTTAGTCGTGTCTCCTGGTCTGCGCTTCCGGAGACACCTCGCCATTTCTCCAATGCCCCCGCCCCGTCGTCCCCGCCCCGTCATCCCCGCCCCATTAGCTCTCCCCCGACGCAACCGCCCCGTTGCCCCCGGCCCGTCACCCCCGCCCCGTCATCCCCGCCCCGTCGCCCTTGTCCTGCCACCCCTGCCCCGTCGCTCCCACCCCGCCGACCCCGCCCTGCCTTCGCACCGCCACATCGCCTACGCCATCCCCGCTGCTCCGCCTCCACCTCTGCCCCTTCATGAGGCTGTCCAGCCAGCCCAGCCGCTTCCTTCGACACCTTCCCTACCCCGCACCATCTTCGCCGCCGCCCCGCCCCTTCCACCACCACCACCGCCACCGTCGCTGACGGGCCGCCCCAACGTCACAACCCAGCCCCACTCCACCCCGCTGTCATACTACAACCGACTCTCTTCCACCACACCCAACGACCACCCCGCCACCTCCGTCCCGACACCGCAGCCGCCGCTCCGCCCCCTCTGCCAATTCCGCCCTCTCTTCATCGACTATCCCCCTACAGCCTCGCCACGCCTGCGATCCACCAGCGATCTTCACCACCTCCACACCGCCTCCCAAACTCTCTGCCGCGCCTCCGTCCGCCGGCCCCGGGCCGCTTTGATTGTGGCTCTGCTTCCACCCTCGCTTCCGGCCCCCACCGTTTCCGCCCCGCAAGGTGAAAGAACTGCCCGAGCGGGGGCGTCCGCGTTCGCTTCTCGAGAGCCCAAAAGATTTGTCGCGCGGAAAGTTACGCGTTCGGTTTCTCGGTTCGCTCCACCGTGGAGAATTTGACGCTAGAAGAGATTTATCGTTTCTCGCAAAAACAGTTCTAGGGAAATTGCGGAGCGTTGAAAAATATGTCTCCGCTTCTCCATACTGTTTCCATAGCTATAATGGAGAAATATAAGTTGCAAGGTTCTTGCATCTACTTTTCAAGATATGTTGTCAAAAGTGTTGGTTGTGGTTTGGCCTTTTCTGCAGTAACATGATTCCTGTTTACGTGCAGAAAAGTATAAAAGGAATGTGCGGACATGCCCATTATTTTTTACTACAGTTGTTTCATTTTTAGTTATTCTCTATTATGAGCCTAATCATTTATTTTCCAATCAATGATTTTCATACCTTATAAAACTCGATACATGATTTACGGCTGGTTTTTGTTTTTATCTGTAACAAAGACTTTCAAAATAAAACTGTTAGTTTCGCCTACTCTAATGATGATTTTCTTTTGTTACAGGTAAGATGTCTCCGCAGATTGCATATTTGTCTATCCGAAGTTGGTTCCTTCATGGTGAGTTTTGAATACTACACACCTATCACTTTTCATTCGAGCAATTTTGCCTATTATGAGCACTCGTTTTCGAATTAAGAGAGTGTTAATATAATGTATTGGTTAATATTTGGCCAAAAATTCGAGTTTCCCACTAATTCAAGATTTAAATGAAGGAAAGTAGAATGAAAATGAGTTATATTTCATAGAATTTAGAACACAAATCATATTCTTGCTTGGTTTTCAAACTAAGATTCCGAATACTGAGAATAATAGATATTTAAACATAATCAAATTAACAGACGAGAACATATTTCTGTTCTTACATGAAATATTAACATCTCTAGACTGTTATGGAATTAACATGCCGTATCAAGAACTATATAATAGGTTGAGGAAAGAGTTTCATTGATGGTGATTCTGTAATAGAATTTTTCCACCCTTCGCGAAACGCAAAGGAAATTTTCCCGAGCGCCACGCGTAACACCCACATCCAACCATCCGTCAACCTTTTTGTGCGGAATTCCCCCTCGCCGCCATTTCGCGCGCGTCGCCATTTCAGGGCCACGCCGCGCCGCGCTGTCAATGGGCTCAAATGAGCAACGCGCCATTTCGACGCAAGGGCGGTGGCTCAGGGGAGCGACGCCGCGTCGCTTTAAAAGGCATTCCCGCCCGCCCACCCGCACGGCTTCCTCAGGGGAGGGTGCGTCGCCCGCCCGCCCGCCCGCCCCTTGTACGCACGTGCGTGGGAGCGTGTGTGGAAATCCGCTGCCGACGCAGCGAACGCTTCCAGCTGCCTCCGCCGCTGCCGCGAGTTCTCCACCCCTTCACTGCTCGCCGCTCGATGGCTGACTCCCTGCTTCTGTAGCTTAGCCATCTGCGTCACCACTACCACGCACACCAATACCTCGAGCACCACCACATCCACCACCACCACCACTACAACCACAGCCCCACTAAAACCACCAACACCACCAACAGAACCACCACCCCCAACATTAACACCAACACCACCACCAGCACAAACACCATCACAAATATTATCTCCACCACAACTACCACTACCACCACCACCGCTACCACCACCACCACCACCACCACCACTGCCGCCACCACCACTGCCGCCACCATCACCATCACCACCACCACCACCACCACCACCACCACCACCACCACCACCACTCATCACCTTCACCTTACTGTAGCCCTTCCAAAATGCCTCCAAGCACGGTCTAATCTAACCAACTAGCCAGCACAACTAACTCACTTGTAGTCACGCTCGCCAACACCAACATTAACAACGTGTATTATATCGTGTAAAGTTTTTAAAAATGAATGCTGCATCAACGCCACTAATTAATGAGACTTCTGTTTTGTGTAGGAAAGTCTAGTTCTTCATTCCTTGCGTGCAAAAATTAATTGCGGCATTGACGCAAAAATTAATATACCGAAAGTTTCAGCATAAAGGTTTCATATTTCTAGGGAACGTAAGGTTTTGAATATGACTTCTTATAGCCAAAGGACATGTGAAATCTCATAGTTACACGTATAACTTTTGCCACTAATAGAGATACGCATCGAGCACTATGGTTTGGCAGATATTTACAAAGTGATTTCGTGTACCTGCCATCTGTTGCAGTCAAATAGAGTTCGTAGACCAGCCAAGATTTCGGGTAACTTTGTTATTTGAGATTTCCCCCATGTTCATGGCTAAAAGGATCATCTTCGATCCCCACCCCCCTCAACATGTCTTAAAAGTAAGCATTCGCATAGTCGATAAAATCACAATCATTCGTCACAATTAATGCTGCCATCACTACCATCGACTTCATCACCATAATCACAATCAGCATCCCTACTACTACTCGTACCATCACCTTAATTTCCACGGACCCCATATGTATCACAACTACCTACCATCACGATCGTCATTACTACAAATTCCATCACCACCAGTACTGACCCCGTCAGGCCAATACATACCCAGTTGCGTAGTTAGGAAGGGAAGGGAAGATTGTACGCCCCGTGTAAAACAATTTTAGGAGTGACTCTAATGAGAATATTTTGTTATTGGAATTATATAATTTTAATGATTTATTTAAATTTTCTTTCGTAAAAAACGCATTATTTAAATTAGTCACACTTCGTTTTACTTTATTTATTTCAAATTATATTTCAATTATTATGAATTGCATACCGGTTTTTAATATATTATAAATAAATCTCACGTGTAAATATACTTAATTTTTATTAAATAACGTATAAAGAATTCAGTAATAGATATTTTTATATTTTTAATTTATGGGGGAGGGGAGGTGAACCCTTTAGTTTTGGTGACACCAAGTGAAGCTACGCCATTGCCGTCACAGCTACAGCACTCACTGCTGCCAACTCTGCCTCCATCTCCACTTCCGCCGCCGCTGCCGCGAGGGGAGGCGCTGCTCGCGGTGCGTTTTTCCGCGCGGCGTGCGTGATTGCGTATTCATCTCGCCGCCACCTTTTTGCGTGGGCGTGGCGGGCGATCAGGCCTTTTTCTGCGGTCCCTGGAGGTCGGCTCGTACGCCGCAGCACGGCGCTCCATAGAAGTCTTCTGGATCGCGCCAATTCGGTGTCGTTGCGATGGAAAATGGCTGCGGTTCGCGGCAGCTGCGTTCGCGAGTTGTGGTTTTTGCTTGCTGGCGCTGTATCAGTGTTTCGGCTGAGAAGCTGAGAAGTCTCTCTGAATGTCATTTCTCATGTAGAGAGCTTGTTGAAAGTTCGAGTGTTTGTGGAAGAGATTGTACCAATATCGTGCTTTAACCAAATTAAAAAAATTCTTCTACAATTCCTGGAAAATATAATTCTTAATCTGTCTGTCCAGTAAAAGAGTAACATTTCCGGTTTATATCCGTCTCAACATTAATAATACATTAATAATAATAATAATAATAATAATAATAATAATAATAGTAATAATAATAATAATAGTAATAATATGCGGATCAAGAAGAAGAATAGTAATACAACCCACAATGTCATTACTTTTTTCTCTCTTTCGTGCGCCTAATTGCAGTCAACCTTAATGAAGCATCGTATGAGAGAATTGTAATAGTGTGCTGTACGTATATTTAATACGAAGCACTTCTTCATCTTTCTTTTTGTAGACCTTACGACAAAAGAATTAATCTATTTAAACCGGTACTTCGTTTTGAAAATGATCACTCCCAGATATTTAATTCTGTCGGGATGCAGCAGTACTGTGACGTCGTGGGAATACACAATAATCACGACACGAGCTTCAATGATAAATATGTACAGTTTATTCACAATATGTACAGTCACTACTTTAAGTTACAGCTCTGGTAGATCTTTACTTTCCTGATCAGGAGCGATCCTTGAAAATGAATAACGACTCGTGGCCCGCGCCACTCCTCAGCGGAAGCCTCCCGCACAGCAGACAGCTCCGGCGACCTCTTGTCACCGTGGATATGTGAGTCCACAACGGCGTCCCAACACATGGTTTGCCGCACGAGCCTAGCTCGGCTCCGCACCGCCCTGGGCGCAAGTTTTTGTGCGTTCGCACGAGGGTTCCCTCTCGGCTCAACCAACCCCACCCCCGCGCTCTGCGTCCGCTCTTATATAGCCCCCACCCACGTGACCTGAAACGTCACTGGGTTTTGCACACGGCCCACACTGACCGCTTTGCCGGGCATTTTTGGACATCCATTTCCCTGGATTCCAAGAATTTGACACGCGGCACGCGGCAAAAATGCGCTGTCCCGTACTTTGGGCATCCCTTTCCCTAGCTCTTAGGATTTCCCAGAATACCTCGGCGTGTCACATCCTGCCTGGCCCCTGGCGTCTAATCCTCTGCTGCCGCCCTTTGTGGCGGTTGCTAACTAGCGGTCACCACAATACATTATCTTTGAGACTCGAATATGACACAATTATGATATTATAAAGGACTAATTACGAACGCTCTGTTAATATTTTAACTCTTTTCGCGAGCGTACATCTATGATGCAGACAGACTCAACGAATGTGTCGCAGTTTTGCAGTCGCCGAAAGAGTGTAGGGTAGAGATCCCAGAATTTAAGAAAACTTGCACAGAATACCCTTAGTACGACACACACAGTTGTAAACTGTTTTGTCATACTAAATAAATTTTTAAAAAATATAAAAGAAGTGAGCCGTGTGCCCGAAGTATTTGAGGACATCGGGTGTATAGGACGGTAAGTATTTGATGTTTTATAGTACTTACTTTGTTGGGTGTTCAGAAAAGTGATATTGAAGCTCTTTGCTAGCAAGAGGATTCCGATGATCTGTGACTTGCTAAGGCGATAATATTATGAACACCATTATTTTAATTCAAATTCGAAGGCATTACACAATACTTGAGAACTTTTATAGAGCAGAAATCAGCTACTAATTTTAATTGAAAAATGATCTTGAAATTCTTACTAATTACACGATATGTGCTTCTTTGCGATGGAAGATCAGAGGAAAATTAACTGAAAAAAACCACACACTATCAAAGATCTTCGATGTGCAGAAATGGATTTCTGGGAAAATTATTGCGTTTCGCAATTTCACTCCAAGCCTTTCCATTAATTTATACTCCATTCCAAGATACACGAAGTACAAGTAATATTTTGATATTTTAAATAATTTTGATTATTATTAAATTTTACTTATGCGTGAACGTGAATGTAGAAACTTGTTTTTAAGAAAACTTGCACGCAGCATTCCTAAAAGGTTGCTGTAAAAATACTCAACTTCACTATTACCCCGTTTCTAATAAATTTCCTGTAACAGAAGTTTTTGGAACATATAAATATTGGACAAATAAAACGTGCTTCAGCGGTGTAGGTAAGTAATTTCCGTACCCCATTGTTGGTCGGATCTGTTCGTGCAGAAGTTGGTGCAGCGGGTGGAGGGGCTGCGTTGCGAGGTCGTGGAGGGCCGGGCGGTTTCGAGAACGGCGCCATATGCCACCCGGACGCACTGCGAATGCGTAATTGCCAGAACAGTGCTCCGGGTCCGTGGCCATCACCCCACGAGAATGTCTTCCCGCATCCGGCTAGTTGTATGGAAGGAGAGAAACGTTCATTTATTTGTAGAATGATAATATGTTACTTATTTCGTTTTAATTGCAATTGTGTACGTGTTTCAGCTGAATTCCCTTCCCCAGTAACATTTCACATTTAATTTTTGACTTCCATAATTTATCTCATTCGTTTCAGAAATACTTCAGTACGATATGGAATTTTTAATCACAGGTCCCTGTGGAACTTTCATTTCACGAACTCGTTATCTACACTAAATTGTGTTGAATTCTGGAATTTTCCAATATTTCATATCTTCCACTAGCAGTATTAAATCCGCTCTATTGCTGCTATTGATAATTTTAAAAATTAACACCTTTTAAATAATTGTGCGCTTTGCATTAGCTTCACAAGTATGTATGTGTTTGAGACTTACAAGATATCTTGTTGCAGTTTCTTCTATAAGTCAACAGTTTCAGTCTAAAGTAAAACAGTCTACAGTCAACAGTTTCTTCTATAAGTAAATCAAACATTGATTTTTACTCTCTTCGCCTGTCGTGTATTCATTCACTACTCCAGGCCGTGGCCTTACGATGTTAAGTATCATAGAACTCTTACGGACGGTACTTTTTAAAAACATACAGAGCAATCCTAAAAAAAAAATTGTATTGTTCTAACGATATTGCATACCAAATGCGAGATCAAGACAATGTTTTATTCGAATCGAAAGTGAAGTACTTCTACTTTAGTCCTTATGCTGCGTCCCGTGGTATTAGTTGGAGTTTGTGTTACTACATCATGTATAACATATGAAATAAATCATGAGAAACATTCACTATCTCGGTACGGGCACACTTTACCACTAATGTCATATCAGAATCTTATATAAGCTCATAATATTAAAAGAAACATTCCCCATTGTTCTCACATCCAGCAAATTAATATCTCGGGGGTATGTATATGATGATGTGCTGCATCCGGGAGTAACAATGAGGCCGTAGCTCTCGGAGGCAGTGCCTGGCAGTGGGGAGGATCTACCGAGCTGCCCTCTGCTAGCGTGGGGTGTTGAAAGAGCGGTTTCCCCGCAGTGGAGTGAGCGTCGACTTGTGCGGGCAAAATTTTCACTACTCATCTCCCATTAACGTTGTGTGATGACTGTTTCACTCTTCACTGCATAATTTTTAACATTTCTGAGATCAAACGTCGAACACAAGAATGATTGTGGAACTACTGTGTCAAAGTTCATTACGTGGAATTAAAATTTCTCAGCTGTAATTGCAATGGAACTATCTCAGATGTATTAAACACTAGGTAAATTTACGATAGCTGACTAAACACATACGGCTCCATCCAAATAAGGACCCTCTCTCTCTCTCTCTCTCTCTCTCTCTATATATATATATATATATATATATATATATATATATATATATATATATATATATAATATGTGGTATCAGTGGCATATTCTGCGATACACCTTATATATTGCTGGTATATATAGTAATTCGAAGTGTATAATAAACTTATTTCATAAGTTTGGTATTCCCCTAAAAAGTTATTGAGATATTGAAGACTTTAAAGAGATGCGAAAAAATAACTGGTTTCCAACCGAAAGCTAGTTACTTTTCCGCGTCCATAAGCGCTATGAAATGCGGTAGAGCGAGTAGTTCCCAAGAGTTCTTAATGCTGTTCAGAGAATTCGCTAGCGCAGGCGAAGCCACCGCTTGCCAGCAGCGATAACCGAGGGCTCCTTATGTTTCAAGGGCGTGGAGAGGGGAGGATGCGCGTCTGGACTTACAGTAGGCACCGCAAAATATTGCGGTGAACAGACCTTCTCTGGTCGTTCGTAAGTTACGCTACTCAATTTTTTGTGAAAATGGAGTGTGTTAATGATCCAGACGTTAGTGGTTTGTGAAATTGTCTTGTAGAACAATTATTAAGGATGGAATTTCATAGTATTGGGGTTTCAGAGAAGCTCAAAATAAAAGACAATGGTAGAGATAGCTTCCTGAAAGTGCAGTGTAGTTAAAATAATGTTCAGGATTCGTCACTGATATATAAATTTTTAAATAAATAAAATATTTTAAATCCTTTATTAGTGATACGGTTCATGAATGACACGCAAATGTACTTAACTAAGAAATGCGCATCGAAAGCGCAGCGGGGCGGGGCGGGCGGCCGCGCTGTGCTCTACTCCGCCGCGCGCTCGATGAGTCAGCCGCCTGCCAGATCCCACCGCGCCGCGCCGCGCTGGCCGCACTCTCCGTCATCGTTTGCGTAATCATAAAATGTTGTGTTGCGCGCAAGTGGAAGGGGTGCAGTGCTGCTCATTGTCGCGTCATCGCTGTGTATTTGTGTCTACTGAGCAAATCCGCGTGTGCTGTGTGGTGGGATGGCGCGTGAGATGCTGCGTCAGCCATCGTGGCATTGGGGAAGCAAATCAGATTTGGAACAGAATAAAGTTTGATAGTTGGATTCAAAACCGAGACTGGTCGAGACCAGTAGAAATGCGATTATTCTACGTCAGTAATTGTGCCGACTGCCGGCAAATGATTTTTCGGCATGGTGGTAGATCCTCACTAGTGTTGAAAGCGTAAGGCTTTATTTTCATTCATTTATTGTGTGCTGCACGAGGAAAAGGCGGACCATTTCACGTATAATCTACATAAAATATCATTTGCCGAGCCCGGGAAAGTGAAGGATAATTTATCTGATTCAGGGAACACTGACGTGCCATAAAGAGGGTGGGAATGAGTCCTAAATAAAACATTTTATTTCCATAAATATTATCAATTCCCTTTTTTAAGGAGACAATTTGGGAAATTGATACACGACATTTGGGAAGAGTTACTCCTATCTGACATAATTTCATTTTTGTTGTACGTTTATTTATTTTCTTATAAAATTATCACGTGTAAATAAAAAAGGGAGCCCAGGGGGGCTCGTAGTAGTTATTTGTTGGCCCACCCTGTTTCAAATTGAGCACGTCTATGTAAGGGAAATTCCATCATAGAATACGAAAGTATGGTAGCGTCGCCGGCCTGGATAGTCGGGGTCGCTGAGGCTGAATGCCTCATCTGCATCGTCTCGAAGGGTCGCGGGTTCAAATCCCGCCTCGGGCATGGATGTTTGTATGTGTTCGTATTGTCCTTAGGGGTTACTCCTAATGTTCCCACAGTGGTCCCTATATGACCAAGATATTAAAAATCGACTTTAAAAACGGTAGCGTGTTCCACAAAGATATGAAGTCACATATTTTGGAATTTCCGAGTGTTGAACTTCGCATTTTGTTTTAATTCGTTGGTACGCAATGGTAATATTTTTTTATGTATTGAAAAGATTTTCAAACTTTTCTGTTGGCCTAGAATTTGTATCCAGACCATTCGTAAGAATTCTTAAGGGACATACACTAATTCAGAAGATGTTGGAATATGGGATCAAGTACATTATCACAAGAGTTGTTAACCCGAATTATTATGATTAGCATCAAACGGGCATCGCTTTGTTAGAAGTAGTAACTGCTAGAGCCATTTCTCCCTTGACAGTCTCAACCGGCAAGCGCACCCGACGTAAGGGAAACACTGCGGGGTCGACTGTTTACGACCACCCCCTTAGCAACCGCCACCCCCGCAGCCGTCTGCACTGCCGCCGCCGGCCGTCTCGAAATTGGTGTCCTCGCGTCTTCAAAGGACACGGACCGCGCATTCGACAGGCTGCAGATTGCGCGCGCTTCTATTACGCAAGCACAAAAGCAGCAGACGGCTGTAAAGTTTTCTCCTTTCGCGTTCACATGTAATTTCAAGGATTTTTTAAATTAAAAACTTTTTTACCGCCACAGCGTTCTACTCGGGAATCCGCTACCCCCGAATATCCCCTTTCTCCTCGTGCTTCGGAGGATGTTTTAATAAAATGACGGAGCCGTATAACAAACTGTCCTTGAGATAGATGCTTCGAGTTGCTTGAGAGGAAAGACGTACTACGAGAATTATGGCTGAAGGGGGAGAGATTGTGCTTTAAACTGCCTATTTATTCCGCGTCGGAGCGCGTAACTTGGCGGCAAAAACGAGGAGGCCGGCGAGGGTCGGGGTCGACTGCCCCACATGGCGGATGGCTCCATCTTTTGAAGGAGGCCGGCTCACGCGCCACGCCGCGCCCGCCAGCGACGACTTTCTGAACGCGTCCGCGAGGGACGACTTTCTGAATGCGCCCGCCGCGCCGCGCCGTAGGGGGACGAGGGCGCCGCGAATGGAGGGTGCATGGAGATATATGACGCGGGCTGCTCGGAGGCGCGCCTTCACGGTTGCCGTGTCATCAGTCGGGGCATTCGCGTGATGATGACAGCTCCGAGTGTGGCTTATGGATGTGGAAATATTTGCATAAAAAAGAGGAGATTGCGTCCTCTGTAACGGTAAAATTCAAAATGAGTTCTTGCGATGTTTGTATAAATTAGTGACCATTCAGATACTAATATCCTCCTCCTCCACTTTCTCTTCCCCCTCTCTCTCTGCTTGTCATATAATATTGTCACCACAGTTATAGATTCTCTCTATCGTGTGCTGCAAATAATTGAAACCGTGTCAACACATCCACAAAAAGGAGAAACCAGGGCGAGCGAAACAAGTCCATCAATTTCACATGTTCACTATGTGAATACATTTTCCGAGAAAAGGAATCGCGTTAATACGTTATCAAGAGACATGTTATGACATTATTTTCACTCAAAGCGGCACAGAACTTCATTGATGATGTTGCTCGTATGCGCCGCATGATGCTGAGTCGGCGACAAAAAACATTGCTAGCAGAGAGTTAAAAGCAGCTTTTACGACCGCCTCTATTCTAGGTCTGCGGGAATATCTTCGACCAGTGTAACGAGGTGGCCATATCTGCACTGCAGTGTATTCCGGCAAAGCAGAGTTAAGCCCGTTCTTCGTTAAAGTTTACTTTATCGGTAAGTATCCCGTTGCCGTATCCACCCAATTAGCAGCCCCTTTCACGGCTGGTTTTAAAGTTTAAATTGCGAATGCTTGGAGGCGGTTCACGTCTTCCCAACGAAGTAGAAATAGTTCCAAAAATGTATGGATTTCTCTTTCAGACGGATTGGTTTGGGGGGGGGGACTCGATTGGAGGGCGAAGAGATCGGAACTGACGAGGCCGAGGAATACGATATTGGACGTGGACATACAAAGCTGGCCTTCCGGCAAAGTGACAACGAGACACATGGAATTGAAATCCCGTGACAGAATTGGAGGGTTTCGTTTGGGTAATTCTTTTTCCAACACGAAAGTCAGAAATTGATTTGGACAGCTCCGTGCCCTGAGAAAAAAAAATCGGACAATTCTGGGAACAATACTGGATATTAGAAACAAGAATGGACTTTCGAAAAATTGTCGATATGATTGGAAGATGTATCTTCAGTAGCCTAAGAGCAGAGTTAAATGTTCCCAAGATGTTTATGCTTTTCCATTTGATTTTGTGTTTCTTTAAGTGCATTTAATGCGCTTTCTCTATCATATCAATGTCATATTAATTCATTTCCTTTTTTTACAGGTAACCCTTATGGATGTCCTTCATACTATTTTACGTCTGTTTCCGGTTGTTGTGAGTAATAATTTATAATTCTTAGCAGAAAATTAACTTGCCTGCTGGAAAAAAATATACTAATGAAACTTTAGAGGCGCAAGATTATGATTCTATATTAAAACTGGTCTTTTTAATTTTATTTTTAAAGGAGGATGCTGATGTTTTGTGCTCGATTTTTTTCCGTTTTCGATGTTTAGTTTGTGGATGAAAAATTCACATTATCGTAATTTTGTAAAAGTTAAAATATACAATGTTAATTGATGGTACCACTGTCAGTTTGTGTGATCGAACGAAACTATCGCTTTTGTACTACCTTAATCTAGTAGACTATTTTCCCTCGAGAGATGAGCTCTTGCACTGGCGTTTCCTTAGTCTTTCCGCGTATTTTGAACATAGAGAGGCGGCCAACGCATGGGCTTTCAGATGATTCTGGTAGCTCATATTTTGAGTCTTTGCTTTGTCCGTTATTATTATTATTATTATTATTATTATTATTATTATTATTATTATTATTATTATTATTATTACTATTATTATTACTTGTTTTCAATTAAATATTGTAAATTTATAAACGACAACTGACAAATTTTCTTGCGCATGAATTTAATGTTGAGAGGTTATTAATATAGCTTTAAAATCGATGTTTAAAAACGTGGTTTGTTTTTAGTCCATGTATTAACATCGATGTCGCGACGGCATATCGTGTCGCAACAAAACATCGATGTCGCATCTCTATCTCGAAGCACCTTGTATCCGGAAAGGCGAACCGCGGTGCGCTGTAGGAGACGCTGGCCCGCGAAGTGCGATGTCGCGACGGCATATCGTGTGCGCCGCGTCGCCTGGGTCTCCCGTGGCCTCGGAGGCATTGTCATTCGTAGGAGGAGCTGTCCCAGAGCGCCAGCGTGACGAGCGGGGCGCAATGGGACGCGACGCCACGCCCCCACCCCACCCCACCCCATCGTGCCACGCCACGCCACACCACGCCTCGCAGCACCGCCGTGGCTTAATTAAACTCTACACGCCCCCGGATAAATATTCCATCGGCCGCCGTGTCCTCGGGCGTCCTCTTTGTCTCCGCCCGCGGCGAAATGTGTGCTCTTTCTGGCTCTCTCTTCCTCCGCCCCGCGCCCTTCCCGTCACGTCGTGACGCGCCTATCCGTCAGCCGGTGTCGACGTGCTCCGCGCCACCGCTCCCAGGAGCCTCTGGCCTCGAGCCGCCGCGCCGCGCCGCCCTTCCACACACGACTGCGACGCTCATCACGGCTCAAGAACAAGAGGAACGGTCCGTGTGGGATCTTACTTTTGGTTGGGTGGTGGTTAGTGATTTCGGGGGCGTCAGCTTCTGAGGTTATGAGTCGTGAAAGTGAAGTGCATGTTTTTCATCGGGAGGTGGCGGTGATTTTCCCGCTGGATGGCGAGATTCGGCGCCGGCTAACGGGTTTCCCCAGCCAGTTATCTCCAACCAGCGGGGCACCGCCACATTCGGGACAAGCTCTAAGCTCCCCCCCCCTTCTGGTCTCCTGGTTTGTGTGGTACTGTAGTGCATGTTAGTGTAAGTAAGGGGTGAGGGTAGGACAAGAAAGAGAAGGAAAGGTCGCGCGCGGTCCGTGGCCCGTTTGTTAGGATAGTGCTTCGGCATTGCCTGGTGCTGAACAGAAAAAAGACGGAAAACTAACGATTAGAGTAGACAGCCTCTAGAATTCTCCTCCAGACAGCGATTGAGTTCGACCTAGGTGACAGCTAATGTCGAAAATCTTGCCACTGTCGGGACTCGAACTTAGGATCTCCCCATCAGAGGCACTGCAATGACATCAGTTGATGATGCACTGAGCCACCTCTCCCGGTTTCTTCCTTTCTATCTGTAATTTTTCCAGGTACAAAAAACTTCACACGTCATTCGTTTTGGAGATCTCAATTGTGTGGTTATTGTGTAGTGAAGGAAGTGATTGACATTAGGCAAGGAATTAGCATTTTTTTTATTTTTCCAATTTTTTATCATCTGCCGGATTTCAGAATTACGCAAGTACTTTTGTAAACCTCAAGTGATATGCTTCTTGATTGGTCATTGCAATGGATGAGATTGAGGCTACGGCATTAATTCTTCTTCTGTCTATTTTTAACATGTTCCGGATGTAAGGGACTTCCCGCACCATTATTTTCGGAAATCTCAAGATTGATTGTTTAATAATTGTTTCAGTGGAAGGAGTGCTTGACTTTGACCGGAGGATTGACATTTTTAATTTCTAATTTAAATCTCTAATTCTAATTCTTTTTAATTTTTTATCGACTTCCGGATGCGAGGAACTTTCCGCACCATTGCTTTTGGAAACCTTGAGCGATTGATCGATGTTAATAAGTGAACGAAATAGTTGTCATGACATACTTGTCTTAATTGCTAACCTTTTATCATCTTCCGAATGGAACTTCCTGGGTCATTAATTTTTGAAATCTCTTCCTCCCTGTTCTTATGCTCCAATTATAGTCCTTGTGACCTCCCTACCCCAACAATTTGTTGTTCGATTGCACTACGCAAGTGATTGACATTTGCAGGACGCAAACTCATTTCTGTGGAAACCACCTGTCATTTGCATACTGACAAACGTAGAGGCGCACTTTTAGAGTCTAAAAGTTCATTTACTGAAGTGACAGCTTTATTATTATTTGATTAGACTACCCTGCTTGTATTCTTTCTATTTCCAGTATCCTATTCGTATCTTCCCCGTGTAAAACGTTTCATCCTCTTTTTTCTCTGAATATTTTTACTTGAGATGGATATTGCTACTAAAGTGGATGTCTCTTAATATATGTAACAAAATTCTGGGGCACATGGAGGGGTTAAAATGACCAATTTTTTCCCAATGAAGATATAGGAAATTTCTTTTACCGGTATTATGAGCATTTATACAGGATGACCAGATGACCATGGAGGAAACATCGAAACTTTCAATATAATGCTCCAAGGGCAATTTTAAGCATATTTTTTCTAATGAGTCCCTTGAATATTCCGAATGGCTGAGCTGCAATAAGCACTCAAAAGTTGGTTTGAGAAATACTTTCTATGCAAAAATTGTTATTTCAGAAACACATAAACACCCCAGAAACGTGTAAATTGTTTATTATTTACAAAAAAAGAATATATTTCTTGAGAAAAATATTAACGCAGACATAAAAAAGCAGTCGAATGATGTAAATTGGCTGCTTTTTTTCATTTCTGCATTAATTCTTCTTTCTGATCCAATGTATTTTGTTTTTGTAAATAAACAATTTACATGTTTCTGGAGTGTTTACACCTTTCTGAAAAGGAAATTTTGGCGCTGAAAGTATTTTTTTCAAACAAACTTTTGAGTGCTTATGGCGGCTCAGACATTCGGAATATCCAAGGAGTTCATTAGACAAAATATACTTAAAATTGTTTTAAGAGCTGGTTTTCGAAGTTTCGACGTTTCCTCCCTGGACATTCTGTATTTATTACTTGTCCCTGATTTAAGGCAACTTCATGTGCACAGATGTTATGCAGGTCCATGATGTCTCCTTGATTGCATCAGACTGTCACTTGAGGAACGTTCGTGCAAATGGAGTTACATAAAAAAAATCATGTGAAAATCTCACGCGTGTAACTTCATTTTATGAAATTTCTATCTATACCCCCCTGCAAGTTTGTAAGATTTATTCTGAGACTGCTATTTCCTGTTCCCCCTTTTTTCAGATTTTAATTCCTTTCTTTAGAATCGATATAATTCATTTGACAGTTACTTTCATTACCCTTTTAGGGTTCTTATTTTGTCCTTCATTCCCTTACAGTTTTTTCTTCAATCGAGTATCCGACGTTATTCATCATCCGCTTCTCCCCGTTTTTTGTATTAAGCTCTCGTCTGCCTCCTCCACCACGCGATCCTCGCATGGCATAACCGCGTGGAAATGTCATCTGTCGGGGCATCGTCCCGAGATTAACCTCCTCCTCTGCGGGCAAATAAAAGAACGCTGCTCTCGTTTCGGCGAGTGCTTTGTTGCGCGACGTAATAGGCGTTTCATTGTTTCGCGTTTCTGCTGAAGGAGGATGTATGACTCTTTCGCTTCGGCGGCGGGGGAATACTGTAAAGAACGCGGCATTAATAACCGTGGATGGTAATATCGCGCTTTAAGTCTTCCAAATTAACAAGGTAGCGCACGGCAGCTGTGTTGTGTTACTTCTACAGTATCGCGGCCATTGAATAATATCTGGCTTCCGCTTTTATTCTTAAACTTTCGATTCGAAATTGTAATTGTTATTGTTACTTATTTCGCTGAATAAAGCCGGTTGACTTCACTAGGCGAATGCGAGGAAGGCGAAAGGGATACAAGTTAAAATTGTTCTTTTGTTCAGTGAAACGGCGTTTGTTCTCCTCAGTACGTGAATTTCCAGGTAACTGGGAACCCTCGAAAAATCATTCGTCTCTTTAAGAATCTCTGTGGTTCATTGTAGAATACTGAGCTTTGTAGTACACTGAGCCTTGGCATTTGAATTTTTTCTCATTTATGTTCTAAAGTGATGTGGCATTTGAAATGCTACGTTGGTGCTTTGAATATCTTATTAAAGAAAATATGCAAATGCCACTCCTTTGTTTTAAGTTTGCATCGAGTGCAAATATAGTCTTGATAAATGAATACTAGCTGAACCAGTAATTTGTGCACGTGAAAGTATATGAAAAACTATTATTTTCAGACTCGCATTCCTTTCTCGAATAATAATTTATAGTTTTAAATGAAGTATTTGGAGCACATAGGATCAGATTTAACATAGGAACTGATTTTTATATTATTTTTATACATTATATTGAATTAACATGAGTGGAGCACCGTAGGGGGATTATTCGAATTCTCCCCCTCCCGCATAGCAGATAAATGCAAATGAAACTAGTCTCGTGACCACGACCACCAGCAGAGTAACGCACTTCAGAAGTCAAAGAAAATATCTTTGTTTGTGTGTAATGTCATGTTGTGCAATATATTCTACGTTCGCTAATATACTAATATAGTAAAATCTTACACGTGTGAATATTATTATTACAATTATTATAACTATTAATTAAATGCTTTTTACGTACACAAATGCAAATATGAATGGAGAATTTAGGTCTTAAAAGCTCTGCTTGGAATAAATCTTCTAAATAGTCTCAGTTTGTAGTTCAGGGCATGAAAAACAAACTCATCTCCTTACAATAGACGAAATTCTTATTTTAAGGCTCCAAAATGCGTAGTGGGCGAGCTACGCACGATAATAGTGTGCTGCTGCAACACCCTTTGTAACAAGCAATCAAGCTGTATTTGGGAGGGAGCCAAAATGCATTGAATGTTCAAAAACCAAGCAACTGAGCATTTATGCATTTACTCAATGATTCAAGGTTAACTGAAGTCGATGGCGATCGACGCCATTGACCCAGAAGGTGATTGCTGGATGGAACGAACTTTTATGCTACATTTACTTCAATAGTGAAAGATCTAACTTTAATTTCCATTTTTTTAATTTAAATCAATAAACCCTTCATTCTACAATGTTGTCAGACATAAATTACAATTTGTTTTCATGTCAGCTACAATTTCATGAAACGGTTTGCAAGAGATACGCTTATCAACTGAAATAAGTCGGGGAGCAGTGGTGTACGCTGCCACGTAAAGTGCTGAATCCAAACAGGGGTTCGCGAAAAAGAAAGAAAGCAGATAAAAAATCACGCGTTCGTTACTCCAGTTAATATCGAAACAGCGAGGGAGAAGTAGGCTACGGGGGCCGCCGGCGAGCAAACGCCCGCATTAATTGCCAGGCCATTTATTTAGTGGAGCGGAGCTGCGCGGCGCACAGCGTTCCCACTCCCACTTGGCGAATTCGAGCGGAATATCGGGCAGCCCACCACTGCCGCGCCACCCGCTGCCATCACCACCGCTATCGCGAGGATTACCGCCACTTCTGACATCGTTATCAACCTCGGTAGCATCAATGCCCACATTAACCTCCACCGCAAATACCTCCGTCATCCTCATCGTGACTACCATGGTCATAACCACCATCCTGATCCACATTACCACTACCACCCTTATCTGCATCACCATTACAACCCTAATCCTTATCACCGCTTCCACCGTAATCCTCATCAACACTTCCACTCCAATCCGCATCCCCATTTCCACCCTAATGCGCATCACCACTTCCACCCTAATCCGCATCACAACTGTGGTTGTAAAGACAACTATCATTATACTCATAACCACCTCCTCTAGTTGTTCGTTTCGTGTTTTCGGACGCGTCAGCTGTTGTGGTCATCATCCTGTGTGTATAGTGCATATACCACGGGAGATGGCGGTGTTGCTATCCCGCTGGAACGTGAGATTCAGCCCGTCGGCTTTCGGGATTTCCCCTTCCTGGCGTCTTTCGCAGTGGAGCAGTGCCCTATCTGAAACACATTATAAGCTTCCGTTAGCATATGCGGGTGTGCAAGGGGTGTAAGTGTAAGTGTGCAGGCATGTAAGGGGGAAGGAGGAGACAAAGATGAGTAAGGAAAGATCGCGCGCGGTCCGGGGTCCGTTTGTTGAGTAGCTGCTTCGGCGTTCGCCTAATATTGATGGGAGAAACTACGGAAAACTACCGAACAGAGCAGCTGGTCACTGGAATTTTCCTCCAGAGAACAGTTGAATTCGACCTAGCCGTGTAAACATGTCGAAAAACTGCCGCTGTCGGAACTCCAAGCCCAGGACCTCCCAATCAGAAACACCTGTTACCCTGGGCTACCTCAGCCACCACCATCATCACCACTACAATCCTTGACACCGTCACAATCGAAACCATTGCCATCACAGTCCTCGTCACCATCGTCATAATCATCAGCCACTATCTGAATTACATACAGCAGCACAATCATCACCAACACAATCGCTAACAACGTCGTAAATTACCGGCGCAACCGAGGATGCAATTGGAATTTCCGAACGCCCGTACTCGCTTCGACCATTTTCATCTCCACCTCTCCATATCGGCATCCGCGTTTTAGTAGGTTAGAGCTGTTCCATAGTTTTTTTTTAAGGATTACGGCTAAGGGTAGCTGGTTATTTTGGAAATGTAGGGTTTTAAAATAGCGCATTTCGGATATAAGGCACAGACATGTTTGTAACATCTTGTCAGAGAGTTCATTTGCGGGATCCCCGTTACATTATTTGTTGTTGATAATCATGTATCATCTTCATTAATTCGGCGTAACCCCGGAGAATTAGAGGATCACAAAGCGTGACCAAATTTTGGTATTCTACAGAATCATTAGACCTCCCTAAGAAATAATAATTCATGAAACGTATTCTTCCCCCATTTGCGTTCGTATGCAGAACATGTACTCTCGTTATTTAATTCTGGACTCTCGTATGTTTTTGGTTCTTTTTTAAACCTTTGTCGTAATTCTCTAGTTTTTCGGTTGCTTTTTTCCGACCTCGGGCTGAATTGTTTACTTTTTGATCCACCTTCTCTCTCCATGCCCATCGGTACTTTACGTGCAATAAATATCATATTTGATCTGCAATTCAAGCGTTTCGGATCTAAAACTGCCAACTTCTTTTTCCACTGCTGCTGCTCACTTCAATCGATGTCTTTCCACCTTATAGGCCGCGTATCGCGATCGCAGCGCGCTCGTCCTCGTTAAATTCCATAAGCGTCTTACGCTTCAGCGGTGGCTGTCTGCCGCGAGGACATATTGGGCTGTCTGGGCCTCGCTCCCGCTCCGAGCCTGTCACTTTTCCCACCCATTCCGTCTCTGGGCCGGCTGCTAATAGAATTCCACCCCGATCCGAGGGCGAGGGAGGGGTGGTCCTGGGAAGGTAATTAGGGCAGGTTCTGCGCCACTGCTCTCGGCCACCCCCCGCCCCCGCGCCGCTCACACACGCCCCCGCGGGCGGGGCGTTATTAATGCGCCCCGGCCGCCCACGGCCGTTGCTTGAGTGCATCCGGCATCGCCCTGATCTCAGCCGCCCCCTTCCCCCCCCCCCCCTCGCTGACCTGACCGTTCTCACGGAGGCTCGCTAATTCACGCCCCTCCCCTCCCTCTGACGCGCACGGTGTCGTCATCGGCCTGAATGTTCCGTCAGGGTGGAAGAAGGTTTGCGAGACAGTCGCGATAGGTACTGCCCCAAAACTGGAACCTCCCTTTTTTTCGATTTCCCAGAACTTTGAGCCACGTAATGTGGTCACCCCTTACGGAGCAAATTCTCAGGCAATTTCATTTGTTTTTCACTCGGCGACGTTTTCGAATATTTGCTAGAGAGGAAACTGCCGCCTCGGAAGTTTTTCTGGAGAGGGCTTAACAGCCCTTGCCCTTCTTTTAGTGGCCTATCCGTACTTCACTGTCGTTCGAAGAGCCACATGTGCCCTGTTGCTTGACATTTGCTCCTTCCTCTTCAGTTGCTTTTTCCGTTCCGTTTACCCGACCTTTTATGATTGGCATCGTTTCATGCTTCAGTGGAGTCCAGAGCTCTCTGTTCAGGGAGTCTTTGTGCGCTCTCTAATGGAGACAATAATAACAAGAGATACGATATTCGGATTCATATATAAACCAGTGATAATGCAATAAATTTTCTCAAAAGTCAAAATATGTTTGGTATTCTTGAAGTAATATCTTGTTTCTTGATTGAAAATAATTACCACATCCGTATTTCTAAAACCTTAATTCTAAGCTTGTATTTACTGCACTAATATTATCCACAATGTATTTAAAGGTCTTAAGAAAGGTCATAATAAACGTCGTAATACTGGTTTCATTGTATACACATTTCATAATAACACCGATTATTAAATCAAAATTCTGCTGTATTTTTGCTAGTGATAGATTCCTTGAGAAGATGCAACTCTCAAAATTCGCATTTTGTATTCATTGCAATAAATTTTAATAGAACGATAACTTTGCAAATAAATAAATTCTTCATATTTGTTTTCGCCTCATTTAAACAATGTTATTTACTGAAAATCTTGCGGGGAAAACTAAGAAAAAGATTCTCAATGTGGTGATGCAATATCGATATTGAAAACACTGAAACAAGTGTTAACTTCGTAAATGTTTTTATAAATGCAATAGGAGCATTCAGAAAGGACGTCATCGGTGTACGAATAAAATGTTGGCGGGCAAAAAGTACATAGGCAACAGGAGTCGAGAAACTTTTGAAGAGTTCGTCAAAGACACTTTGCTTCGAGTTGCGATCATTGTTTTTAGTACGGAATCATTCTTGTACACTTTCCAGTATATTTGTATACTCCTGATATTGTCAATAACAATGACATTGGTTAATGTCGCTCCCATTTTTTATTTTCTTTGCGGTATTCGGCCCCGGAAAGCACAAATATCCAATCAATAAATAGTAAACAAAAGAAGAGATTCCCGGAAATGCATTTTCTGGTAAATATAAACTTTCTTTGACAAGTTCAAAATTCGGATATGATGTGTATTCCCGCAAATAAAACAATTGGAGAATGAAATATCTCTGTGTACATAAATCCCTTTTCTGTCGATCACAGAAAAATTGTATCGTCCAATAAATTTATATTCGTCTGACAGGCTTGAATTTATTGTTAGATTCTTAGATTTATTGCTATACTTAGGCAAAGTTGTACGTTACGAAATTCAGCTATATTTTCTTTCTGTAACTCTTGTATTGCTGCGTACTTCTTTGTATCATCTCTTTTATACACCTACGGGTGACGCTGCAAAATCTTGAGCTCGAACATTCATCGGATAAAAACAGAGCCGAAGACTGAGGGATTGCGGTAAATAACTTATTTTTCAATATCCAGCTCCAATGCAATAACATCTTCGATAGTTCCATTCAGCCGCGTATCGATTTTCTCCCCCCACGTCCACCTTATTGCTTGAGAGCGTCCGTGCGCTGAGAAGCGTTGTAGAAGTGGGGGCAGATCGTCACTATTACCATCACCATCACCATCACCATCACCATCATCGGTGTATGTAAATTGTATTTATATACATATATTAATATAGTTATATTCTATTATATAAAATGTATATAATATGGTTATATAATATAATATATAATATGATATATTAACATAATTTTATGAGTTAATATTTTGTTAGCAATGCAGAAGAACCAAATCTACAGTTCGTTTACCAATACAAAGAAGTTTTCTATAACTCGGGAACGCAAATGTCTAGTTTTTGAAATGTTAATCTCGCGCTTTTTAAAATAATAATAATAATAATAATAATAATAATAATAATAATAATAATAATAATAATAATAATAATAATAATAATAATAATTTAAAACTTTTTTCATCGTTCATCTATTAATAGTTAAATTGTTGGGAAGAGATTCTGAAACTCGAGAAAGCGTGCGAAAATGATTTTCTCCCCATACGTCACATACAGTTTTTTACTCATTTTTACTAAATAAATATCTAAATAAAACATTGGTATAAATATATTGTGAAATATATGCCTATTATTTCCTGCCCAACACATTACCGCATAATCAAATTCCAGCATTATATATACCAATATCATCAAACATCACACTCCTCCATCACCAACGTCCCCGCCAACAACTGGACTAAATTAAACCACCTTATTGTCCAATCTGCAGCCGCAACGCAGAAGCATCTTCGCCCGTTGGCCCCACCCGCGCGCGCTGCTTCTGCTTGTGCGCTCTCGAGCCTTCCAAAGCGCGTCTAAGTGGCGGCGGAGCGCTGCGGAAGTGTGGGCGTAGGCCAATATGCGGGGAATCCCCGTTCAACCGCCACTCATGCAAATGGCGGCCGATCACGGTAATTGGGGATCACCCGGATCCCGCTGGCGCTGCCTGCGCGGCCAGCCTCTCCCCCGCCCCTCCCCCGCCAGCGGGTCGACATCCCGCCACCCCCGTCCAATGCAACACTTGAGTTCCATCTGGCCGTGCTCAGGTATGCAGCGCTGGGTATTGGTGAGAGTGCAGGCTCACCTGATTTTTCTAAGGCATCTAATATTTTTCGAAATCTTGTGATATTTTTTATTTCGAGTTTTCAATACTAATTACGCTGAGAGACTGTTGGATTGAACATTTAATGTAGTTTTACCCAAATTCATAGCAAAACCGAATATTGGAAATGAAATCTGTAGAAAGTTTTTGCGTAAGTGGTGAGCTCTATTCTGTAGAGGTTTCCTGAGGAAATATCAAAGACCACTCGTCTATTTTCGGTTGGAAAATCCGTATCACTGGTGAGAATCATGTTCTTGAAGCTAATATTATACCATAACTCGACTGCTACATTTTCTCTGTTCATTAATTTCCACAGAGAATTAAGTTTGTATTTATGAAGTATAGTATGTATAATAACCTGAATGATTTTCGAAATATTTACAAACTTTCGAAGTGTTCGGAACAACCCATTACTCATTAGGGCTTTGATGTTAAGGCAGCATTGTTAAGTTTTTTCTCTGTCCATCCTAATTACCATTTAATTAAGAGTATCTAAAATACCTATCATGTTTCGAGAACTACTACTGAATATGTTTATTGCCATTAGTTCCAGCTACAAAAGTCCAAGACAATGTGTCTAAATATTATGTACCACATTTGTGTTTATCGTGGAGTCGCGAGTAAAATGTAGTTTTAATTCGTAAGGAAATTTCCATCTATTTATAAACCGTTAACAGTTCAACGGAACGTGAAAACTGGGCGCTCTAGAAAACAAACGTATGCCAATTATTCGTGGAAGTAGACTAACACGAATTCACAATAAAGCCAATTTGTACACTTCTTTCCCGTAAATTGAAAATTTGTTTCTGTATTAAATTCAGTACTGTAATGAAATTTTGGGCGTTAGAAAAGGAGTTTGTTTTTAATTTAAAATATCTTGGATTAGCTAACGAGCTCTATAACTTCACTGCAAAAACTGGAAAGCCATTTTTTTTCTCGTCTTCTCGTTAGTTTTCATGAGCCATTCGCAGGGTGCGTTCCCACCACGACGCTCCGCGCACAAAAGGAGGGACTAAAAACAACAGAGATACGCCACCGCGCTCCTCGCAGAACAAGAACATAACGCCACAAGGACATTACTCTGCGTGCTCTCCTTCATTAATATCTTCCTCCGTAAAATCTCTTTACATTGTTTCTGTGTGTTGATCGCTCTCGGTTTCAACTACATATCTCCCCAGTAGGCGAGAGCGAGTCGGGTTTGGGGTAAGGCGATATAAAATATACGAAATGTTCATTTTACGGATATTAATAAACACGTGTAGAAAGTGACTGCGTGATGAATAGCTCGCTCAGAATTAAAAATCCATCAGATATTATGATTTATTGATCTGCATGTTCGATATAACAAAATATGGTGCTAATAATGATATATCGACTGATGAGATCTTAAGCTTTGATGATGCATCCGTTGATCCTCTCCGCTGCCAAAAATATATTACGCTAGTGTAATAAATCAAACCAGAAATATGGCATTGTAACGAATAGATGATATTAGAGATATTCTGACCTTCCTCATTCAAGTTACTTATTAAAAGTATTCCATGATATTGAAAGAGGTAGTCATATTACTCCGATGTTGAAAAGGTTTTCCAAAAATACATTAAAAAAAAAAAACAGGATAACCTGCTGGTAAGTAAAGGCGTATGTAGCGCATTAGTTTTATCGATAGTTCCCCGCCCGTGCCGCGCAGCGAGGGCTGTCCCGCTGACATGCTTCTTCACGGCCCAGTGCGAGGGGGAGGGGGAGGGGGCGGTAGCGACACCACCTGCGGGTCTGCCACGCGCCCGCCGGCCCTCCCCGCCCCCTCCCGGAGCCCAGATGTCCGCCGGATAATTGCATTGTGCCGGCGCACCCCCGCCCCTAATGCCACTGTTATAATACGTTTACCCTGGCGGCGCGGCGCGGCGCGGGGCGGCGCGGGGCGGCGTCGCTGAGGGGTGCATGTGTAATGCATGAAGAACGGCTTCGCACTCGCTTCGGGGGCTGAGAAGGGGCGCGTGCGAGGCGGTGGTGGCGGCGGCGGCGGCGGCCGCGCTGGGGGGTGCGCACCCCTCCGCGTTGTAAGGAAGGCCCCCAGCCGCTGGGCACAGCACCCGCCTGACGTCATTCACTCCGCTTCCGATAACGACCTGCCGCCGCCATGTGCGTGTGCGTGATTTTTGTCAGTTTGTTGGAGTGTTGCTGGATTTCACCTTCGCGGTGTTTTCATTATAATTTTATGTGGTTTTCACTGATACTGTTTTTCGTTGATTTACGGAGGCTGAGAAAAGCTGTTTACAGGTTTGCATGTACTCTAAGTCATATTTACGAAGCTCTGCTAGCGGAGCTCTTACGGGCCTGCCATCTAGGGGCTTGCTAGGAGGACAAGGGGCAACTGGAATTGGCTGGGGGCCGTTCATAAATCGCAAAACCGAACTCTGGCAGCATGCTAGGCCTGGCAGGCCCCTGGCTGAGGTTTATAAATACGGCTCTAAGGGATTAGGCCTTTAGGAGGGAGTTTTATCGTATGGACATGTCGAATGGTGCTTTGAATGCAATGTATCCTCAAGGGTTACTTGAGTGTAGGATGTGCATTTTTGGGTTCGTACATTCTTTACTTTAAGCGTGTACCTTTCTCAAATATTTACCGTGCCGGCGCGCCTGCTCGATTTTTTCGCGGCCGTGCTCGACGAACTGTTCATTTGAGCTGCGCGCTCCGGAGGCGGTCGCTTTGTGTCTTGAGCGGAGGGCGTGGCCCTCATACGCACTTGCGAGGACCCTCGGGGACCTGCCGGGAGCGCGGGAGGGAGGTGGCAAGAAGAGGTGCAATGCCGACAAGGGTGAGAGATGAGAGTGAGTGCGAGATAAATGGGAAAAGAGAAAGAGCAGAGAGAAAGATGCACGAAAGGAAAGAGAAGGGTGCAAGGAAAGAGTAGATGTACGTAAGAGAAGAAGGAAGGATGTCATGAGAGAAGGAGAAGGAAGGATGTATGTATGTCGTGAGAGAAGGAGATTAAGGGAAGAATACCTAAGCCGAAAAAGTAAAAAATGTGGGGGTGAAAGAGAGAGGGAGAGAGAGAGAGAGAGAGAGAGAGAGAGAGAGAGAGAGAGAGAGAGAGAGAGAGAGAGAATCGAGTCGAGCGAGAACCAGACAGAGAGTGGGAAGAAAATCAAGGATTAAGATGTGCGAATAGTGAAGGGGGATTGTGGGTGACGTCGGACGAGGGTGGACGTGCCATATTTATGGAAATGAGAAAGCAGGACGTGTAAAGGAACACGTCACACACTAGTTCTAAACTAAACCAAAAGAAGAACACACAAAGATGTTGAGGAAATCTGCGGAATCGAATGCGCTTCTTTTTAAGTATAAAACATGAGATAACGCGTTCATTGCAAAATGACGCTAAAAGATAAAATAGAGCAGTTGCCAAATAATGTCATGTGCATCCGAAGGAAAGATTCAGAGAAAATACATACGAAGTAAAAATCCACTTCCATACATACCCTTAAAATAAAAAAATGTAATTATTCATAAAACTATATAAAAGAGGGTACTGCAAATTTAATTAACTCTTTTATTATCTACATCATTGGATTCGTAAATGAGTGTAACGTCGAAAATCAATAGAAATTTCAAATTAGTTAGTGGAAACCGGTATTGTAACTTCGTATTGTTTTATTTGTATTTGTTCGCATAGGATACGTTGCAATATTTCATCGCTTGAAACGGTTTCTCGGAAATCTGAGAAAGTATAGAATGGCCACTGTTTGCGTCATTTAAATCTATTATGTTTAGTCCGGGAGAGGCGTCTGCGTTGCAGGCTTTTTGAGCGTCATCAAATGCATTTCGCCCTGACGAAGGCTAAGAACGACCAAAGCTTGCGAGTGGCACGCCACGACCTGGCGTTTCCACCCATTGAGCGTAATTTCGTTCCCCGCCGCCGAGTTGCGCGGCTGGCGCGACCGCCCGCCCTCGTTCGCGCGCCCTTGGCCGTGTGTTTGTTTAGCCAAAGCGAATCACGCCCCGGCTGATAGAAGAAGTTGGCCGCGGCGTCCCCGGGGAGGAATTGTGCTGACGACGCGACGCGACGCGACGCGGGGTGCGACGACGGTGACTGCGGGGGACAGGGGCCGAAGGAAACGCCACATATTTTTTTCTTTTCCATCTTCTTTATCCGTGCTGGATGTGCTGGATGAATCAGATTCTTGGTATGACTTTGAATAATGGCTGTGATTCTGTTTGGCGGGTTGTTCGTCTGTTGGTGTTCATGTGTTTCTTTAGTTTGTTAGGAAACGAGGTTATTCAAAATCACATTATATAGAAACAGTAAATTAAACGTCAAGGGGGAGAAACTTACTTTTTCTCAGAGGGGCAAAATTGAAACTCGGTGTTAAAATGGAGAATACAGTATACGGAGAAAAATTGTCTTTTCAGGTGCAGATGTTGTTTTTTTCATCAGTCTCACGATGTCACGAATTGTATTGCAATATTACTAGACATTAAAAAATGTGTAGGGTTCTAATTGTTTCCTACACAAATATCACACGTTGTCTCAACATTAGAAACCTGTATTACAACTTTTGTAATAGACGATACTTTTGGTGAGATTTCGATAAACCAAACCTGTGGTTATTTCGTTGTGCATCAGGTGTACGAACAATATGCAATTTTTTAGTTCTTTCTATGCATCTAGAAACCTTCGAAGCAAGTTCTCGGCATGTTGAACGCTAAATTAAGAGCTGGAAAATTCGATAACTGTTCAGAATATAGCGAAACAGCACGGTGCATTGCCTGAAAGGTGGAATTTACTCATTAGTTCGAATGGAGGCGCCACCGCGGCACCACGTCAACCTCTACCCTCACGCCAGTCTCTCTGCCACGTCAAGCGGTACTCGAGGAGGATGTAGATCGGCCACACTCCCCAATTTGTCTTCAGATTCAATGTACTAAAATACTTGTAGGAAATTTCAACAGAACTTCGGGAAATTTACATTGCCAATAACGTTTGAACAAATTGTCCAATTTTCGATCTGTAAACGGCATTTGACTCATGTTTAATATAGAATTTATGCTATGAAGCTCTTCTCCCCCAAAAAATGGTCAAAACCTAGTTTTGAAGTCGTTTTTTCATAGTTCCTGGCAGAAATTCAAAAGTGAGGACTGTAGCGCGATGGGGACTTACTCTCTGAATCTAATGCCGTATCAGTCGTCCAAATCGGCTGAGTGGATGCATCGTAAAGTGGAATTTGGCATAATAAAGTGACCCCCTCCCCCACATCACGTGGCGCCTTCGCCGTCGCCGCCGCCAGTTCTGGGGCGCGCCGCCTGCTCTCAACGGCTAAAGGGCGGACACGGAGGCACGCAAGCGGTAGGCACACAAGCAGGTTCTTTTCTTTTGGGCCGACTGGAATTCGTCAGTGCTTTCGATATTTTCCGCAAACGGAAAGGGACCGCCGCTGCGAGTAATGGCAAAATTTTCTCCTCGGAGCACGAAAAAGTCTCAGAAGCCCAGGAATGAACCGCCGGGTGCTGGCGGAAAAAATCATGTGTCAAGTGGTTTCAAGTAATTTCGTCACTCCTGCCACACTCGCCAATTCAAAATTTGCGAAGAGCCCTACGAGGCCTGGCAGGGAGGTATGCGGGAATTTACGCCGAGCAGATTGGCCTCCTTGATTTTGGCTTCTTCAGCGCGCGGTCGCTTGTCTGGAGCCCCCACTTCGGCCACGCGCTTCCGGCGCCCCGGGAGCTTTGAAGAAGGCCGGCCCGCGAGCCGCCGTGCGCTCTGTCGTCCGCGATTGCTAGCGCACCGACTGCCATGACTGTTTTTCATGATTGCCAGTATGCCATCCACACATCCGGGCCTGCTTTTGGCGAGTAGACTAATGTAAATGAAAGTGACGAGTTATTAAGGGAGACATCCTCCAGGCCTCTTCAAGGGCAAGGCGTGAATTGTCATGAATGTGAAATAAACTGAAGTTCATGTTCCAACGATCACATTTCCGTGCGCGCCCAGAGTGAACTTCATTGAATTGCCAAGGACGAGAGGCATCGAGGCTGCCCGGCCAGGGAATAAAAAGACTAAATACGCTGCCGCCATCGTTCGCTATTCAGAGTCCGATCGGCCGCAGTGAGAGCGGTGATTTCGCCGCTCTCACAGTGCTGCAAGGAGCAGCAGCCACACGCCACCCGCCTCAAGGGAAGCCACAATGTCGGAGCAGACTCACCTCGAATCATCGCAGCCGAGAAGCATCATTTCATTGATGCAAGACTGACTAAGAGCAGAGATGTCTGTGTGTTATGTAATAGTATGTAATTTCCTCTTCGTGTAATTTGTTCTTACCCGTATCAAAAGTTCAACCAATACCGTCAAAATCTATCTTCCAATTTGCCGATTAAATTCTTAATTAAAATTAACTTCTCCTTTTTTTCTCATGATTTAATGAAACCCCTTTCGTTCTCCTCCATTACGTGACAACTCCATAGCTTTAGACTTAGGGCAAAACCAGGTAAGCGAGTGTTTTGCTTCTTTAGCGCTGCCACCGAACCGCTGAGTCGCTGGGCAAACTGAGCAACGGGCATCTGGGTCTCGTGACTCGAGAGGTAGAGTTATAATAATCTTGTATATCAAAAAATAATAAAGAAACTTTGCAGAATATTATCTCTAAATGATGGATAGTATCTATGCATTTGTGTGGTATGTGTGCTTTTATTGTAAAATGAGCAAATGTGTTGGCATTGATCAAATTTACTGATTTTTAAAAGTTGAATTGATACATTTTAAGAATATTACTATATCCTGCTATTTTATCTCATCAGAGAACTAACATATTAAATTTTGTAATTTTCCCTTACATTACTTTGTATCTGCTGTTAATCTCTTTTCTGTTGTTTGTCCTGCATCACCGTTAGTGGTGGGCCAGAAGTTCGATGGGCATCCGATTTAGTTGGAATTACGCCCTGGTGGAAGCAGGGAAGGAACTTCTGTATAGACTTAGTGGCTTAGCAAATGTCGAAGAGGATTAGGAAGGGGTTATTGCGTGAAATCCAATATTGGGCACCGTTCCCTCTTCAATGCCATATTCATTGAGAGGATTTAGATTAACGTGCTACGCCAACAGTTAACGGGAGAAAAAGCATTGGAAATGAGTGTTGGGAGGGGCGTGGCGGAATGCCAGACAAAATCGAGGAAAACATATTATATTAATATTATTCGTATATCTATGTGAGAGAAGTCAGTGAGTATCCACGACTACATAATGAGGGTCAAAAACTGGCTGTAAAACGGGCGGTGAATACTCCCTCATGTCACATACAATATCCGATATTTGTTTCGTGTTTTCGGAACTGTATGACATATCTAAGTGTAGCTAGGAAATTTCAACTATTGTACTTACTAAAAAATTAGCAAACGACTGTTAACTCAAATACTTGTGTGTCGTGCTGTGAAATTTGCTATACCCTCTCACTGTTATAGAAATTATGATAACGTGTTTGATTTAATTGTTCTTCCCGAACATTGTGAAAATGTTTATGTTTCAAACAACAAATATATCTTAGAAAAAATACTTTGTTCATGTTCTTGTATTTTATCGTAGGTAGAATCTAATGAGAGATTAATATCCATTACAATATGTGGACAAATCGTCATTAACACACATTATTACAATTTTATGAGGGAAAGATTCTCTTAAAGAACGTTTCTCTATATTAAAAAATAATTATAATAAAATAACTCCTATGACTTTAATAATCTGACGAAATCATCCTCCGCTCTCACGAATATAGGTACATTTCCTGATATAATGGAGCGTGTGAATGGTTAAAGCATTTCCAAAAGAATAGACCTTACAACTTCATGAAGCGCCAATTGGTGAGTGAACGACGCTCTCTGAACCCTGCAAAGAAAAGCGTTTTCTGCTACAGATATCCCTCCAAAACAACAATTTCTGGAAAGAACCAAAAGGCTCTTAGAGACCTCCAATTGAATGAAACCGAAGCTCTACAAGGAAAGCAATGGGGCACCGTCCCGTCGGTTTGGCGGCTTTGCTTGTGAGGGAACGATTTTCTTTTGCCCTCGCGTGATGGCTTCCTTCGGTCATTTATGTGTAAGATGTTTCTGATGTAAGCCAATGCACTAGGAACCCAAAGTGCACATTTAATTAAATTATTCGGGTTTTGATGCCCGTCAACCTCTGAGGTCATTGGGGTTCGTGAGGGAGATGATCTAATGAAATGATAATATGGATGATGATGGTGAGGAGAATGATGGTGGAGAAGTGGTGGAATGAGAAGCACGGGAAACAGGAAAATCGCGAGAAAACCTACTGAGAGCTCCCTTTGTCCATAACATATTCTGCCAGTATTTTGAAAGATATTTATCACTCGGTAGTAGATTTCTAAAATGCACTACAGAGTAAAATTAAATGGCATTAAAATAAGAGAGAAAACAACGCAAAACAAATATATTCACTGTTGTGGATTAATTGTAATATTTGCACTGAAAATACGCATTCGCATTACATGCATACAACACGCTCTTTGCAGAGACGATACTTAAGCAGTTATACCCAACACTCAGCTCTACCTTCTTATATGCTCGGACTCCACACACTCCCTCACAGGCCCATACACATGCATTCATTAGGGAGGTTTAGCGCCAGACGTTATGCACTAACAGTCACGTGGCGGTCCTTAAAGTCACAAAGTATTGACTTAGGCCCAAGGTACGTCCTTTTACCTCCATAAATACGCCTGTAGGAGGTAGTACAGGCTTGTAGGAGTCTCTAGGGTCACATTACAAACGGCAAAAACAGGAGTTGCATTTTTCCAACTCTAATAAACAGACTGTCGTATGTGAGGCAGTGACAGTTACCCCTTTGCAACTCCACAACTTTGGCTAGAATTAACGAAAAATGTTGGAGAGGTGGCAGGTAAGAAATTCGAGAAAAAGTTGAAATCATATGTTGGGGTTAGGTTATATATTACGCTCATAACGAACGCTGTTTTAAGATATTTCCTACATTGCCAAGAAAAGCTGTTTCAGACTGCCAACTCATCACGGAGGATCGCAAAATCTAAAACACTGTGCACAACGATGATTGTGTTATACTCTTGACTCGTATCGTGGTTTAAATATCTCATCACTAGCCTATACTTTTTGATATATTATGCAACTTCTTTGTTCAACGCTTGAAATGCTTCTTTCGTTATAACGCATACCGCAATGTCGCAACTACTAAAACTCTTCTGAATGTTGTTCGTTACAACTGTATAAAGTCGTTAGTCACGTGATCAACAGAGTTTAAGGATGTCTCCTTATGCCTTGCGCTAAAACTCGCAATTATGCCAACGCCTTGAATTTGCGGAGAATCGAACCCGGGTTTCAGCGGTGGAAGGCGCATGCACGAGCCATTCCACCACAAACACCCTCTTCACATTCAAGGAGCTGTTGAGCGCTGACCGTCTTTAATTTTCCGCGAACGGGCGTTTGCAGAAGAGCAACGGCGGCTGTGGGCGAAGATGAGCAGAAAATGGCGCCGGCGACTGCGGCGCTTTCTGGCGGGGCCTGTCCCGTTCGCCGCTCGCGCTACATTACGCGCTCTCCGGGCGTGCATTGTTCATCCGGTTGACGGATTCGTTATTCGGGGCTCCCGCTGCTTTTGACAGCTTGTTTGCGTGCTCTCCTCGGCGTTTTGAAAAATAAAATCGCCGCCTCGCATCTGACAAATGACGGCGCCCTTCCGTCGTATTGATGGGCATCGGCGCATCCCGAAAGATTTATTGATAAATAGGGATGTACGTCTTCTTTGCCGTTTGTGTGAGTTGGGTAAAATCATGGGAGGGCGGAGCGAAGTTCTGTCGTCTGCAGATGTCCTGTCGACCTCGTGCATCTGCCTTGAACGGTTTCCTGTGCGTCTGTCGATTTGCATACACTTCCCTTCCAATTCTTTCCACTTTCAACTTCTTTTCATTCTATTTTTGTCATGTCCTTTCCGTATCTCAGTAATCTTTATCATTTTCCGGAAACTTTTTCTTCTCTGCGTTTTTTGTTTAGCTGGTGAAGTTTATTTTTTATTACTTTACCCTTTAAGATCTTGTGTGCTTTCTTTGTTGCACTTAATGGGCGTCTTCATCCTTGGCAACTTGTACATCTTTTAGATTTCCCATGATTCCATTATACATTAACGAGTCATGACTATTAAATCTTAAAAATTAGTTATCAACAAGTATTGAAACAAATATGCATTCTTTTTGTGCACAATACAATTTACTGTTTGTTCTAAGTTATGGAATCAGTGATTTGTTGTTTTTCGATATGTAATTTCAGTAACCTGTTATTTGACACAAGAGTTTATATCATAACGTTGAGTATACATGTTTTCTTTCAAAAAATAGAATGCTATTCGTGTCAATAAAAAAAACTATTCCAAAACAAAATTCGCCATTCTAATCATCAGAACAGTCTACGCTCCTACTCTGCGAACTGATTCTCTATTAATTCCCAATCTACCTGTAGGACAAATTAATCAGAAATTACCTCTGGGATTGCCTTATTGTTTGCATCATTGAAATCCATTCACAATTCGCATGTGACAGGGAACGTGATTCACCCGGCAAGTTGAGGGAGGGCAGCGATTAGAATCCTGCATGTCCGTCCTGACCTGTGATTTCCGCAGTGGGATCTTGAACTGGCCACCGGCGCGTCGACGCACGCGCTGGAGGTTGATCTATGGATCCTCTCGGCCAATATCGCCCGCCCGCTCCGCGCGCTGCAATATCGCATGTAAATACATTTGTGGCGTGGCTCGCGGCCGCCCCGGGCACGATCGCGCGTAGATCAACACGCGCCGCGCGAGATCGCCTGCTGCTGGCGGCGATCGCTCGCGCCAACTGCGCTCGCCGTGATTCACGGAATCCGCGTCGGCTGCCACAGCGAGACACGACGGTTTAATACTCATAAATTCGATACACGTTAGACATTCGCCGCGGAGTTGGATGGAATCGGAATTGTCAAGGTGTGCCATGACGTTGCAGGTGAATTGAATCGTTTATTTTAGAAACCCGTCAAACGCCAAAATCCTCTTTTCGAGAAAAGTAAGAAAAACTGTCCTTGCGATGTAGGGTTGTGAAACCTGTCAAACCTTTCCAACCACGTTGCTTGATGGGTTTTTTGTTCTAAACACGATTTTTTAGGGTCTTTCGAACTAAATTGCAAGAGTTGCAAATAGCTGATTTCTGTACTAAACGATGTGTTTACCCTCATGGAACAATATCCTATTGCCAACGCGTTTTTTAAAAATATTTTTGGCGCTTGACGGGTTTCTGATGTTTTTTTTTCAAATTTTGTTGGAATGTGAATAAATCAATTGTGGTTAGCAGACGTCGTTTCATTGTGGGCAACTGGTAAATCTTGAATAACAAGTCACTTCCATGAATGTATTTCACGTTCTTTTCTCAATAAGGAGAGGGAAGGGTACATCATTTCAGCCTGTGAGACCGGCTTAGGTGGCTCAGGGCATCGATTGATGTCAGTGCAGTGCCTCTGAACTGGAGGTCCTAGGGTTCCAGTCCTGACGGTAGCAGGGTTTTTCGACACTAGCTGGATAGGTCGGTCAAATTCAGCCATTTTCTGGAGGAGAATATTAGTAGCCGGCTGCTCTGATTGGTAATTACGTGTCTCTCCGATCAACAACAGACGAATGTCGAAGCCACACTCATAAAACAAACTACGGCCCGTCTGCAATTTTTCCTTTCTCCTCCTCATATCGTCACACCTCGCTCACATTTACACATGTTGGGAGACCGCTGGTGGGAGAAACTAGTTTGGGAAAACCCCACAACCCGGCGTGTAAGTCGGCGCCGGATCAGTGGGAGAGGAACACCGCCACTTTCCGGGATAAAAAGTTGCAATACACTTTCGGGACTAATGACGTTAGCTGTTGTCGCGCTCGGAATCATCAATCAGCCTGTAAGGCTTATAAATTCTGCGGAGAAGTTGCTATAGTAGCGCAAGTTTGAAATGTCCCTTTTGGGTGGAGCTTATTTCCGCGGGCTTCCCCCACCGCTGCTACAGTGGCAGATTTCTTGGCCTACTTCGAGCACGCGATTCGTTGCCCTCCCCCAGCAAGGAGGAGCTATTAGTTATCACTGTCACTGCAGCCTTCGCTGTCCCTTTCGTCATTGTCGCCCTCAGAGGAACTGTCCCGTTTAGAAACAATAATTTTGTCCACTTCTTCGTTCATGAACATGTCTGTTTTCATAAATTTCGCTTCTATTTTCTTCAAGTATTTTCAACACTTCTTCCATGGATATGGGTAATATTCAGAAAATAATATTCGACATACATTTTCTTTAACTCGCAGAGTGGTACCGATGCTTTGTTTAGCAACACGATTCTTAATGTGTAACCCCAAACTAATTCGATGGAATTGAGAACGTGATGGTAAGAAGGGAGCTGGATGTTGAGGTCACTTTACCTGCGAATGGCGATCTTAGAAACAAATAAACCAATATTACTCCTGTGAACTTCACTTGAAATTAGGCCTACGCTAAGACACACCATTCTGCACAGCACTCAAAGACGAAAGGGATAGGGGCGATGCTTCCTATACGTTTCTTTTACTGAACCTTAATATATTAGCTTTTGTGCAGAATCAGCTTTTGTGCATCGGCCGATGAAATTGTTTTGATTTGTGTAGCTGACACTTGCCCTGCTCGTTGGGTCAGGCACAACAGCCTGCCTGTGCGTTCAGACCCTCCTCCCCTCACCGGCCTCACCGGTTTGCGGGCAGTGCGAGTGAGAGAGCAGTATGTTCAGGGGAAGTAGCTGTTGATGCTGGGAGTCCCCCCTCCTCGCGCATGCACATTTGAAGGGAGAATACACACTTGTTCTGCAGTAACACTAGTGCATTCGTTAAGAAATTCGGATAAACAAATGCACTAAATTCTGGTAAAGAAAAACTATAGAGAGGGAACTATTCTTGAACATCATTTTTCAATTCTGTAAATCTAACCTAGCCGACCTGGATGGCCGAGGTGGCTAAGAGCGAGTACCGACTCAGCGCTTCGGTCCGAAGGGTCGCGGGTTCGAGTCCCGCCTTGGGCATGGCTGTTTGTTCCTTGACTTTGTATGTGTTGTCGCGGAGGGCCTCGCGTTCTGCGGACCCCAGATCAGAGGAGCCCGCAAGTGTTTGTCTAGTGTATGGTCGAATATGCGTCCCTTCGGGACGTAAAGGGCAACCGGCTGTCGGCTGGATAAGCCCTGGATAAGCCCTAGGAAAAAAAATCTAACCTAACGAAATCGCTCAAAAGCGAAAGCGTTTCGGATCTTCGCCCTCGAATGCTAGATCCCAGTTGTGCGGTGTGTTTGGAGCAGAGAGCGCCTCCAGCAGAGAGCGCGAGTCCTAAATTCGATATTCCGCAACCTCCCGCAGCTGCTGCGCGGGTCCTAACGATTAAAGAGCTCTGTTTTGTGAATTTTCCTTTTCGTCCTTTGAAAGCTTTGTTATCACACTTTATGTAGTATATTCGTCTGTTGCGTCTCTGAGGCATCGCAATACATTTACTGCTAAAAGAATTTGGTTTTGTCATTTGACAGGTCTGAATATATAGAAAATCTGTGTCTATTACCTATTTCGAAGCTGTCGTTGGTTTGTATTATTGCAATGGGAATCTCCAATTTCTCTGATCATCGGACCCAAAGAATGCTTCACATTAAATCCGCAATCAAAACTAAACGAATGTTTAAGTACAAAATTTCTCCGGAAGCATGGAAAGAGATTCCCCTCAAATTAAATCGCTTGTGTACCTTTCTTTCTTTTCATTCTGATTAACACTTTCCCTTTTTCCTTTATTTCAAGTATGTATAGTAAGCCGAAAGACTGAATGTCAAGTGAATACGTTTTATTAAACTCTCATTAAATAGAACTTCCACTAAATTTGGGGACGATATTCACCGAATAGTATTCTATATAACTATAAAATATAATTAAAAGGAAGAAGAAACATCATTTCCGAGTTTTTCAAATTAAATAATTGGTGCGCGCACGAGGTGCTTTAAATTGAAACTGTCTATTAAAAAGCGAATAGTTTCTCATCCAAAGAAAGCAAATGTTGCGTTGTAGCATCCTACCGAAGTAGGAAAATCAATCAGCTCAAATAAATGATGAGCACCTTAAGAACAACATTCCTCAGAGAAGGAGCAAGAAAGGGCAGAATAAATTATTTTAGGATTTTCTATGAATCACTGGATAGTCACGATTTAATTTCCATCTTTTTATAACACTTTTTTGGATATTCGTTGATCTAAAATTGCCTTGTATAATATTAAGAATTAAAGCATATATCTAGTGATTTTTATTTATTTCGTCAAATAACAATATAAACTGTAAGGGGCAAAATTTGGGCACGTTTCTTTGAGCTCCAAAATCTCTTCCCCGCCTTTTAACTAACAATTAACTGCATGATGAATAAAAGTATGAACAGAGCGAGGAAAGCAAGATTCATAAATAAATGGCGGATAAATGGTTCAAGAGAAACATTTGAATCATTTGCAAAGTGACTGCGAATTCCACCGACGTGGCACACGCCAGATACCGCTTGAACTTTTATTAAATATGAACACAAATTTCTTAATATCGAAACGCTTCGTGACGGATTCGAATGGTGCGGTCCCATGCTGTCGCCGCGCCAGCCCCGTCTTTCCGCCGAGAGGCTAGGAACGCCGAGCTGAAGGATCGAGGGCTGGTATCGCCCTGTCAGTCAGGGGACCGGGGCTGAATGGAGTTGAGGGAAGCGTTGGCAATTCCGATCTGAGCGATGGACCTTGTAATTGAATGTGGGCTCGGTCGGGCGGGGGATGAACTTGCTTATCAGTAAACGGCGCTGAGGACAGGAGGGAAGGCGACGAGGGCGCGCAGAGCAAGGAGTTTACACAGTCGACGCGCGAAGTGGGTTCACTTCGGAGGAAATAGTGGGTGCGAGAATGGAGTCGATGGCGGAGGAGATTGCACCTCAGTAAGGCACAACTATTGCTAAAAATAAAACTTGTAGGTAAACTGTAGAGGGGAATAGGAAGTAGGGTTATGAAACACGTCCGAGAGGTAACGATGAGACAAGAAAAGGAAGCACAAGGAGAGGTGAATCATGTAACGATACTACCACCATTAGCAATCAATTGATTGCGAGTACATTGGAATGCGTACTTCTTGGCAATTCATCTATTTTATTGCCACGTTCAACACATTTGTGATCCATCGTAATTCATCATCCAACCGCCTTGTTGAAATGTTTTCTCTTATTATCACGTATGCCGTGTCAGAACAATCACATTTTCAACTCTTTGAAAATGATTTAATGGAAATCATCTCCGTCAAGTTAATGGATTTATTTAGAGCCGGGTTTCTTTGCCGTCATTATCAGTCTCGCTGTGTGTGTGTGTGGCAAAAGTCGGGTACTCACAGTCTCCCCACGTTTGCCACCCAGCGAGACTGGTGATGACGGCAAAGCCGTCGTAAGAGATGACTTCTCTAAATACACCTTTTAATTGCGTCAACAATACAACTTCAGCATCCCCACAAGTCAACAATTTGTAGATACTATGAAGAGTATATTTTCTTTTACTGCAATTTCTCGTGCTTTTGTTAAACTTTTAGCCGTTCTTTCTCACTTAAATTCTCCGCACGCTTCGAAATTTCCCTTCATAATAATTCGCCGTCAGTGTGTACACACAGGAATTACTAATAGAAGTTTGTCATTTTCAATGAGAAAATAAAACTAGTGGTTATAGACTAAAATATACTGTATCGTGTAATTTGTAACGGTTACGTAATGTTATAAAATGTTGTAATCTAATTTAATAACTTTTGTCTTCATAAAAAAATAATTTTGGGTAAAAATTTACTTATTATGAGAACATTTTGAAAATGTCCTACGTTATTACTGTACAATACCCCCGAAATTTAATAGATCGATTTCAATATCGTACGTTTTCGCTGGTTCATCGATCTGGGAGTATCCACTTTGTGGAAAAATCCTGTGTATGGCTTGGGCGATCGTGTTCACAGACAACCCTCTCTCCTCCTTTCGTTCTCTCTACTTTCCTCCTTCGACACCTCTCCTCAACCGCCTTGCTCCACCTACTTTTGCTTCTTCCACTCCGCCGCGGCCGCGCGCGCACAGTGCTCGGCAATTGGCGCAGCCCCTAATGAACGACTCGCCGGAGCTCGCGCACGCAAATTATGTCCGCGTCGTTAATTAAAATATCACGTGAGTTTCAACCCGTACGGGCGCGTGAAAACTTTCCTTCTCGGGGGCGCGAGCTGTCAGCCGCCGCACCTCGCCCCGCCTCGCCTGGCCGTGTTTGCTGACTAACGCGGTGGATTTTGGCAGGAAATCGCCCAACTGCATCCCGCGGTCATTTTTCCCCTACTCTGCCTTCGAAGCTAATCTTCCTTTCTCTTTTCGTTGCCTGAGAAGGCATAGCCCGACTCCATCTCCTTTCGTTCATCTGGAGTTTTGGAAGGAGAACATTTTAGTTAAGTTTGCATTCATAAGTAGCAAATAGATGTTCTCGCACCAGTCCATAGAAAACCCTCAACACAGGTGAACATGGTAGAATCTTCGCAATTGTTTATGTCAAGTGTGCGGGGTAAGAAGATTCTTCTGATCGATGGTTTCAAGTTTGTTTCCATGTACTTTTACGCTGTGGTTTTCTACATTGGCATTGTTCTAAAAGGATATGCGAATGTTTCTTCAAAACAGACAAGTAAGGTAAAGTATAAATCGATCAATGTGATTTTAAGCAGAGCACGAGAAATGAAGAAATCGATCCGCATACTAAGGAAGAAAACAGAACGAGGAGGAGCTTTTTCTTAGGTGGGGGTAGGTTTAGGAAAAAGTGACCGCGGGATGCGGATAGTATACGCTTAGTTTCGCAAACGAGCGAGGAGGACCCGTCCATCGTTTCGAGTTTCGCTCTGGCAAGTTTTGTGAGAAGCAATGCGCAACCAGATCTCTTCTGAGTTCCTGATCTCAATGCACTTCACTCGCTGGCAGGGTGACCACGTCCTGAATAAACAAGAAACGGCGGGGAATTTATTTTATATGGAAAACTCAAGGAAATTCTTTGAAGATACGATGGAAAACAGGAAATTTTTGAGGCAATTATAAAACTAGATTGTAGTTTTCAAATAATATAGGTAGACTATTATCATTGTTTTTTCACACTTTTTGTTTGTTAAATATACTGTTTTACCGATTTCACATTAGAAACTAAGAACTGAGAAACGGACAACGACAGATAGTAGGTGTTTTGAATAGAATACAGTGTTTTGAAAAGTCTCTCAGAATACGTTAGTACAAGATAAACTGAAACAGAGAAAGAGACTTTTCTGATAGTAACTTTTTAAAATCATTCGAAGTCTTGCTTTTATGGTTTTTCTTCTTTAAATTCAATAAAAATATTCAAAATTGTTCAAATTTTGTCTGGAAAAGTGGGTGAAATTCCTTAATTTTTATCCCTTCACCAAAAATATTATTTATCGATGAAAAGCATTCATCTTGTTTTCTGTTTTGTAGCTTCGTATTTTGAATTTCCTTCTCTTCTCAACATGATCTACGGCGTAGTTGTTCTACCTGCTTTAACTTCGATACTCGTGTTCACACATTGTGCTCTGTGATTTATGGTGTTACTAAAGCTAATATGAGTCGATAGTGTTTCGTGAATATCTTTTTGGAAGTCAACTGCGGGAAGGGTTTTAGTAGCAAATCGATGCGTTGTTAAAAAGCTGATTCCCCTAAAAGTGCTCTCCGGCGCACGTGTTCCATAATAAAACGAGCTCGAGCTTCATGTTACTTGTAATCATAGGATGCCCATAATAAAATTCTATCGTTTTGCATTTCTGCGCGATGCTTAGATTAAGACAATTCTATAAAACAATGCTTTTGTTGGTGATCTGTTTAAATTAGTTCTTATTAAACATTTTCATTGATTTTTCTCTCACAAAAATTCGAAAAGAAAAAAAAACGACCTTTTTTTTCTTAATTCGAAACCCCGAAAAAGAAACTCCTTTCATAGTAATGATTGAGATTGATCAGAATGGAATACCAAGGATCTCGACGAAACAGATAAAGATGTATTCGTGGGGTAAGTTCATGTATTGTAAACCTGAATTTGTAAAAGTTTAAAATTTGTAGCAAGTTACGTGCTCGTGAACATTAGGTGTTTTACATTCAATTTTTACAAATTAATTCATGTGGCTGAATTAATGTAATTTATGTGATTGAACTTTATTTATTAGACAACTAAAGTTTTTGAGCGACTTTACGTCTTTGCCAATATTTTTGCTCTAGTACGGATGTAATAAATGAGCGTACTACATTTATTAATACTGTCTTGGGGATACATTGACTTATAAAATACAGAAGGGGAGCTTTTAGCTAAGTTAGTTTCGTAGGCCATTGATAAAGTATTTCTTCTTTTATTTCTGAACGTTAAAATTTATCGATTCTAACTGCAAGTAGACCGTGGAAGACAATTAAAGCCAAAAGATAATTGTGTTCATCCAAGCGCAAGTCGTATTTTTATGCAGTTTTACTCTAATGGATATTTATAGGGCAGGAAGTTGAAACAATGGACAATTTCCCTACCAAATTCGCACAGTATAGACAAAAATAGGACCGAAGAGCTCTATTGTAGCGTGGCTGCTTCCGAAATGCGCTTTCACGTTCAGTCTGACCGGCGCGGTGCGGCGAGATGCGCGCCACGGTGCGGGCGCATTGTGCACTAGCGGGCGTGCCCAGGAGGCTGCGCTGGCTGCAACGCCGCCTGCACCCTTCGGGGCCTCCGCGCCCCTCTTCAAGGGGTCATTCATCAAGGCGCGCGGCGCGGGGCGCGCGCTTTGTGCGGCCGCTGTTCGATACGATCGCACGCGCGGCCGCCGGCAGCTGGCCTCCGGCGCACTGCCCTCTTCCCGCCGCCCCTGCCGGGGCCGAATACCCGGCCACGAAGGTCCAAATTTTTACCAGGGGAAACGATTGGTGGGTATTAGTTAGGGGGAAAGGGCTGGCGCCGTTTGGACTATCCGTGGACTAGCGGTTAGACTGCTTGCCTCCCAGCGCTGGGCCATGTTCCATCGATGTGGAAGTTGTGTTGGCCACGGCGTTCTATTTTGTCGGGGTTCTCCCGTTTCTCCTGCCTCTCATTCTGCTATTACTCCGTCATTCTCATTGTTGGCTTCTGGGGCCGAATGGCCGATTCTGTGGTTGAAGCACTAGGAGACAAATTTTTCTATATTTATTATTTATTTCTCTGAACAAGTCTGTAGTTGTGTTGTTTCTGTTGTAACATAGCAACTCAATATTGCAGAGATTACCGAAGTGATAGTTTTTGCGGTTGAGTTGGAGTTTTTAATTCTTAAATAATGAGCAATGATGAATACCGGAAGGGAAATGGAGGCTGTTGGTATATGGCAGTCAAACTGCTTGCCTTCCACCGTTGGAGGACTTGGTTCAGTTCCAGGTTGATCCACCTGGAATTTGTGGTGGTCGAAGGTTCCCAGGAAGTTTTCTCTTGTTTCTTCTGCCCTCTAGTCTACATCTTCTCCGTTATCATTGTTCGTTGATTACTTCAGAAGCCATTCAGGCGAGCCTTATAATGAATGTTGTGGTAGGGAAAAACCTTACGAAGTTGTTAGTGAACGCGTTGTGTAGAGGTCAGATCGCTTGCCTTCCGCCGCAGGGACCGGGATTCAATTCCAGGTCGATCCTTGTAGGATTTGTGGTGAAGGTTTTTCCTGCCTCTCATTCCACCTTTGCACAATCGTCATTCATAATGTCATCACCAGCGTACACCTACCAATTTATCTCACCCCAGGGTTGAGAGTAAGGTTGAGCATGAGCCTAAGGTTGAGCGTAATGAGATAATTCCTGTACAATCCTTGTTTTACACTTTTATTATTCAATGTCACGATTTTCAAAAGTTTTCAATGTACTCTTTCCAAAAATTAACTCGAAAGTAATAAAATTATTTCCTTCGAAGTTCTGTCTTCATAAAAAGAAATATTAACACAGTTAAAATGAGTGATCATATTTTTCCGAATCTGGCGTATACGTTTTGAAGATTGTGGGCTCCTACTGAAGCCGCGCCATCAGTAGGAAGAGGAAGAATCCTTTTTGGGCACATAAAAACAAAAGGAACCGACGTTGCGAAAGAAAGCTAATAGTAGAAGAAATAATAATTCTGTGCAAAATAATTATTTACGTTACTAGTACAGAAAGTGAGACTTCGACGTACGAATGAAATGTTGACGTACAAAGCGACACCAGTAGTGCATTCGGGCATTTTGAATTGAGTACGTCAAAGATACTTTAGTACAACATACTTTTGTGCTCAATTTTTATTTGTTGAGAAAATATTGTTCATTTATACTCTCTCGGCGAAATCAACGAGCTGACCAATTATCCGGCATATCAGGATGGCTTTAATATTTTATTTCAATAGTGTGAACTTAAAAATCTAATCAGGAAAACACTTTTAAAACGTCTACTAGAAAACCGGGAATAATCAGGGAAGTTTTTTCCCAGGAAATGAGTTGGCACCCTGCCTGCTCCTAATCGCGTTGTGCCCACTGTGCTATCCCGCCCTGCCCCTCCGCGCCGCGCGCACGTGCGCCTACTGATGGGGTTGGCCACGGATCAGCGGCGCGCCGCCTGGCGCCCCCCGCGGGGAGAAGCTACTCATTACGGGATATGCTCCACCTTCCGGAAGCGGGAATTATTTAAGATCGCCCCTACAATTTTGTCCTGAATACCACTTAACAAATTGAGTCATTCGCTTCGACTAATGTGTGTGTATACGTCGGAGTAATGGATATATACAATGTGGACCCTGACTGAGATAATGTCAGTTCCGAAGATTGCTCAATGTGAAAAGTTGTGGCGTCATTGTAAATTGTTACCTGATGAAGTTAGGAACAAATATCATTAGTTTGCGCCGGGAAAAATCATATTTGCATTTTTCACATAAAAGTGGTAACTCCATTATTTGAAAATGTAATGGATTTGTTAAACTGTAAATCTTTCGTGTTGTAAATATTTTCTTTCCGGTCTATGATTTCATTAGAATGTAGTTTATTGTACAGCCCATATGAACATCTAAAATGTTGTGTTAGTTTTGTGTTGTAAAGCTAGACAAAAACAGTAAACGCCTGAAGTTTAATAGACAGGGTTTATTTTGCGTCTGGCGTGATGTGCTTGAGCTTGTTTACCATACAGAGTGTTAAGTATCTGTTAACGGGGAAATTGAAAATTTAGTGAGCTATTAAATGGGAGTTCTCCTTCCCATCGCAACCCTGTGCGTCGTTTCTTCTCTTGGAGGAAATTCGGCTTGAAATGGCCATCATGCTAAGCCACGTCCTACTCTTGTCACGCCCGCCGATCTCACTATCTCACTCGCGTGCACGCTGCGTCACATTCACACGTTGATGAGTCATTTTCTATCATGGTTCTTGGTAAGAAAATAGAAGGTTTGAGGGAATCTTTCTCTCAGATAATTAAAATACCACCTCTACTTTCTCGCCGTTTTACACATTGCATTTCAAATATAACTTCTTGAACGTAGTCCTCTCTCTGTATTTGGAAAATGAAAAGAGAAGTGCATTTGCGAATTATGGATATTGAGAATTAACGAGAAAATGTTATAGAAATGTGAATGATGGAGACATACTATCATGGGTGTTACTGTCAGGAGCGGCGTCACTCGCGATATTTTTTGGCATATGAGATATATTGCAGGAGACTCACTGATAATTTATACCTTGAATCGTCTCCTCTGCCATAATTTACTGCTCGTAACTTCCATACACAATACAAATTAGCAGAATAATATGATTTTCCTTTGATAAAACGTTTATTAAATGTTCTAAAAATATCGTAAATTAAAAGGATGGTTTCATGTTCAGTGAACGCTTTGGTTTAATCGATGTTATGTGCCAATGTTACTACCTTGTGACATAGGGCGAATCAAGATTTAGAAGAAAAAAACGTTCCAATACGAATATTTCTTTTGTTCCTGATTTGTGTGTTCCTCTCTACAATTTGTCTCACCATTTCTTCCTTTTAATCTTGCTTAACACGTTTTCAGTTTCGCTACTTTGAACGTGGCTTCGTTAGCCTGCTGTTTGCACCTGTGGGGAAATATCTCCCACATCAGCCATTCACTGTCAGCGAACAGTGACGAGTACAAACACTGCAAGTCTACGGAGGAAATATTTTTCGGGATACTTGCTCACATTACCCTGATGGTTTCACGTGACACTTTTCTGCACACTTGTTGGGTCTTTTCATTTTGACACATTCAGTTCCATTACTTGTAAATCGAGACGGGATCTGCGCGCTTAGTTGTTAAGAATAAGTTCTTTAATCTATTTGTGTAATCTTTTTCAAGGTCAATTACTAGCTGCAACACGTTGATTATCATAAATAGCTGACCAAGCATTTTATCACTTATGACATTCCAGTAGTTGTAATATAAATTGAAGAACCTTAAAAATATAATACGAAATGCCAAGCTCAAGACACTTCCAATATACTACTAAATATTAAGTTATATCGAATTTTAATTGTGTACATGAAATAAGGGATCGTTTTGTGATAATTTTCAATGGACACTACGATATTAACGGAATCTGGACGATCGTAGTAATATAATAAATTAAAAATGTTGGAATATCTTATGTTTCCACGAATGTATATTTTACCAACACAAACATTATTTTGAATATGATCTCTCTAATTGCACACGACACAATAACCGTGTATCTTGAGAATGATAAGACGATGAACCAAGGCAGTCATTGTTCTATAGAGAAGAATCGATGTAATTGCACGTGAGTTGAAAAGTAAGCCGAAGCCTTTTTTTAAATACAGAGACATCACATGAAAAATACTAATACTTGCGCATTCTCCTTGGATGTTTTAAGGCAAGATCTCCTCTTGAATTGTAATCTCGGCGCTCCTGCGAAATTTACCCTCGTGCGTGACTAATCCGCCTCTTCAGAAAGCCCATTATCCAGATACTCTTATGCAAATTCCGCGGGTTACGGTTTTGGAGGAATATGCGAGAGAACGTTGCCACAAATTTATTCAATAAATAAAATACGCAACCACGGCCCATACTAATAGTGCCAACAAAACTTCCTGCGTTTCGAAGTCTCTGTGTTCGAACAAACGCCACTATCGCCACCAGCAATTCCGCACCCACGATCACCGCTTATGCAGCCACTACAATCACCAACGCCACAACTGCCACCACCGCCATCTCCACCATGACGATCGCCGTCACCGCTATCGCTATCGCCATCATCACCATTACGTTCGCCGTCACTGCCATCACCACCATTACGATCACCGCCTTCACCACCATTACGATCATCGACACCGCCATGGCTACTACCATCACCCCCATTACGATCACCGTCACCGTCATCACTATCGCCATCACCCTCACTACGACCGTTGCCTCCGCCAACGTCTTCCTCTCGCTCTCGCCGAGAAAATCACCGACTCGTCCGGCGTCTCGTCTGCGGCCTGGGGGGCGTTATTAACGAGAGGCGGTGCGTTCATAAATTGTTTACCACTTGCTCTACGTTCATTAAACGCGCTCAACAGAGTTGGCGAGAGCGGCCGGCGGCGCAGGGGCTTTGGGCTCTATTCCAGAACGCTGCGCGAGGGGACGGGGCGGCGGAGGAGGACAGGCCGCCGAGCGCGACGCGGTACGCTCCGCTGGCCGTCGCGACGCCTCCGGACGCGCGCGGCGGAGCGTCGCTGGGCATCGCAGGAAGCTGCTCCTCCCTAGACGCGGCGCTCGAGTCACGACAAACGCTACGGACCCATCTCACACCCAGTGCGCACCCACTGGAATAAGGATGCGACAACACAACATCCATGTTGCCAAACATTGATGTCAATAGCACATCGTCATCGATGTTATCAAACATTGATGTCAATAACACATCGTCATCGATGTTGTCAAACATTGATGTCAATAACACATCGTCATCGATGTTGTCAAACATTGATGTCAATAACACATCGTCATCGATGTTGTCAAACATTGATGTCAATAACACATCGTCATCGATGTTGTCAAACGTTGATGTCAACAATACATTGACATAGATATTTCCAAACGTTGATGTCAACAATACATCGACATAGATGTTGCCAAATATTGATGTCCATAATACATCGACATCGATGTTGCCAAACATTGATGTCAATAATTCATAGACCAAAATCCATCGATGTCATTAAATATCAAAATAAGCTGGTTTAGTAACCCCTAACATTAAATTCTTGGGACAACAAAATTTTGTTTGACAGTCGCCGTGTAATTCGTTTATCGTTAAAATTTAACTGAAAACACTGTAGAAAAGCGTCTCCACGTGGGAAATAAGAGGAAATACGAAGGAAATATAAGGCATTAGGATCATCTCGGGCCAAAGAGTGTGCTCGATAAAGGAAGAACAAACGGAAGCAGGAACGCGTTCGTGTGGGTCAAACACGTAAAAAATGGTACGATCCTTTATTATTTTTCATTTTAACTTTTACAGAATTGTGATTATGGGAATTTTTCAACCAAGAAAAAACACATTGAAAACAATGAAAACCTACACTTTGAAAACATACACTTCAAAAAATCAATGATAAAAAACCATCGACTTCAGAACATCTGTTTTGAAACCGTCTTCATCGATGTCGCAGCCCGACCGTGGAGTCTTTTTGAAGTGTTGTTTGCTGTACTCAAAGCGGGCGTTGTCGGAAAGTAGCACAAGTTTTTGATGGAACTGCAATGGTTTTTATTGACATTGATACACTCATAAGTGCCGGTGCTATGAAGGTCAAGATTACGGCTAGGTGGTGATACCGACCTGATGGTAAGGGCAAAGCCGTACAATAATACTTGTCATAAATAACAATTTTGGTACACAGGATATTATCTTTAGTTATTTTCTCGTTAATTGTTCTCGAGCGTGTTGGCGAGCTGACAAAAAGCTAAGGAACAGTGAAAAAATAAGTCGAATCTTGTAAGCAGGGGAATGTTGCAATAACGCGAATGTAACAAGCAGTTGATTACTGATAACACGTGTAATGTAACTCTACCCTGGAACCGAGATAAAACAGTTTATCAATCCTTTTTCTGGTCGTGACCAACGAACAGGAAGTATTTCAAAATATCAACAGTTTAAAAAACAAAGCGTTAAGCGGTTATGATAAAACAACGAAGAAACTAATAAAAGAATGCACGTCGATTCTTGCTCCATTATTAACATATACATGATAAATATAAATTTCTGTAGCGGAATTTTTCCTAATCTACTCAAAGGGAGCATATGTATTCCAATTTTGAAGAAATCTAGTGAAATAAAACTGGATAACCGTAGACCAATAAGTCTATTACCAGTGTTTTTAAAAATCATAGAAAAATGTATGAAAAAGTGACTTTTACATTACTTAAACAAAATTAATTTCTTCAGCAAACATTGGTTTTGATTTACAAAAGGTAAATTCACAGAAGATGAAGTTAACACTTTTCTAGAAAATATATATATAATCACATTAACAACAGGGGATAATGTACAAACGTGTATATAGATTTTAGAAAAGCTTTTGGTGGATCACAACATATTTCTCTCTAAAATGGTAAAAATAGGAATAAGAGGTGTAGCATTAAAATGGTTTAATCAGTTCCTCTCTGAACGAGAACCAATAGTCAAAATAAGTAACTGTTACAATAATTCAGGCATAGTCGAAAAAGGCGTGCCATAAGAATCTATGTTATCGGCGATTCTTTTTTTCGTATTCGTTAACGACTTCTTGAAAATTCAGTTGCCAGGAAAAATAACAGCTTTGTCAACATTGTGCTTACTTTTTCTCGCCATGACGAAAAACGACTTTGGAATGATATTGAAGACACTCTTGCGATTAAAAAATGATGCAGCAATAACAAAATGAGGGGCCGCTGCACCTCAGACCGAAGGAGTAGCCACATGTGCTGTCCAGACGCTGTCATCAGGCCGGCGTCTCTCGAGAAGCACACCCCATGCGTGGCCCGCCAGCAAAGGCCGAAATCATTTTCATACGCTGACCCTTCTGTGATAACCTGCTACCTCCACCCCCAATCCACGGGTGCTATAAAGAACAACCACCTAAATCCCTCTCATGAGCGCGGAACGCGAAACCGGGAGAGGTGGCTCAGTGCATCAACTGATGTCACTGCAGTGCGGGAGATCGTAGGTTAGAATCACGACGGCGCGGCGGCAGAATTTTCGACAATAGCTTGTCAGTCAGATTGAATTCAATGGCTGTCTGGAGGAGCATTGTAGAGGCCGGCTGCTCTGATCGGTAGTTTTCTGTGGTTTCCAATGGTTAAAAACATGCACTACACTTACAGTAATAATGAACTCTGTAGTTGAGTTCGGACACAGTAACAACCAACCAATCGGAACGCGCACGCAACCTTCTGATGTTGACATTGAATGCGGTCGATTACTTAACGCGCTCGCCGCCTGGTCCCACCCCGCTCAGTCTGCGGACTCGGTCGCTCGCCAGCACCAATACCGCTCGGTCTGCTGAGTGCCGGTGCGCCAGCAATAAGAGATCGCGCCGCGCTGTCAGGTTAGAGCAGCTAAGACGACAGCAGCGCAAATAGTACGCACAAATAGTGCGCACAAATAGTGCGCACAAATAGTGCGCACTCCGTTCAAGCGAGTACGCATGAAAGTACATACGTATTCGCGTGCGAAGTTGGCATGAAGTGTACACTTCAATTGTATCCTGATCGATAATGCAATTGCGTATCATTTCCCTGTAGAAACTTGATTATTCCTGCACATTAAATGGTAGGAAAATCATATTTCAGTCCTTACTGTAGAATTTCAATAACAAATGCTTTACCAATTAAATCATGTGAAAGCAGTAATCCTGATATTGCTAATAATTCTCTACTGGTATCCAAAATCGAGAATTATTAGGAAAATGGTAACATTAAAATGCCTCAAGCAATGAGTCCTGTCAATCTCAGAGGTTATTTAAGTATGAAGTACAATAATTCCGAGTTTTATAATTGTTCTGGAACTCTAATGTGGAATGACATTCAAGTGTATGGCGTATTAGCAAAATAATGTATTATTAGCATTGTTAAAACATCATCGGTCAGCGTTTGCTGTAATGACATTTACGGGACGTTATTACTAGATACACAAGAAACTAGTCGTAAAATCATGTCCATTCTCTTCTAGATGTAAAAAGAAAAGTCTCGAGACGAAGTACTCACGTTGGTGACAAGAAAGTAATGGCAACTTCTTTTTCGAATCCCTTGTTACTTGTGCTCTTGTGCTCCGAAAGCTTCAGGATAATAGTCTTCGCCCTGTTTGTAGACGGTAACTATTTGCAAAGAATGGTTGATATGACACTGACGTCATGTATATTATACAGTACACTTTTTCTTCGCTAGTTGAATAACTGTTTTCTTTTGAGATATAATTTATGCCCAGCGTGAGGCGCTATGTCTGATAGTTATGAAGTACGTGAGCCTGTGCGCAGGGGCAAACCGCAACGTTGCAATAGTTCCATGGGAAAACGAAGTTCCACGAGAATTATCGTATCGTTAACCGTCGAGTCACGTGATCGCAATAAATGGAATTTGCCGTGGGGCGGCAGTGTGTGCTGCGAACTCTATATTTCCATGATGCAATGTCACGTCGAACAAAAGTGTATCATACAAAGGGGTGTGGCATTATGAGAATTTAGCATTCGTAGTACAATCTGCTGTTACAATTCGATACTATTTGCGTTTATCACAGTCTTGAAAAGTGGAAGAAAATGTGCAAAAACACACACACTTCACTTCAGACGATTCAAATCATGTGGGCCTCTAAGGAGCTTCAGACCGTTTATAAAACGCGATGCTAAAACTCTCTATTTGAACATACAGAGGTTCTGCTGTAATCAAGCATAGAATGAATTTGTTACACTGACTATTTCACTCGTGAAACTAAAGCCAATGGTGTTATCACAAAAAGTTTATTGCTTTTTCTATCCGATTTTTCTTACCGCTTCTCTCTACTGGCCAATAATAAGCTGCGACTCTATCTTAGGAGGTGGTGGTATACATAGATTGCTGTCAATGTCCAATAAACCGCGTATGTAGTATAACATAACCTCTTCGATTTTAACATTTAAAATTTTTTTTGCTGTAAATTATTATCAATATTTGGCACAATTTGGAACCCTGTTGGACATAATTTCACTCGTGGAATAGTCCTATTAAATACCACTCGTGCTTTGGAAATTCTCAGATAAATCCCCTCCTCGCTTGGCGAGTCGATAATTTATCTACAATTTCCAAAGCACTCGTGATATTACCTTTGATAAAAATAAAAGCGTTGTGAAAAATTCATCAGACACATTAGTCGAATATAATTGAGGTGGCATTAATGTGTTGCCATAAGATTGACCAGTTGAACCGTCACATGTTCATAGACTTTGTCACGAAGGGTATAGCCGAATGAGGTAGTGAAAACTACCCCAAACGAAATCGATAATCGCGATGCTCTTATGAAAGAGAATAAAAAAGGCGTATATTCCCAAAGAATCTGCCTCCTAGGGCAATTGTTGCAGAGATACGATAAACGTGATTTTCATGTTTTATTTTTTCTCGGCTTGAAAAAAAATTGGAGAGAAGGGGGAAAATAGTTGAATTTTAATGTACTTTTGTCAGCCAACTCTGACGCCAAATTCTAATAAAAAAATAATTTTTGAAATAGATTTTCGACGTTTAAGTTTTTTCCCAGATTTTTTTCAGCCTGTTACATGCATTAGAAGCACAGGAAAAAGTAAAACATGAAAAACACATTTCTTGTTGTATCTCTGCAACAGATTGCCATAGGAGGCTGATTATTTGCGAATCTATAGCATTTTTTATTCTTTCATATAAGCATCGCGATTATCGATTTGGTTTGGGGGCAGTTTTCACCACCTTATTCGGCTGTACCCTTTTCTACAGGCGGAGACACGTGCCGATGGAATGGGTGTATTTATTCGTCAAACCCGTGTCTGTACAGAGGCAAAAAGACAACAATAGGAACTCAACAGCAGCATCAGCTTCGTGGCTGTCGCGGCGAGAACGCAGGAGGAGGAAACCAGCTCAAGGGAGTGGAGCTGGGTACGGTCGTGGCGACGGAGACGGGAGGAACTTCCGGTGGCGGCGACGGCGACGGAGCCTCCCGCGCCGCTTCCTTCGCCATGCAAATCAATATCGACCGCACCGCCCCCCGCGGCGGAGGCCGAAGCGTCGCCTGCGAGCAGCCACCGGCGCGCGATGGACCGAAACACGCAAAGTCCGCGAATGGGGGCGAAGGCGGATGTCCGCGATCACGAGAATGGCGAAAATATGGGACCAATGTTGCCACGTATCTCAAGACCAATTGAGAAGCGTGTTTTGATTTTTTTTTAATTTTTTATAAACACGATAAATAAATACACACACACACACACACACACACACACACACACACACACACACACACACGGAAATGTAAGTTACCCTTCTGCATCTTGGAAAAAACAGCTTTAGGAAAACTCGAGAAATTATATAGCTTTTAAGAAATCAAAATCACAATCGCTTACCAAAACCCGATATAGGCTCTCAGCATTTGTATGAAAAACTGTATCTTTTGCATTTATCGAATTAGAAAAAACGATTCTTCATTTTTTCTTTGAGTTTCTCGTAATTCCACCAGCATCATCATATTGTGATAATTTGACAGTATACGGTATTATATTCTTCCCCATCGTGCGTGCATTGTTTGTGAATCATACATTTTGTAGGTCATTAAACGATTTACGAAATGGGTCGTGTTTTGTTTTCCCACAATAATATTATTGGTATGCTTATTTTCTTTATGGTTTATTAGTTCAGTGCTATGTACTTATGGTCCTGAAAAAAAACAACAAGTAATATCCTTGCGGGCCTTTCCCACTTCTACCAACATAACAAGTAATACTCATTTTTATGATATCGATTTATGAAATTCAAGAAACAATATACAATAAATAAAGAGAATAATACTAAAATAAGAAATATAACTGATATAAACATTATTTAATTGAACTTATATGAAAACAATTTTGGAATGTCCTGTGAATTTAAAATTCTCTTATTTCACCGATACGTCTTACGTTTTCGTGAACAAACAAAGATGCTTCTTGAGGAGAAGAACTTGTAGTAGCAATAGATTTAGAAGTGACACCGGCTAACATCCGCGACGTTATTTTTTATGTAATGGAATCTTCTAAGTAGCTTTCTGTCAGATGAAAATAACCTAAACGTTCCGTTTTATTTACGCAAATCACACTGCTATTTTCATCCAACTCTCAAAAACACCATACTAATTTTCATGAATTTCTTTAAAATTTTACTGGAAAGTACATTGTGTAGCTTTTTTAGCTTTTTCCAGAATTTCCACAGGAACTTCACATTATATTAATTAATTCTATACTCGTAATAACAAACCTGCCCAATTATGAGAATACACTTGAAATTAGATAAGCCGTGTTTCGTTTACCTGACGCCATGTTGATAACTGACGATTACAATGCGGCCTTTCACTTTTGATTCAAGAACAATTTAAGTTGTTTCGAATTCTCGTTTGGTTCAGTAACGAACGTGCTAACCATACATTTTTTATGCACTTCGGGTGTTACTTGATGTCACCTCGGCGACTTCCAACTCCTCCGGGCAGAGGCATCAGGATTTGGAAGTCGTTCTCGGGGCAAAAGCACCCTCGAATCATATAGAACTGTTCTATTTATTTTCAGTGTAATTATATTGTCAAACGTTATAATAATGTTCAATTCAATTCAGCACAGTCAGCGGTAGCGCGATTAAGCATCAGCAAGTGAAGCGGCTGAGGAAAAAAACACTTAGAGGTACTTCTTTCTGCAAAAACAATTTAATTCGCCAAATTCTTATATTTTTATCAAAACATTGAATTATTATAACTCGTTTCCCCAAATTCGTATTACAGATACCACGGTGTTCAAAGACAGAAACGTTCGCTGTGTGTGGCCCCATGTCGAGCATGCCAATTGAAACGTTTTCTGTTTGAAACGATTCCTGACTTCCCATCAACTTGATTTCCCCAAGTATCTTTAATTTTGCAATAATTCCTGTTGCTGCCCGATCCTTAGATAGTTAGCCTCTTGAATAATATTACTGGAGTCGACGATCCATCCAGTAAAGATCGGGTATAACTGAAAATGTATTATATCTAAGATGATTGGTGTGGGCGATTTAATTATTAATTAAATCAGCCTTTTTCTAGATACTATTTATAACAATTATTGTAAAATCCGGTAGTATTTCAATCTTAACTTTCATGTTAAATTTACATCCTTGGAGCGCATTAACTTGGTTCTTGGCAAGCCGTTTTTAACAATTTAATTAATTTATTAAGACCTTCAAAGTATCTCAATAATAGACCTTTGCAAAATTTTATTGATTTTGACTTCAGGTCGTTTTTCACGGTGCTTACAGTTTGTTAAGATGCAGCATGCGATGACTTCGAGAAGAAATTCCACCGCGTGGAATGTTTAAACTCCTCCAGGAAGCTTCGATTCTTATTTCTTGCTCTTGAAGTCCGATAAGTTAGAATTGCCGATTAGTATTAATCATGCGTTCTACTATTTATAAAGAAAATTTCTGACAGAATGAAATTATTGAAAATTTAAATTCCTAAACCTAATGACATTAAGGATAACGAACTATTTACACGTAAATAAATTCGTGGATGCCACTGATGGACATATCTATTTCGACATTTTATCGGCGTTGTCTAAACGTCCTACTTCCCGAATAATATCAGTCGAAATCTTTTCTTGACAAAAATTAAATGAACAATTGAGCCTCTCCTCAATTATTCGATCTCTCAGCAAACGATACCTTATCATTCGTGCCCACAAATTTCATTAATTTACGCCTTCGCGCATTGTCTTTCACTTCTGAATACCGCCTGACAAAATTCCACTTCTTAAAAAACATGTCACTTCCGTTTTCACTTGTTTTTTAACTTTGATAATCAATTTTATGATTGGCCTTTCCCATTCGTAGACAGTCACTTATTGCGACCTAGTGCCTTGGTATTACCGTGAAGCCGTCACCATTGGTCGTATATTCCTCCTTCTTTACTCCTGACGAAATCTAAAAAAGTTATTTCCCAAATCATGACTTGTTTTCTTTCGCTAGCGCAAGTATTCAACGTCTAATATTCATCGTCCATTTCAGCCAAGAATACAACACTATTAGAACGATTTGAAGGGTCAGATACTAAGATCTTAAAAAAAGTATTTTTTTACTCTACAGTGGTATGTATGGATCATACCTCCTTACGTAGTCCATGTATACGAGTGGTATTAGAACATTGTGAATCGCAAAACAAAACAGAAAGTAAGGAAAAATTATTTTTGAAATTAATTGATAAAACACGTAATAAGCCGTAATAATATTTATTTGGTCATTTATTTCTATGACCTGTATTATTCATTAAATATTTATGTGATATTCTTGGAAGATAAGGTTCTTCGGTTTATCGTCCGATTTTTAGGAAATTACTTGGATCGTATGTTTCTTTCGTTCATGAAGTCCTTCGTGCCAGGCACCAGGTACGTCTCAGGCCGTTCGTTGACGTCGACAGAATGATAGTGAACTGGTTTTTGTGCTAGTGAGGCGTATTTTTTCCATCAGAAGCGAGAGAGAAATCTGGAAAACGACGGAGTCGTATCTTAATGGAATTGGCTTCATTGTGAGGAAGAAGCAGCGGTCTAGAATTAATTTGACAACGAAGGAGGACTTAGATCAAGATGGGAATGAGGAGTAGAATGTTTATTGACTAAGACGGATGGCGCTAGATGGTCGTTTTTTTCACTCACCAACCTAGAGCTGTTTTGGGCCAGTTTACAAAGCTCGCTCTCTGGAGAAAAAAGGTTTTATAGCGTGTTTGTTTGGAAACGTCTTTGTTATCTATCCTCAGCCACGTGCTGTCTGAAAATCCGTGTTTACACAACGTGACCTCTTGTAAACACGTGCACCTGGTGACGCTCATTTAGGTCAGAAAGCGTCTCAGTTGCAGTAGCGAAACAAATATGCTTGAAAATGTCGAAATGAAGTTCAGTTAAATCTAATGAACGTAACAAATAATAGACACAAAACAATTCGTAAGTGCATTTACAACAATAAATAATATTTAAATACAAAAGTTGGAGATGACAGCATTGAACCACGTGTCTGCGTCTTTCACTTTACTTAATATCAACTTAAGATGCTTCTTGGTATACGAATATGTTTGATTGTGTATGTTGTTTGTGTTAATGTCACGCTTGTTGTAGACAGATTCATATAGTGGGGATAACATTGAATAATAATAGTATTCAACTGATTGGTTGTGTTTGAAGTTCATCAAGTATTTATAGAGAAAACATAGAATTGGAAATTATGTATGAATATTTTATTTCGTTATAATGTAATTTAGGGAAAATCCGATAACTTACGAAAACAAAACATAAATGAACAGATTCATTGATGACTATTGAAACATGAAAGGATTCTAATGCAGCAAGTTTTCTTTGTACTGATAAAGACCTAAGAATGTCTAGAATCTATGTAATATATAAAAATTGATGTTGATTTGTCTGAGATCGATAAACGCCGACATAGTTTGTCCGATCTCCATGAAACGTGGCATATCTTACAGTTTTTTGTGTGTTTTTCCATGTAGAACGGTTTTATGCTGCTCAATTTCTTGTAACTCTCCTCTAGATGGCGTTGGAGCACAAGATAGTGCTTCAGTTAATGCAATTTCCAAGCCATGTGGGTTTCATTGTTGCTGATCGTTGCCGTGTGTTGCGGGGCGGGATGTAGACGGGACGAAACCAATGCTGAGCTAGGAGTCCACAGCGAGGGCGCGATTGCGGCACGAGAACGATCAGGTCGTAGCAGCACTGACGGAGGGGGAAGATGATGGCGGGGCCTAATTCTGCTAGTACTTTGAATTTCTTAGTGAGTGAGAAAAAGAAGTTTTAAAGTATTTAAAAAATACATTGGTATATTAGTACATGCACGATCGGCATAAAACATACAAAATCATTAACGATATAAATACGGAGAGACTGAAACAAGTTACTGTCACAAGAAAGGAGGCTGCTGAAGAAACTGATACGATTTTGTGTGTGTGTGTGTGTGTGTGTAAGTGTGCGCGTGTGTGTGTCTCTCCCGCTTCCTACGTAATATCACATCTCCGATGTTGCTATACGACTCCATGTTTAACTGTTCTCACGCTACGCGTGCCGATAACACAAAAGTTTACGTTGAGGTAATTTAACCGCAATAAAAGTAATAGCTGATGCATTTCATTTCTGGGCATAATAGATTTTCGCGGTGTCCTCCCCCACTTTTTGTTTCGTCAGTTGTTTTTAACCTCGCCGTCTCCCCTGCAGGCAGCGTAGGCGGCAACGTAGGCAGTAATTGAACTTCGCGCCTCTGCCTCCGAGGGCGCTGGTGTCAGGTTGCTCGCGGTTGTCTCCAGCCTTTTTGGTCTTGGGAGCTTCACGCCACCGTCGCTTTCTGAAATGACGGGAAGTCTGGCCGAAGGAAACCTGGAAATGAAATAGCTGGAGAAGTAGTAAACCAAATTAACGATAGATTCACTATTACATAGTTGTTTCATGAAAACGGATGTGCGAGTTACAAATGTATTTGTATGTTAAAGCAAATCCAGTTTTTGTGTATTTTGATGCTTCTTGACCCCTATGGAAAGCTTCAGAATGGATCATTGATACATACATACATCGCAAAATAATATTTTGCATTTAAAGATTTAAATTAACAAGTTTTACGTGTTATTATATGCCGAGTAAGGACATACGTGTAGTGTATTTACCACAAAATTTTCGACGTTTTAATGGAATCTTTCCCTTTGTTTGGCTGGTCTTCAGAACAATCTAAAAAGTTGCAATAATGTATTCAAAATTTAAAAGCGTAAACTTAAAAAATATACTCTTGACAGTCATTTGATAGGAATTTAAGAAATATGACAAACGTTATGTAGAAATTCTTATTCTCACCGAACGCATGTTGCAAAATAAGTCTATATGAGAGCACGTGGGTGCGTTCTGAGTCCTACTATTTCTGTTATGGAGCAAATTAATTTGCTTGATGGAAAGCGGATTGCGCCTTCAAGCAGTTCTCTCGTCGCGTAAAAGCTGCCCTAAGTTGACGTACACGTGAGAGTTTCCCACAAGTTTCCCGCATCCATCTTTTTTGACGCAACAGCCGCACGACAAGTTTTCAAGTCCTGCGTAATAAAATACTAACAAAATCACGTAAGTGGTCTGCGAACTCCGCCAGGTTGCGGACGGGTGTAAACCTTTCCATGACGCATCACCTTTCTTCCAGGCTCGTAAAGAATGGAAGTGCTCCACGAAGGGAGTCTCTGAAAAAGGGACCGGGGAAAAAACGGGGGGGGGGGGGGGCGAAAGGGATGTCCTCGCGCTAAAGTACCTCCACACTCACACGTACACAGTTGGAAGCACCCTGTCGCTATCACCCATTCCGCTCGCAATGGCGCTTTCACCCGGCCGTCACCCCGCTGCCACTGCATCGACTCCACACCATCATCGTATGACTACCCCACTGTAACCCTTTTGTATTTAATGTCACTCTACAGTCACCCCACCGCAGCACCCCTGACGCCCGTCATCTCCCAACCGTCAACACACCATAACTTTACCGGCAATCTGTCGTCCCATCTTCACTCCTCATTCGCCTTGTCACTGCTTCTTCAGACGTCACCATGACGTCATTCCATCGACCTCTCATGACACTCAAACCTCACTGCCGTTTATCCACCGGGATCTTCGCAGCCTTCAACTCATTCGGCTGCCCACCCCCCCAACCAGTGTGACGCGGCCGTTGCCTCACCACCGTGTACTTCCTCCCCTTCCTTTTCCCCTTCGCCCAACCGTCGCAACCCTTGTCGTCGGCCCTTCCCGCCGCAGTTTCATCCCAACCCCACCTCGCGAGCCGTGGCAACAATATATCAAAACTTGCGTCGTCTGTGCCTCGCTGCGTCCTCGCGCTCACCCTCGCGTCGCCGCCACGGCCCCCTGCTACCTACCCTCCGCCCCAATTTCCCTTTTCTTTGCTCTCACCTCTCCCGAGGCCGGCCTGCTCCCTCGCGAATCCTTTCATTTTCTCCGAGATATTTCTTCTAACTCTTTCAGCAAATGTTCTTCCCGCCGCTTCTCGATCTGTTCTGCTGCTCTTGGTTATTGTATTCTAAATTTAACTTACGCAACTTTTGTTGGCCCACGTTGCGTTTCTCTCTTCATAATCTACACTCATTTTCACGAATATTTTCGTACTTTTTTGAGAAGTTTGAGGGTTTCCTTCTGTGAAAGCCAAAATTTCCCTTCGTTTTTTATCGGATACTTGTGCATTTTTTATGCTCTCGTCGGGGCTTTCTTGCCTCCTTGTAGCTCTTTGTTTAAGCCGATACTTTTTCGAGCTCTCGTATTGCGTGATGAATCACGTGCATCAGGCACGAATGTGCGATTACCGAAACATTATCTTCTTAGGGCCTTAATTTGCATTTCCCTACGCTTTATACATAATTTTTCTCACTATAAGATACCTCATTTCGTCGTAAAATATTTGCTACCTTTTGTCGTGTTGTGATGTTCACGGATTCGTGCGCTGGAGACCGAATGCTTCTTCTTTTCCCTCCGTCGCGCTCTGGGTCCGCGCGCGCCTCGGCACCACAATCGCCTCATTGGCTCCCCCCCGCCCCCACCCACCCTTTCGCTCGCCGCGTTGCGAGCGCCCCGGGCGGCCGCAAAAAGGGCTTCGTCTGGCTTCCCCGCCTCCTCCAAGGCACCCGCCCAACTTGCTCTTCTTGGCACTCCCATCGCCGTTTCCATTTCCACCTCCACCCCTACTGTGGTCCCCGCGGCCGCCGTCTGAGGCACCGCCCCCGCCCGCCGCGTACTTTCGCGCGTGCGCATCGGCGGCGACAGTTGATTGTCGGTGTCAGCTGCCGCGACCGAGCGCCCTCCGCCTTCCGAACCGCTGCGCCGTCCCACCTCGTCTCGGCGCTGACGGGGTGCGATGAGGCGCCGCCCCACAAGAACCTCCTACACATGCCGGGACACCGATCGGGAGCTTAGAACTTGTCCCGGCTGGGGCGGTGCCCCTCTGGTGGAAGATACCTGGTTGAGGGAAAGCCCGCTAGCCGATGGAAGGTCGGTGCCGGATCTCGCCATCCAGCGGGGGATGATCACATCCACCTCCCGTTGAAAAACATGCGCTACACTTACGGCACTGATGAACTTAGTTGACGCGCCCGGAATCACTAACAACCAACCAACCAACCAGGATCTTCTTCCCGCCGCCTGAACCGGGCATTTACTTTTGGATCCCGATTTCAAACCTTTTTGTGGAAAGCAGACTTTGTCAAGCCTCTCTCATGCTGTTATTTCAATTCTGCCTCGCCTTGTCAGCGTACTGCCCCCCCCTCTCTCTCTCTCTCATTGTGTCGTATAACACTGAAACCATCTTTTCTAGATCTAGAAAACGCGTCTGTCGGTACTGATCTTGGTGTGTTGTCATAATGTCATTGCATATTGTAGTTGTCTCTTCTTACTTCAACAGTTCGGTTTAAATGGGATATTTGTTTCAATCAATTTACTTCTACTTTTATACGAATTATAATTTCTTTTTGTTTTAAGATAAAATATCGAATACTTGGAAACTGAAGTAATTTAATTTTGCGAAATAATCGTTTAGAAATGCAGTTCACTAACAGATGTGGAAATAATTTCTATTTCAGGAATTTATTCTTAAACTTCCCTCCAATACTTCGCAAAAGTAATTTTTATTTTTTTCTGATTTCAAATTTTCTGAACTTACAAAAATTGTTCGCAGGCAATTTCAGAACTCGTTTTTTCGCATTAGAGCAGCCTGCCACATTTTGCAAGGGTGGGGTTCTTGAATGAGCAATCGAAAATGCGCATTCTTATATGTATGCATGGAGTGTAATTTCGCACCCCATCTTTCCCTGGAGATTTCACATCGCAATCCCCTCATATGTTGCTATGCATTGAGTCCAACCGGTGACTCATCCCTGATTGCGATGCGTCGGCCCTTTTTCGTGTTTCAGATATTCAAGAATCCAGTTGCAAATAGAAGATGCGAAAGAAAAAAAGGAAGGAAAGAAACGTTTAAAAAGGAAATGAGCAATCGGAACGGCAACAACGCGTGGCGGAAATGGAACGTTCCGTAGAATGGAATATTTTGGGAAGGAAATTACCCATCTGAAAGGAAACGAAACGGAATGCAGCGGAAAATACAACTGGATTCTTGCCACCTTTTGAATAATGAACCCAGGCGTCGGGCAAAACATGCCAGGCTGCTGCTGGTCGTGAATTCTCATCCCTCTCGAATCGAGGGGATCAATGAGACACGGATTACTTTACATCACACATTCCTTTCCTTTTCTTTAATGCTTAAAAAAGAACTTTTCAAAAATGTTAAATATTTTTCAAAAATGTAAAACTGTTTGAAACTTAATGACGGTATTTGCGCTTTTACTGGGAGTAATTTAATGTGTCCTTGTACTAGCCTTTACGTAATATAAATAATACTTAATGCTAGCATCACTTCATTTCACTTCAGAGTGATATTTTATTTAAACGTATCCGGGTATGTTCATGAAAGTTATTCCAGAGAACAAAATAACGTAAGTCAGGATTTTAGAAAAATATCGAGTTTATCTTTAGGCTTCCATTCATGTATTGGACTACCAGGATCTCGAACTTTATTTCTGCGCCGTAAGCAGCTACAGGCCAGTGTACGGGACCAGAAGCTTTTGTGCTCCTGCGATTCCGGAGTGCCCCGCAACTGCCAGCTCTCTGCCCGGCGAGCCCTTTGTCTTCTCACGGAGATTTGGTAGTATTTTTATCCCTCGTTTTATCATCCGCCGATATCTTCGGCGCTTAGGCATTCAGAAGACCGAGGTTCGGCGCCTTTCGCTTCTAAGTTAAACTCTGCCCCGCCCTCCCATTCGCCCGCTCTGCTGCACTTCGCCCCGCCCCTCCCAGTTCCCAAGACTCACCAAGGGCTGCACTTCGCCCCACCCCGTCAGGCCTTGCCTGTCACTCCGCCCCGCCTACCCTGTCTCTCCTCGCCCCACCCAGCCGTCGCTCCGCTCCGCACCTTTCACTGCGCTTCACCCCGCCCCGCTCTTCCCCACCCCTTCCTCGCACCGTCCCCTGCACCCACACAGAGTTGCACTTCGTCCCATCCTTACCCTAACCCTCCCTTCCCCGTCTCCTCCCAAGACCATTCCACCCCATCCCACCACACCTTATCCTCCTCCCGATCTATCCAACCACTTCCCGCCCTGTCAAATCCTATCCAGCCCCACCCCACCACATCTCATCCAGCCCACCCTCATAATCCTTCCCCTCCCTGCCCCTTTCCGCCTCTACCTCTCCCATCTCACCCACCCCATCTCGCCGCGAAACGCCTCATCACACCCACCCGCCTCGTCCCTCCTCAACCTTCCCCAACCGACCCCTCCCTTCCCGCGGCGCCGGCCCCATCAGTTCGACAATTCTTGGAGAAGTTGGCGGCGGCTGCTGCTGTCGGTGTAGGCAGCGGGCGCCCGGGGCGGACTCCGCCCCCTCGCGGGCGGAGGCTCTGACGGGGAGCCCAACTTCGCGCGCAGCGGCCATTGAGAGCCCGCGGAGCTTGCTTTTCCTTCGGCGGCTGACTCGGCCGGAGCCGCTTATACGTGATTTGTTTCCGGAAGTTACTCTCTCCCCGCCGCGCCGGGTCAGGGGCTGCAGATCAATGTAATGGTTTTGTGACGTTTCAATCGTATCCGCTCGTCAGTTATTCTTTTCGAATTCTGATGTAGTATCGGTGATAGCTGATTTCGGAGACACTAGGTCACGAAAACCAAAAACACGGAGTAGAGGCGGCGACTCGCATTACATTTTACATTTGTTCTTTCTTTACAAGTAAATGTAATGCTGATAGACTCCAAGACACAGTGCAAATGGAAGTACACAAATGATTAAGAAAATAAATATACTAGTTTGAGCTAATTCGGATCATACAAAACAGTTTATTCACTATTTAAAAGTACGCTTAAATTAAATCTTTCATTCGCTAGCATTGAGAACGCCGCAAGAAATATTTTGTAATTGTATAAGTAATGGTACTATTATTATCAGGGTATTTTTACAGTTATGTACTCATTTCTGTGTAATTTTCTAGCTTGTTTAAGAAAACTGGAAATTAATCTCGAAACCCAACCAGAAAGTAAATAAACCCCGCAATCAGAAGTGTTAGAAGTAATTGAGAACTTGCAACACACTGCGGTAGCTATTGTAGCTACGACCCGAAGCGATCGCGTCCCAGGGGGCGCCCCGTGTTTGAGCTGCGCAAACTGCGGTAGCTGTGGCAGCGGTCGTCGGCAGGACGGGGCGGGGCGGGACGGTGGCAGGGGCGGGGGGGCAGTAGGGTCGGGGCGGGGCGCGTGGCCGGCACGGGGTGGGTGCAGGGGGGGCAGGGAGCAGTGTGGGACGCGGGGAGGGGTGGGGCGGGCGCCGTTCGTCGCATAAAGCGGCGCGAGCTGTAACCAAACATAACCGCGATGTTCTTTCTGAATGCCGCGGAGTGCGGCCCGCGCCCTGGGCGGCAGCCGGTGTTGACACAGGGCGCGCGCGGCACGTGCATTCAGCCGGCCTGAGGCAAGGACTGCCTGCGATATTCGCTGCCACAGACTCCAAGTAGAGACAAGCTCAATGAACTGAGACACCTAATGTCAACTCCCACATGTCAAAGAGGGGGTTTACTCTACTAGCTAGCTGAATGTGGCATCGCCGACTCTTTAAACTATTTTAAGAACATTTTTAAATGTTAAATATGTCTGCTATGCAAGTTCAAAATACCTCAAACATACAGTTGCCTGCTTTGTTCTTCCTTGGATAAAGTTTGTAAAAAATAATCTATTAAGAATTAATATTAATAATAAAAAAATAGAAAAAATATTCAGACGCAACTCTTCTTGTCGGATGTTCTGTTGGGCTACAGCCACTACCCATCCCAGCATACGGTGTTGGAGACCGCAGTCCGAAGGCTCCTGGGAGAGTTGTTCTGAAGAGAACAGTCTTTCAGTGTTTTACCAGGTGGTTTATAACAGAAAATTTGTAAATTTGCAAGCTCCTATTCTACAACACACCGCTCAATTTATACAGATTTATATTACAATATAATTTTCTTGTCAAAATTATTATTCAAAAGGAGAGTATCATATTAGCACTAACGTACGTGCTGCATATAACACAATTATATAACAATAGGCGCCACATTTAGCTGTCATGGCGTCTTCCCAAGGGGATATGGCTGGGCATATAGTTCGCGCTGCCACTGCTAAATCGCAGGGCTAAAATACGCAAAACCACATGTTTGGAAATTTCTTAGAATCTTCTGGACGACTCCGCAATCTCATTGAATAACGCCTCATTTGCCTCGATTAGTGGACGGGAAAGGGTTTAACCGTGAGTGACTGTCGCAGGTTACTCGAATACTCTAAAAGGATGCCAGGGAAATCGGATGCGAAAAAGAGTGGAACTTCTTTTCATGGTATGAAGATTATTAAGGTGTTATTGTATTTTTTCATACGTGGTTATTATGCAAATTGTTAAATGTATTTTTAGGCAGGCATCTGCGGAAACTAATTCTTTTAATCAATACTACTAATTTCTCTCTTCGGAATTTCATTCAGCGATATCGTAAAAGGTGAAGTGCCGTATGAATGTAGTGTACATAGAAATTTTGAGAAACAGTGTTGTGAGTTAATAATATACTTCCTCTACCACCATTTAATAATATATGTATTCCTGTTGTATATTTAATCGATGAATGACATCGATTACACACACCCGTGGACTCCAGTTCGGAATCCACGGCCTGTTGAACAATCACATTCCTAGAATTTTGGGAATCCACCGACAGAATTGCATTCTTTTTGCAATTCGTGCTCCTTTAAAGTACAGTAAACAAGCGAATGATTTCTCAATTTCGTAAATGCAATCTAGACATTGTTGTATTAGTATTTCACGTTACTTTTCGCATTGATCATTCAACAGAAAATTAATCTGAAATAAAGCGACAGTGACAGTGAAATTTGTACTTCACCTGAAATTCAGGAAATAGCGAACTTTATAATTATTGCGAGAAAAATCAAGAAAGTATTTTGAATAAGCGTATATTATTACATTTATGGACTGGAGAAAGAGTAATAGGGTGAATTCTTTTAGCGAGAACGTTTTCTTGGCTGGCTTTACAAAACTTTATAACAGTATTTCACCATTAATTTTGTCACTAAATAAACTCACACTTATTATGTATCTTATATTACAACGTAATCCTTAAACTTGAATTTTAAATTAAACCAAATCTTTTCAAGAAGGATTTCATTAAATTTTATACTTGATTTTTATTTTTATGTTAGGAATGGGAATTGTGACCTGCGAAAAGCAATGATCTTTTCTTCATATTCCGCCGGAAGTCTTTGATATTTTTCTAGTACGCATGGAAAGACCGTGTTTTTCGTAAATCTTCTACACAATGATGTTGACCCAACGAAATTTTCAGCATTCTTTCTTCTCGAAATACTTTTAGTTTCTGTAATAATCTGTTTTGTAGAAATACAAATTCCTGTTTTTCAGTGTACAAACATTTGATTTTTGTAATGCTGTATACTAAAAAATTCGAACAGTCACAAAAATTTCCATCCGTTGTATACGACGCATCCTGTATTTTGACGAGTTACTGCAGGAAGAAAAACTTTGTGCATCGGCAAATGCGGTACTTGCTCTCCCAGGTGGCACCGCGCAAGGGCGCAGGCGGCGATGTTGACTCGGGGCCTCGCCGATTGGAGCGGTCAGTGCTCCCCAAAGACGCCGAATGCGCGCTCGGAATATTTTCTGTTATTTAGAACCGAGCTTTTTTCAACCGAAATTCATTGTGTAACTGGCGCTTATTAAAAAATAAATATGTGCGAATGTGCCGTCGAGAAATATTTGCCGCTCCTGTGGGAATGGAGATCGTCGCAAAATGTTGTTTCGTTTCTGTGCAATTCTCGTTTACGTACTTTGAAATGATATTAAAGTTTTTCTTCCACAAATTTATTTTTGTGTTTACATCATCCGTGAGCTACATGTAATGTAGTTTGAAAAATTCCTTATTTTATTAAGAGATTCATTATAGATATAATATAAAAAGTATTACTTTCACAAAGTTGCAAGATTTGCAGTTAGTTTTTACTTATTGTTTTCTCTTGTTTTCCTATGTTTCCAAACAATTCAGGTGGAGTGATGGCGCAAGAGATGATCTTCGTGGTACCGAGTGGTAGATAGAATATTAACACGTCGTGGGTAAACTCGAATATTCGAAACGGAAGCTCTCCGAAAGCCGCCGCCTTCCATTCTAGGGCGTAAGCCGTGAATTGTCGGAAAAGAACTGATTAATATGAAAGGTGAATGAAGATTAAGACTTGAGATGGGATTCGAACCCAGGACAACGCCTGCCTTGATGACTTACGCACCTATAGCTGTCTTCTTTGTTTCTTCTTCTCATTATTATTATTATTATTATTATTATTATTATTATTATTATTATTATTATTATTATTATTATTATTATTATTATTATTAGCGTATCGGTCGTTTCTGACCACGCTACAAGTTCTCGGTCCAGTCCTGTTCTGTCCTGGAGAGATACTTGTCTCATTATGGGGATCAGCTTTTTTTTGGCTGTATCCCTTTGTAAGACGAAGTTGCTAAGCCTTGAATTATGAATTATAAGCTGATAGGATGATAGTGAGAGTTGACCGGGGCCTTTTTTAACCATTCCGGCGTTCGTCTTTATGACCGAGGGAAACCACGAAAACCCCGTTCAGGAAGGCCGGCCCGGTGATCGAACCCGGGCCTCCCGAGTGCGAAATCAGCGTGCTACGCATTGAGCCACTTCGTTTGGTTATTATTATTATTATTATTATTATTATTATTATTATTATTATTATTATTATTATTATATGCGTATCTACCATTAATGACCACGCTACACGTTATCTTCCCAGACCAAGCCATATTTATCCCAGAGATATTAACGTGTGTCATTATGGGGTGTATCCGTTGGTAAGGCATTGTTGTTACACCTTGAATTATGAATTATGAGGTAATAGGAGGAGGATGATCAGTGAAAGAACAATCACAAATACACCCATGCCTACGGAGGTCTCAAACTTGCAGCCCCCTTGGCTCAGGCGTTGTCTGCCGCAGCTGTCTGCGACTACTGGGGCCGGCATTTATTATTATTATTATTATTATTATTATTATTATTATTGTTGTTGTTGTTGTTGTTGTTGTTGTTATTATTATTATTATTATTATTATTATTATTATTATTATTATTATTATTATTATTATTATTATTATTATTATTATGCTATTGAATTCTTCTCCGCGCGATGGTCGTTCGGGCGCAGTGAGTGCCGTGGCAGGGAGGTGGCTGGATGTACCCAGGGAGAGGGCGACACCTTTTGAGATTTCACTCGCGCGTGCTCAATAGCTCATTGGGGCGGCCTCCTGCGCGGAGCCGCACAGCTCCCTCCCCTCCCTCCTCCACCCTCCACCCTTTTCCCTCCCCTCGCGCGGTGTCACGTTTCTTTAAGCGCACGCCCTTCCCCTGGCGACTCTGCGTCTCTCTCGGTGTGTATATATGTACTTGCATATGTGCGTGCAAGTATTGGTTGTCAGAGATCAGAGGTCGCTCGGGGAATGGGACAATGTGACTGCTCTTCTATGCCTTTCGTGAATGGTTGACGTGTCAGATGTCTAGGGTCATGTTGCCAACACTTTGTCGTTCGACTATTGTTTGTGGTGAAAGGTCGAAACCCAATGTCGATTCTGACGGATAGCAGAATGTGTACTATCTTATCACTGGTATATATTTCATTGCGAAATACGTGAAAACATTGTAATAAAAGTGTCTGGATAGATTTATACGTAAACATTTTGGATTAAATCGCGAGTTTTTAATATTGCCATCGTGACCCAAAGTGAAACTCAGTTGTTTCTGCGACTGTCATTTTGAAATATTACCAGAAGATTAATCGGAAACTACCACAAATTGGAATATAGAGTTACATTTTTAGTAATGGTTGTAGTGGGGTTTGTAGTCCCCTAGGCTCCGGTCTCCGCAACTCTGGCATATTTATCGTCCTTATTAAACTTAATATCTTGGCCATGGTGGCTTTATATAGAGAAAGTCGATATCCTGAACCTTAGAACGAATTTAAACTTGATTTAAACTTTAAAATGTCTTTATTTTTAATCTATTTAGTGATTTGAACCAACATACCAACAGTTATTTAAAGTATTTAAATGAACCACTGCTTGACTTTGTCAACCGCTAACTTCCGATAAATTGCGTTTCTTCGATTTTGATTTATGTAAGTTTTCATCATATTCGCAGTTACATTACCAAATACCATCATTCTATCCTGCAAACAATCATTTGATGTTAACGTGAATTTATTTGCGTTCCCTAAGGAAATTCATGAATACAGAGATTCGTGGCTATAGTTCTGGCGTGCAATAATTCCTCGTTGGGAAATCACGCCCTACGTAAGACATTGAGCCTCGCAACTTGCCGGTAGCCATTCCTCCACGCACGTCTCCGCCGCGCTTCATAGACAACGCCAGGCGCGACGCAACCCGCACATCACCGCCTCCCCTTTGACGTTGCGTCCCCCCCACTCGTCCTCATGCGCCGCACGGAGCCTCCATATCGCTCTGCGCCCTCCGCCCCCCTCCGTGTCTTCCCGGGCGGCGCTTCTGCGAACGCAGCGCAGGAAGCGGAGCGGGGGCAGCTATTTCGGGGCTCCACACACAGAGGCCGCTGCAACCACGGTCTCGTCGCCAACGCCAACGCCCTCACCCTCGCCTTCCGCTCTGTCGCCGTCGATTCCCGCACCTCAGCCCCACCCTTTCCAGTTCCTCCCAGAATTTGTCAACAGACCCAACCGAGGCGTACTTCATAGCAACACCACCAGAGCACACAGAAACACAGCCACTTCCGCCTTTTTCGTCATATCTGAGAAAACCTCTTTCCTTCCCCATAATCACCGCCCTCTCTCCCTTCACTTCCGTTGTCTCACTCTTCCCCTTCCGTCCATTTCAGTATTTTCCTCTCCTTCCCCGCCCCCTTTCCACCCTCACCTCATTCTCCCCCCTGATTGCTTTACCATTCCCATCACCAATGCCATTGTCAGCATCTCCATGGTCTTCACAATCGGAACATTCATAATCACGGGCGTCATCGGCATCATCTCATCGTCGTTCGCCTCAGACGCCACAACCACGACCACTCCAACGCGCTCCTCCTTATCTGAGTTGTTGCGGCCACGGGCGCAACAGACGGGGCTCCCTGCGTCAGCTGCGCGGTGCAATAGCCGCTGCGGCAGGACAGCCTCCTCCGAAGGGGAATCCCCCTCGGCCTCTTTCTTTCCCCTTCTCCCTTCGCCACGCTTGTCCCTTTGGCCGCCCCTCGCCGGCGGGGCGCTCTCGTGTGTCGCCAAATACTGTAATTTGCTCTGACATGCTTTGTGCCGGGTTACATGTCCTCGGTGCGCGCGCGCGTCGGCGGCGGGGCTCTTGGAGAGAAGCGGAGAGAGAGAGGAGCGTTTTTTCTGCGGGACGACGAGTCATTCATTATGCCGCGAATCTCTCTCCCTCCCTCAGCGCACCCCTCCCGACGCGCCCGCGCGGTCCGGAGCCACATGCACCCCCTCACAGACGCCCCCTCATAATCTCCGCTTTACAGCCCCCCTCCCCCTCCCCCGGCCGTGCTCTGGCTGCGGGCCCCGCACCCCGGCGCCGTCGCCTCCCCCTGCAGCCGGCGTCTCGCCCAACACCCCGCGCGTCGTTTCATGCGCTCCACTTCGCTTCCGTCTAGACAGCGCGCCATCAGACATCTCGGTGCTTCTTCAATGATCTTCAGTCTCTCGTGGCCCCTTTGCTTATCACGGCACCTGCTTTGCTGTTTGGTTTCTCTGTGTTCTAATCATGTGCATTGCATCTCTTGTTGTCTGGAGAAAGAAGCAGAAAATGTGAAGGAGATACTCGTACGGGACCGACTTATAACTCTGTAGCGGACACTTCTCTCGAGAGGACAGTTTTTCGAACCCGAACGGTACCATCACAAAGAGGTTCCGAGCAGACTGTTTTACCCCAAACCTAGATAATTGTCAACTAAGAATATGTGCCCGTTCAGAGATGAATATAGAAATATGTTGGCGCTCTAAAATTCTCTTTTAGAAGTATGTCAAAGGGTTAAATTGAATAATGTCTGTTGGCTTGAGTCCTACCACTACATTGATATTTCAAAGCAGTGAAATTCAACCCGCCACCATCGAATCCCTACATTCTCGCTTCGGCGTGGTATTGGTTTACTCCCTTGCGATGTTGTTTTCCTGGGGTTAGTGGGGGCTCCGCCCGTCCATCAGCCGTCGCCACGTGTGCGTTGAGCGCCTTCGCGCAGTCGGCGTCTCCCGTGCCTGCCGCCCGCGCACTTCGCTCGTGCTTAAAGACCGAGGAGCGCCGCTCTCAGAACGGGAAGCATCTTGTCGGTTTTTCAGTCACTTTCTACAACGAATTGTGCCTCTCGTAGCTCATCTCTTCCCTGTGATGCTTACTAAACTATATCTCTGTATCCGCAGTATCTGGTGTCTGACGGTCGAAAGATGCAGGCAAAGAACAAATGGCAAAATTTTGGAAATCTACACTACACTTGCAGACTAGTGTGGAAAGGGGTTGCGCGTTTTTGTTGTTGTGCAGTAAAGTGTGCATGTCTTTTTGCGGGAGTATCACTTATCATACAATGGACTCAATACGGAATATATTTTTATAGCGTTCGGAAAAAGTATTTCTAATGACATATGTCTTGTTGTTGACCATTTCAAAGAAATCGAGTTCAACCTATCAGTATTACATTCCCTAATACATTCTCATGTCTTGGCATTGCGTTATTCTTCATGCGATTGCATGTCTTTTTCAGCCTTTTCCTTCACTTCTACCTCCACTTTCGCTTGTTTGTTGCCTTTGCAGTCGTTGTGCCGACTCTGGAAGAGATGGCTGTGTTCACAAGAGTTTTACCCAGAGAAGATTATAAACGGGAGATTTTAGAGTTAATGGCGAGGGGCTCGGAGCAAACAAAACGGCGAAAAGAATGTTGCTGCACGACCGGGTGGAGAGGAAAGGTTGGAGGTGAAAGGGGGAAACGTGGAATGTCGCACTGAAAATACGAACTGAACGTCGCGAGAAATGACAAAGGCAGAGTAAAGGGGAACGGTTACGCTAACGGACGGATGACAAATTGTGAGGGCGAAAGACACGTAGCGGATATGGACGTGAATTAGCACAAAGATTTTCAGTTTATAGAATGGATTGTGAGGAGAATGGGATTGTGCAAGGAACGGGTCAAAGGGGAATCGATGATCCGCCTGGAGTTTGATACGAAGCGAGAGGAAATAAAAATGCGAAGCAGAACGAGGACGTCTGTGCGATAATGAAAGCAAGATTGAGAGACGGAGTCGTAAAGCCGAGGAGGGCCCGTAGGGACGGAGTGATACCGAGGAACCTTGAGCGATGCGGTCAGAGAATACGGGTAAGGAAGTATCGATAAAGGAAGTATACCTATGTATCGCGGAAGTGTCGAAATATAAGTCTACATTATTTGCTATTTATTCAAATAAAAATACCTATTATATAGTGTTTTTTACATCACGTTTGTGTATCTATCGACGGCAAAAGTATCGTTACAAGAACTGAAACGAATCGACATAGGCGTGCGCAACCTAAAACAAGAAGGGGACAACTACATTTCTCGGCCCCTGTGAAACCCCTTTTCCATCAAACTTTATTTATATAAGATATTCCACTTAGCAACAAACAAAACATACTACAAGGGGAAGGAAAATATTACTTAGATTGAACAATTAATAAATACAATTGATTTTATATTGAACCATGTACAGGATTGTCAGGTTGTTTGGAGAGCCTCTTCTACAAATTTGCAACACTTCCCAAATCGCCAGCTTAAAAGAAGGGGGATAATAAGTAATTGATCATATTTACAGAAATAACAACTATATCACATGTGACTACAGGGCCCCTTGCGAAATTTTCACTGGGAAGGTCAAAGCCCCCTTGTCTTTTTCTGTGCGCTCGCCTCTGCGAATCGAACACGAAATTCGCTATCGATAACTAAGGTAAAAATGTCAATGTTTGAATGTGTTTGTTAATTTGCTGGTAGCGAATCACGCCACTCTGGCCCGTGGAGCGGGAGGGGGAGGGGAGAGCGGGCGCGCGTTGCTGGGGGCGCACCGCCACTCACCCCGCGGCGCGCACCACAATTACTCTGGCATTGCTGTAGAGAAAGATCGAGAGTGCAATCTATTGTCCGCATCGATAGCCGTAGCATATTTTTTACTACGGATTTGGCTGTCGTGGGCTTGTGGTTGCTTTTGTCGCACACATCAGTTGAACTGTGTACGCGATGCAGCTTTAGAGTTATAAACATACAGATAGTATTTTAGTTTATTCAAGGGCTGATGGTAGAATATATTAAGAATGTCAACGTTGAATTGACGCGACTCATAGCGACTCTCTCTACTGTGTCTGTCTGTGTGTGTGTCTCTCTCTCTCTCTCTCTCTCTCTCTCTCTCTCTCTCTCTCTCTCTCACACACACACACACACACACACACACACACACACACACACACTCACACGCCACTCCCATTTTGAAAATTTAAGTGAACTATATATTGTGCTTCTTTCATCGTAGCTTCGCTACCAAAAAACCTATCTCTTACATACGAGTTGATGTCACATAACCAACATCTAGTAACTGTCAGCTGGACATAACATCAATTTCACTCAGTTTTACTCTCGACTTCCTCTGCCGTTTTGTGTTTGCGTATGACTGATTTATATCCCTTTGGAGAGAACTATATCTGTCGTTACATTTTTATCTGATATTCTCTCTCAGCGGTGCAATCAAGCCAGAATAATAAACATGATACTTTTAATATTGTGAAATGATGTTCTGCAACCCAACAAATATGCATGAGAGAATTCGTAATTACAGATGTGAATTTATTTTCTTTTTTAGTAGCAAGTAGCAGACTGTTTGAAATCATGGAGAGCAAATGTTTATAGTGATGCTGATATAACGTTCACATATCTACACCTATTTTGAGGGTGGTATTATATATTATTTCAGATATTGAGAGGATTAAGAAAAATAAATTTACGGTATTTATAATTTTATTATTATTATTATTATTATTATTATTATTATTATTATTATTATTATTATTATTATTATTATTATTATTATTATTATTATTATTATTTCGAAACTTCAGTCTACTCTACAACAAAACATTTCTTAGGACTTTGAATTAGTGATTTGAAAAATAGAAACTTTAGTATGTTTGTGGACCACAAGAGCCGTGATTAAATGAAAGATTTCTGAAAGTATGAAATCACTTCGGCCATTCAGTTTACTATGAAAATTCCTTTTACATCGTGATGTAGGTCACACAAAGTATGTGCTTCCATTGACCATTTAGTATGAAATTTCCAAATTCACACAAAACGAGTTTCTCAGATAAAACTATCGCGCCGCCTGACTAACCTCAGAGCCAGCATTGCTGCGCTCTCTTCAGTGAATTTGACTGGGAGGTCCAAAGGTTCAAGTTAGGACGGTGACGCATTTTCGACATTAGGTCGCTATCATGCGAATTCTAGCGGCCGGCTGCTTTGGAGGTTTTGTTCTTCGGGTGCCGTGGTTTCTTCGATTAACACCAGACGAATACCGGGTGGGTACACTAACAAACGGGCCACGAACCACACGATATCTCACCTTCCTTTTCCTCGTCTCTACCCTTCTCTCTCTCTCTCTCTCTCTCTCTCTCTCTCTCCCTTTCTCTCTCTCTCCCTTTCTCTCTCTCCCTTTCTCTCTCCCTTTCTCTCCCTCCCTTTCTCTCTCTCCCCCTTTCTCTCTCTCCCTCTTTCTCTCTCTCCCTCTTTCTCTCTCTCTCTCCCTCTTTCTCTCTCTCCCTCCCTCTTTCTCTCCCTCCCTCTTTCTCTCTCTCCCTCTTTCTTTCTCTCTCTCTCCCTCTTTCTTTCTCTCTCTCTCCCTCTTTCTTTCTCTCTCTCTCCCTCTTTCTTTCTCTCTCTCTCCCTTTCTTTCTCTCTCTCCCTCTTTTCTCTTTTCTCTCTCTCTCCATCTTTCTTTTCTCTCTCTCTCTCCATCTTTCTTTCTCTCTCTCTCTCTCCATCTTTCTTTCTCTCTCTCTCCATCTTTCTCTCTCTCTCTCTCTCCATCTTTCTTTCTCTCTCTCTCTCTCCATCTTTCTTTCTCTCTCTCCATCTTTCTTTTCTCTCTCTCTCCATCTTTCTTCTCTCTCTCTCCATCTTTCTTTTCTCTCTCTCTCTCCATCTTTCTTTTCTCTCTCTCTCCATCTTTCTTTCTCTCTCTCTTCCATCTTTCTTCTCTCTCTCCATCTTTCTTTCTCTCTCTCCATCTTTCTTTTCTCTCTCTCTCCATCTTTCTTTCTCTCTCCATCTTTCTTTCTCTCTCTCTCTCCATCTTTCTCTCTCTCTCTCTCTCCATCTTTCTTTCTCTCTCTCTCTCTCCATCTTTCTTTCTCTCTCTCTCTTTCTTTCTCTCTCTCTCCATCTTTCTTTCTCTCTCTCTCTCTTTCTTTCTCTCTCTCTCCCTCTTTCTTTCTCTCTCTCTCTCCCCCTTTCTTTCTCTCTCTCTCTCCCTCTCTCCCTCTTTCTCTCTCTCTCTCCCTCTCTCCCTCTTTCTCTCACACACACAGATGCACTACACTACCTCACTTGTTGTGTACATGGAAGCTTAGAGCTTGTCCCGGCTGGGGCGGTGCCCCGCTGTTGGGACATACCCTGTTGGGGGAAAACTCCGCAAGCCTATGTGTACGTCGGCGCCGGAACCAGGAGAGGTGGCTCAGTACGTCAACTGATGTCACTGCAGTCCGCTGACCGGGAGATATTATGTTCGAGTTCCGATAGTGACAAACGTTTCGACACTAGCGTGTCAGCTAGGTCGAATTCAGTTGCTGTCTGGAAGAGAATTCTATAGGCCGGCTGCTTTGATATGTAGTTTTCCATGGTTTCTTCGATCAACTCCAGGCGAATGCCGGAGCCCTAACAAACGAGCCATGGACCGTGCGCGATCTTTCCTTCCTCTTCCTTGTCCTACCCTCTCCTCTCACACACACACTAACATGCACCACACACGCCGGGAGACCGGTCAGGAGCTTAGAACTTGTCCCGGCTTGTGCGGTGCCCTGCTGGTTGGAGATATCTGGTTGGGGGAGACCTCGCTAGCGGACGACAGGTCGTCACCGGATATCGCCATCCAGCGGGGGAATATCACCGCCCCCTCCCGAGGAAAAAAGGATTCACCACACTTACGGAACTAATGACCTCAGAAGTTGATGTGCCCGGAATCACTAACAACCAACCAATCAACAAACCATTGCGGATTTATAGTGTTTCCTTTTTACTGAGCAGCGTTTAAGAACTTTTTTCACCTAGAAACACTTGTTCTGAGAAGTTTGTGAAAGAAGGAAAAGAAAAAAAAGGGTCTTTGGGGCAGTTTTCACGTGTCCGGGATCCCAGCGTTTTTGTTGCTGCTTTTCGGAAAGTCTTGTGCGCACGCTTGCGTCCCTTCCCGAGCTCGCTGCCAACTTCTTTGATGCGCCTCGGGAAAGTTTGTGAACGCACCCGCGCTGGATGCGCTGATGAGAACGAGGGCGAAAGGCGACTGCGCACATTTCGCACGGGGTGGTCCCACCCCTTTTAGGACTCGCTGATATGGCTTCTGCGTTTCTTGGTCTGTTTTAATGAGACTTTGAAGATCGGTTTCCGGCGTTGTTAAGAGCTTGCAATGGAATGAAACAATGACTCTGGAATGAAACCATGTACTCTGGTAAAAGAGTTTGTGAAGAAAATTGAAAATAACCCCGTAATTCAGTATACGGTATTAGTTAGTATTTTCATTCCAAAGTGTCACATCTCTACAAAGCAAGTACTATTTAGAGTAGTGTTTCAAATAGTATGTTTACAAATGAAAGACAGTGCCGCAATGCCGATGCAATTCCGTTCTCGAGCATTACATTTTCAAAGATGTGTCATTTCATTCTTAAACCAGGGACAAATTTACATTTGTGAATGGACTGTGTGATTTAGCGGTCATGAAAACTCATGGATACATAAAAGCTCACGACATTGACCCAGTACATTGAAAATATACGTTCAAAGATTTGGAATGAAATTTGAGCCAAAAGAAAAGCAAGAGATACGTAAATCTTTGTATAAAAGGATTGTAAAATTTTAAACTATAAAATAGTTTTTATTGACGAGACTTGTGGAAAGATTCGGAATTTGCCAGTGAAATATGTGATTTAAAAACTCCCGATTGGGAGGGGAAATTGCAGTCAAGCTACCAGAATGTTACATTTGAAAAAAAGAGAATCGTCCATCTTTCAACCTCTAACAGGTTACGTTGAGTTTTTAATACTTGAAATTAATTGAATCTCTACAAATTAACGAGCCTCTTCATTGCGTCTTTATAACACTTGATCTTCTAAATTGCTTTAATTATTCTCCTAATATTTCCTTTTCGAATCGAAATGTAGATAAATTTTCTTTTCGGAACACTGATCTCTCTGGCGAGAGTTTAATTTTCTCAAGTTTTCATCACAAGTGATTTACATTCATTTCATCTGTAGTGATTTACTTTTACAACGAACTTCATCAGTGAACCTCCCACTCATCACCTCTTGTGGTCAAGGGACGGAGTCGATAGTACCCTGAGGGAACCTTTGCTTGTGAATCTGACAACCATCAATTTCTTTATTTGTTTAGTGACGACTGGTTATGGCTTGCTATTTCACACGATCATAACAGACGCTACACCGCTAAGTAATATTGAATCTGCTTGAAATACACAAGCTAAACTACAACACAATGTTGAAACCTCATTGAATGGCGTTGTGCAGAAAGCGACCAACCCACAAAAATTAAACAATGGCGCTATTTAAACAGGTGAGCACCATTCCTTTATTCCAATGCATCCCAGTCATAATGACGTTGTGCTCATCTGTGTAGGCACATATTACTGATTTTGCATTCTTAATTCCAGAAAGAATGTGAATTGGATGTAAATGTACTTGGCACGTATCTCATTTTCGGCGTGCATCCTTGCTGCCGGAAATTTTAAGATACGTCTGATCTTTCGAAGACAGGTTTCAGCCTACTGGTTCTTGTTGCTTGGATGTTTCTCGCGTAACCTTTCAATTGTGACTGTCAGTGGCTTTCTTAAAGGAGCAGTTCGCCTTTAAGTCCCCGCGATGCGCTTCGGCGCGCGCGTAATCGAATGTCAAGGGTGGAGGGCGATGCGGCTGCGTTGTTTGCGCTCTGAATTGCAAGTCCTCTTTGCAGCGTCAGGATGAATTCGAATTCTGCACTTTGACTGAAAGGAATACTTACTTTGAACAAGGATCTCTCGAAGATGTGATTGTAATTGAAGAACATTTTCAAAATGACGTATCAACTTAAAACAATTTTTTCAGAAAGCGAAAGTAGTCACAGTCGGCCCGGTGGCCGAGATCGCTAAGGCAGTAGTGTCGTAGGGATCTCGGACCAAAGGTTCGCGGTTTCGAGTCCCGCCTCGGGCATGGTTGTATTTGTGTTCGTCCATTCACCCCTTATCATCACCATATCGTTTCATCTTCATAGTTACCATACCGTTAACGCCAATAGTGGTCGCTAATGACCTAGATGTTGATGCGACCTTAAATAACCAATTAAAAAAAGGAGACACACTCAATCTTATGGTTCAAGATAGAATTCAAAAGTTTTCGGATACGTTTAACGTAGGATTGATACGATTTGTGAACACAATATTTAACAACATGATAGACAATCGTCTTAAGGATAGACCGATTCTTAAAACTAGAAAACAAAGTGAATTTGAGATACGTCACTTTGGAGGTAAGCTGTTCAGTTTTGCGAATGTGAGGTAAAGAATTTGTGACAAGAAAAACGGATTGGGTGTGCTTAAAAAAAGATGTTGATCGTTATAATAATAATAATAATAATAATAATAATAATAATAATAATAATAATAATAATAATAATAATAAACATGCCATCAGGCTTGTCGTTGTAGATTCCTTTGTTGATATTGTATGAACACGCCAAGCCTTTCTCTTTGCTTGACTTTTTCTACATGCGTTTTGGAACATTTGTTTAGGACCAGTATCTTCGGAGAGGCTGACGATTAAATTAGTCATGAAAAAAATAGAAAAGACGCCACGTTGAGGTAAGATGGTCGACGATCTCAGTATTTGCTTTGCAAATTGCTGAGAAGCTGGGAAGAAAACCCGATCGTGATGGGTGTCATTGGCTAAAAAATTAAGCAATTCCAACGATGATCTTGAAATTGATGTTAAATAAATTGAAAATATTTCATAAAAAATATAGAACTAATTCTGCACCTAGAAATAGAACATATTCGAAAATATTTATGTGAGAATTACTTCAGACTTATTTATTAAAGAGACTATGGTACATTTAGAAATTCTCATCTGAGGAGGCAAGAATTTTATCGTAGCCCCAGTTAGTCTGACTTGTAGGCAGATGTGCGTTGTTGCCATCTCGCAGCAGGGGCTGAGCGAGCCAACGTCGCCTTTGCGTCCTGTCATCCCGCTGCAACCACATCTGCTCCTCGCGATTTGTAAGACACAGCAGGGGGCGCTGCGAAAGGCCGGGAGGTGGGGTGGGGTGGGGGCGACGCGACGGAGCATGCGTTTTCAGGCCATGTAACAAGTGCGCGTCAGAAAGTCAGGAAGAATTCGCTTTATTAAGACGAGTGAGTGAGAGTGCAAGTAAATATATCAACAATATTAATATATTTAATACAAATCGAATACATAAAATTTAAAAATATTCACTTTTGAAAGCACTAAAATTAATGCAGAGAGCTCGTGGTTTTGATGATGAGGTTCTATTGTAACATCTTTGACAATGATTCTCGTCGTTTGAATATAAGTGTAGATATTTCGACAATACTCAACAAAAACTTTCCATTCTCTGAAATGTCCCAATTAATTATTTTCGTCAATTGGTGGTTTTTTTTGGTTTCCTAGAGCCCAGAGAGAAAGATAAATATTGCTAAGTAATTTTTAAAATATAGATGAAAATTACATCACTGAGAATATACAGATAGAATCGAGGCTTGGATATTGTGAATACTGAATGTTAGAAAACGCATAAGTCTTTTTATATTCTCAGGAAATTCACGGTATTTATTATGTTTCTCTGCTCTTGTCTGAAATCAGTGCATAGGATTTAAATTATTTTCTTCTTGACAGCAGGGAGTTGTGTTGCAATATGTTGTGGCTTTTATTTTTGACACGTTTTAGAACTTGTCAGGGTCAAATTGAATGACAGAATTTCCTCTGTTTACCATCTCATTTTCATTGATTTGTGGCGTCATTCATGGAATAAACTACTGATGGCCAACACCTGATGTAGCCGAGTTTTTCGCTTCGAATGCACGGCGAAGGCAAACTATCGCCCTCCGTATGTAAACGCTGTAGCGCTGCCGCGCCGCGTGCGTCTGCAAGTTGCAAAGCGAGTTCCGCGTCGGCGGGAGCGTCTCCGCGTGGGCGCGCATGTGCCAGGCGACCTTGCGCCGACTGCGGCACTTGCCCCCAGCGCTCGCCGCCTCCCGGCGCAGCCGCGCGGCGCGGAGGTAATTAGCGGCGAGTTGAACGTCCCAGCCGCCCGCCCCCCGCCCCCCTTCTCCGTCACCACGGTCGACACCGACCTCTCCTCCGCAACCGGGTCCTCCGCCCTCTCCTCCTCTTCCAACCTCTCCTTGTCCACCGTCTCTTCCTACTCCAACAGCTCCTCCTTCTCCTTTGCCGTCTCCTTGGCTGCGACTCCTCCTCCTCTGCCGCCAACCCCTCCTTCTCCACAAACTCCTCCTACGGCTCCTCCGTCTTCTCTGCCGTCTCTTTCGCCGTGACTACTCTTCTTCCTTCCTCTCCCCCACCGACTCCTCCTTTTCCACCCACTTCTCTTATTCCGCCGTCTCTTCCTCTTCCTCCCCTCTGCCAATCCCTCCTCCTCCTTCACAGTCTTCTACTCCGCAAATGGCTGCTCTTCCTCCTCTTCCATCTCCTTCGCCGCGACTCCTCCTACTGCTTTCTTCACCTCCACCGCTGACTCCTCCTTTCCTGCCTACTTCTTCTCCGCTGTCTGCTCCTCTCCCTCCCCCTCTGCCGCCAACCCTCATTCTCCATCGTCTTCTCCTCCCACTCCGCCATCGGCTCCTCCTTCTCCTATGTCGGCTTCTTCGCCGCGACTACTCCTCTTCCTCTACCTTCCCCTGCGCTGCCGACTCCTCCTTTTCCGCCCTCTTCTCTTACTCCACTGGCTCCTCCTCCTCCTCCTCCTCCTCCTCCTCCTCCTCCTCCTCCTCCGTCGTCTCCTCCCCCATCGTCACCGCCAGAACTCTCGACATCGCCTCCGGTGGCTGTCTCTGTGGGATCGAAAAAACCATCGACAGTTTTACAACTACAATATTAATTAAATTACATTATTTAACTACATTACTTATTAATTAACTTTTTTCGAGCAGTGGTTGAAACGTAATTTTTTACAAATAACTGTTTCATTGTGAAGAATGTTCTCAAGATTGTGGTCATTTTATATAATTGACTGGCAATCTGTTGAGTCTTTGTATGAATGATTTAAGCTTGACATGCGTTTCAAGTAGGTTTCACCGCATAAGATTTGGTTTTGGGTGTACTCAACGTGTTTGCTATCAGTTTTTGAAATTAAAAGGAAGATAGAATTTGTATGAATGTGTAACATTCATATTTTGATGGAATACCTGAACATTTTCACGTTTAGATCTCTCGTTTCTTTTGTTACTCATATCGTGTCTTGTTAACAAAATTCTTGTTAACGATTATGTGTCAATTTCTACTGCTTCATTAAAAGAACAATCAGTATTTGTATTTGTATGATGTTTTGTATTTGTAGGATGGATGCAATACCTTTCCTTTAAAGAGAAATATCTTTAATAGTAAGTATATATATTTGCGTTCTGTAACACATCTTTATTTATTTAACGCCAAAAAATGTAATTACACTCTGTGTGAATCAATTCACAATTCTTCCGATACAATGGTCCATTCTATGCAGTATAGTGTATTCCATAGACTGGAGAACAAGACCAGTTGATTGAAACTCAATTACTCTTGTACTACTATTGCACTAATACTTTATAGAATCATTTCTATTAGAAAAATGCTTTTTGTTCCATTGAAAAATATTATTCTTCGAAATAACTTTTACAGATTCCAATTTCGGATAAGTGTGACGTCAGTTGTCAGCCACCATTCTGGTCGTTGTTGTTCTGAAAATCATGCATATTAGTGTGAAAAGCACTAAAACCTGAGTTACTTTAGACATATTAAGATCACGTCCACTTTAAAATTTTTGGCACTCGAGTTTTTCATAAAAAGAGTCCATCGCTTGACTCTGGATATTCCTCATGTATGTTTACCTGGGCGCCCAATTCTCTAATGTACTCTTAACCCCTCCTGGTAAATCCCGTCGTTCAAATATTTCCCCTAGCTGGAGCCGCGCGCCTGTTTAAACTGCTGCTAAAACGATAAAGTCGGCGGTAATTGAGCGTAGCGCCCCAAGCGGCTGCATTACCCACTAACGGTGCCTCTGCTTTGTGTTGCAGGTGAGATACGAGCCCCCAGCTCTACGCGATGCTGCAGACTCGCAGCGCATGTAGGGCGGCGAGTCGTCGACAGGACCTCGGGGGAAAAAGTTTGTTAAGCTCTTGCGACGTTGAGTTAAAAACATCGTCGGTGTGGAGGACTCGAATTTTCTCAGACTGGCAATGTTATACTGTCATACTTTTTTCTCGTGTTTCACATGGTTAGCGAAATAAAGGAGTATAGTGAATATAGTTAAAGAATTTAGTTAAAGATGGTTTGAAATATTACTTATCTCGAATATTGACTCACAAAAATTATTAATTACCTTAGTGAGAGGTTTTCTGAGAAAACAATATATTTTATATTAGAAATATTAGCTGAATTTCAGATCCAAACTTTACCTGTAATATGTATTTAGTTCATAAAAGTGTTTAAAAGTGTATGTATCCTGTTAGTGTAGTTCATTGAATCTGCATAATAAAAAAAATCCATGAATTCATGAGCCATACTATTTTAATCTCTACTCGTGAAGACAAATGAACTCTTGCCATGTCTGGTTTGTTCATTTATATAATAAACATAATTACGTACGATGACCAAACAGAGTATGCTACCGAACACTAAATTAACAAGGACCAATCTGTCATAGTTGTTCTGAGTTGCGTCGAGCTAGTACGTGGTATTATATGGAGATTATTCATACTTTATGCAAATCTTTTCTCTTAGTTGGGAATGCTTCTCCATGCGAGTGCAGCGATGCTAGATTCTTCGTCATGAACGATTTAGGATTGGCTGCTGATTTGCATGTGCTGAAACGATTCGTCAGACATTTCGCGTTAAATGAAGTCTGCGCGTGCAGTTTCCATGGCAACGGGACAATCAGCTTTGCATTCGATAGCTCTTTTTGTGAAATATGAAGGAAAATGTCGCTCATTCGTGTGTGTGTGTGTGTGTGTTTAGAGAAGATATTACATGGATATTTGTCCACGTGCGTATGAATAGTTTTACCCTTAAAATTACATTTGAATTGGTTCTGCTGATCAATGCTAATTTTGATAAGAGTTTGTTACACTGTTAAAATGAGACGAAGTCGCGCGAGGAAAACGGACTGTTTGCCTGCGTCAGGCAAAAGGGGCGAAGAGAAACATATTTTTGAGCGACTGCTAAATTGTGAAACAGTAAAACGAGCCGGGTCAACTTAAATTTCCCCCAAAAAAGCAACCAGGGTGTATAGCAGAAACCCCTCTTCCCTTTCGTTTCAAATTCGAAATATAAACCAAGCGGTTTATGTATTTGCAAAGCAGTTTCTGGAGATGCTTAAAACCATAACCGTAAGATTTATTTTATTTTTTAAAAATATGCAGAAACACTCCGCATTTTAAATTAAAGAGAAGGGCGACTCAGCGTTTTATTGGACTATATGTCGCCCTAGGATATTATGCAAATGACAATCCAGTACTAAACTCACGTGTTGAAAAGTACAAGAATGTTAGAATCCGCCTTGCATTGACGTACATTTTTATGTAACTTCTCGGCTGCCTGATGTAACGTTGATTGTAAACACAAGCGCTTCTGAATCACATTTTGTGCTACAATCTCTTCCTTGTAACTTACCTCATATTTTATTTCGCAAGAGTAAACCCCTAAGAGCACATTTAGCGTTGACTCGACCAAATGAAAACCATCCTTTTGCCCGTAAACTGTGCATGTCTAACATAACGGGCGCCCCTACAGCACTCGCCCGCCCGCCCGCTTGGCGGTGGCGGTGGTTTGTGCAGGGGCTGTTCTCCCCGTCCCTTACATCGTGCGTTCATCCGCAGCCTATTTATAACAGGGCTCGCCCGCCCCCGCGTTGTGCGAGGCTCCGCTCGCGCTAGGGGTCGGCATCTTTTTCGCCAACGGGGTGACTTCCTTGGCGCCAGCGACCTCGCCGTGCCGCGATTCCTTCACTTTGAGGATCTGCTTAGCTACTCGCCTTCTCGTCATGTACTACTCGCGTGTTGATGAAGTGAAAATAAATCGTTTTTATTGGTTTACCCGTGGCTAGAGACCTGCAGCAGATAAATGCTAATGAAAAACACACAAAATGGTTTTCTAGAAAGCATATTCGTCAAATACTCTAGTGCAAACAAGAAATAGAATACTCTCATACACTGTAATATATTAAATCATTTAATAAATCGACTTCATGAATACTGCACTAGCATAGTAAAGTATGGAATGGAATAGAATTACAGAATACAACAGTTCTTAACATTCCAAGAATTCAAATATTTGCTGTTGTGAAACACAAATAACAAGGCAGGCGGATTCTTGCTTGGAGTCTTTCAGTGGAAATCGAAAATGTTTCATTGATTTGGATTTTACTGGTTCCTAGGTATCTAACAAAAACATATACACCTTTCAAGTGGCCGAGTTTGAATAGTTTCCCTTTACATTCTGCGTGAATTAGAAATTAGTAATAAAGTTACATGGGTAGTACAATACGTGTTTCCTTTATATTCTTGTATTCACACAAATAAATAAAATAATATTTTCATTCGCGTTACTAAAATTGCATTATATATTCAGCCTTGATGAGGTTTTTGGGCGTTGTTTTAAAATACTGCCCATTGCCAAGACAGTTTTTCGAAGATTTTGATGAAAAATGTAAGCAGTCTCGTTTTTCCGCGCTTCGTTTCATTGCTGCCCCCCATCCTGCATCACAATGCAATTTTATGTTTTGAGGTACACAGTAGTTTTCTCTTCATTTTGAATTAGATTGAATAATGCTTTGTTTAAATATCTCTAAAGATGTACTCGTATTATGACACGGGAATGTGTGCTAGTGGTTGTTTGGTCAATTCTCAGAATTACCGAACGCATTCGATTCTATATTTTTACAATTGCAGTCATCGTTACAGAAATTTACTTCGGTGTGATTTAAATGTCTTTCCGTGATTTGTAAATCTGTTTTAATTTTACATTCAACGTATTTTCATTTAATGTGATAATTGAATATACATTGTTTAAATGAGTAATGAAATGTTTTGGAGGCCATTTTTTTACGGAGTAAGGGGATTTTGACTCGTCCAATGTGCAAGTCTCATGTTTAAATGTACCTCCAAGGCACTTAATAGATAGAGCCCTATCTCCAAGGCGAAAAATGGAAGTGTTATAAGTCGCTGTTACAAATCGCGACCATTTATGTGTCCTCTTAGCTAGCTTTAGCTATTGCGGAAATCCCAACTCAAAATCTTATTGGTGTCCTCTGGAAAAAAAAATCTCCAGATTTACCTAAAAATCACTATTGTAATAAAATATTTTCTCAAATACAAATGAAAATTTAAAAAAATATTTATAGAATTGAACATATATTTTTATTTACATGGTTTATTAATTATTATTATTATTTTGTATCAATGCAACAAAATAATTTTACAGCTACCAACATATATTATGACATTTTTTTCTAGTATTTAACAAACCATCTCCCTCCTCGTCACTTGATCGTGTAGAGGGATCCCTAAGCGACTGCTTAAAGGTAAATTGGGCCGTCAGTGTGTCTTTCTACGAATAGACGTTGAGGTGCTTGTACACCCCTGGTTAAGCGTTTGCGACACGTCAGCCCCTTTGCGGCTTAGGAGCCTTCCTTACGTCGCCCCGCCCCTTCCTTTGCTCAGGCGCTTCTGGCACGTTTCCTCGTTCTGCTAACCTTCACCCGAGACACCGCCCCCCCCCCCCCCCCCAACGCAACCGCAACCCTGCAGCAAGGTGCACTTTCGTTTTTGCCCGCCGACCGTAGTAGGAAACTTGCATTGCGCTCCGGTTCAACTAGTTTTCTTTTGTTCGCGAAGCCTGAAAGACGACCGTCTAGGGTAAACATGGCCTGAATGTATTGCATGTGTTACAGCGTAATATTAGAATATAAACGTTCTGGTTTGTGAAATCAACGGTGTCAATATTTATCTGCGAAATTAACATTGTGATCAACAATTGTGATCAGGTAGTGAGGAAGTCACTCTGTTAACATTTCTTTTCGTAAATTTTTCAATACTTGCTAACCTATTAGAGTGAAAAAAACCCCTCATGCTTTGAAATTGTTTAGTACTCGTACATTGTCTTCAGATCTCATAATTTGGGTTTGAGATATTTTCAAGATTATCCATTTCACATTCCATTATGAATAGTGGTTCAAGAAAAACTTATTAAATCATCGGATGATTGGGAAAATGAAGTTCATAATACAGAGACAGTTGGACATGAAAAGTCGGTAGTAAAGTTTTCGCATTGAGAGATCGGAAAAGTGAGAAATGTTTGCAAGAAAATTATTAGAAGAATTTCTTTCGGTCTTTGCAGTCAGAAAAGAGTTTTGATCTGGAATTCATTTTATGTGGGACAGACGACGCGAACGAAGATCGATGAAGAACTGGGAACTTTCGAGTGTCGGGGAAAAGTCTCCGCGAGAACTTGCGTCGCGGGAAACACATGTTCAAGAATTCGAGATGATCACTTCGAGGAACTTAACGACAAAATATATTTTCATCACTACGATTTTGAATTAATGCGCTGCTGGGGGGTTCATAGGAAACTCGAAGAAATGCTTCTAATATTCAATCGTGCGAGTACTGGAATGGGTCGTTTTTGTTAAGAGAACCCATTTTCTCGTACAGAAGGACTTCTTTTTGTTGAAGTAAAAGAACTTCTGGGTTATTCTAAGGTCCGTGTAAAGTCACGAACATCTGTTCGTTACCTTTTCTGATTGACTTCCTTCGTGTACCTCTTACTAGGGAGAAATACCTGTTGTTTGAAAGTATAAGAAAATGTTTATTTCTAATTGTTACTTCTCAGAACATTTGGCAGCAATCATTTCCTGAATTACAAGTGTGGAAATACATCAGTCATAATTTCACTTCACATGTTACACAAAGATAAATTAAGCACACTGAGAACGTAGATGCAAAATATTCCATTTACGAGGAGATCTGGTGAGTGACAGGAAAGGCAGTAATTAAAAGCGCAGCGGTGTTTATGAGCTAAAGAATAATTCACAGTGAAAACGTTAGCATAGATGTGAGAACATAAACATGTACATTTAATGTAAGCGTGAACATTGAATTCACAATTTCTGTGAATGTTAAGACAGCACCTTAACGTTAACCTATTGACTCAATAAATACTCCACTCCCGAGTTTTGTAAACAATCTTATGACAGTAAGTGCATGCAATCACGCTACGACCATTTCCTAATAATTAATTTTATTAAATTTCTTCAAAGAATTGCCAATCTGAGCGGGATCAATTCTTTGAACAATTTCAATTATACATACCTGTGAGAATTCTTTGAACAAATTTAATTATTAATATACATTTGTTATTCGGTAACATGGTCAGAACTTGGTATTCTTTACATCTGTGGAATATATTTTCGAGCGTAAACGCACCCAAAAACGTGACAAGGTGGTGACTATTATGTTAATTTCTTAATGTTTTACTGTCCAGCGAGTGATTCTCTCGAGCGTTTCCTCAGCAATAATGACAAATTTATACTCTTACAAATTGCAGTGGCTTCTGCCGAACCGGCATGCCGACCTCTTAGAAGTTCTTTGGATGTTGCCGCGGTCTCTTCATGCAGTCCTTTTTGTCTGGAACGAGTTAATGTAAAGAAGAAAACTTGGAATTGTTTCATATTCACCGTTCTGAATGGTAGCATCGAATAACAGCCATCAGATTTTGTGTCCGCGTTTCATTTACGCCTTCGTGGAAAGGGTTTTTGAGCGAGTGCATTCTGAAAGAACCGGGCGCTGCCTTCCATTGCAAACTTTCCAAAGAAATGTTATAGTATTTCCAGCAAGGTACAGTCCATTGAAGAGCTTCATTAACAAGAATATTCCTTCGTGTGTACTGTCTGATCAGAATAAACTGCACAGAATTGGCAAATAAAAGTTTCATACCTGGGGATACCCATTATTTCTTTCTCTAATTATAGGGGCATGAGAGCATATCGAGTACATTTTCAACCCCTGGGCTTATTGTGTAGAGAAGGCTTTGCGATTTAAACCGTGAAGGTGAACTTACCGCGAAGATGCACTGAGAGCAGCGTTGAGTTGACGGTTGTCGCTAATCTCTTGTAATTTCGGGTTGCCTCCGTCTCGTCTCGAAGTAATTGAATCTTAAACGCCGGAATAAACATGAGCGACTCCAGTTTCTTTCGCTGGAAACCGCCTCGTAATGTGATTACCTCGCCGCCTATTTACATAACTGCCTTTACTCCACCTCCCATCTTGGTCTGAATGCGTCGCCGCAAATTGAAGTTGAATTTCGTGCTTGACGTCTTCTGTGCGTTTCGCTGCTATTGATGGTGCGTGATGGGGAGAGAATTGGAGCAAGAATGTGCGAATATTCTGTTCAGTTTTATTGTCGCCAGTCAGGATTTCGTGGTAAAACGCTTGATTAAGCGTCTTTTTGTCCATCAATACTACGATTTAACCACATTTGAATTATAGGAAATAGTAAGTTTATTTACACTTTCTCGTTTTCGTTTTAAAATGCCTGAATTCCCTACCATCTCCATTACTGGGTGTATCCATTATTTTCTGCTGCTAGAATCGTTTTCGAATCATGGTTTCTTTTGAGCACAATTCTGGGTTGTCAGTAAAATGATAAAGGGGCTCCAATTATATAAGTATTGTGTCATATACTTTAGGGAATTAACAGACAGTCTTGCAATGACTTGATTTGACTTGCTTTACCAACAGAAATGTATTTTGATTACTATCCTTTGGGAAGTAGTGATATAAATAAAAATTTGGACAATTACGTGTGTTCTCCTCCCATGTACGAATTTTGAGTTTGTGAACAGATTCAACATTAGATATATACAAGTTAAAATATTTAAATTTTATACATTACAATAAAACCATGATAAGCGTTCTTCAAAACATTTCGAAGCTTCTTTAATGTAAAAATTAACAATCTAACGTTCGCATCTAGTTATCGCTTCTTATATGAAGGCTTATCCTCTCTCGTTTTTTTGCTTATCCTCCCTCTGTTGAACTACATTTTATCCTACATGTACAATGTTTGAAAAGACTAATATTAGAAACTAACTACTAAGGATACCCAGGAAGGGTCCTTCAGAAAAATACATAGAATATTATGATTACAAATACATTTTGAATTTAGGGATGTTTGAACCTGGGAACGAACTTTGGAAGCAAAGAGCGTTCGAGGATTGCTGGAGCTCAGTGAGAAGCTTCTTTTCAAGATGAGTGCCTCAGAAAACTCAGCGAGAAAGTAGTTCAAATAATACGGATGTCAGAATTATATTTTTACGAACTACTGTTTAGTTTCATTGTAGCCTAAGTACCACGTAAGATTTTACAACTATTTTATATTTGAAAGCAAAATAAACTGCGACAATGAGTTAACAATGTCACGTACACAATAAATCGACTTTTATAACATGTGTAATACTCTTCCCTTTCTTCGTCCTAGAAGTATTCATGAATTGTTTTGCCCCTACATAAACATGGAGGACTGGAGTAGTGAAGCGCTGTTTCCCAACTGTACAGTTTTTCTTTTACGCGCGAGTTTGCGAGCGGCGTTTCAGTAATAAACAGTTTTCCCGGGATGGAATTTTTAGTACGACAAAGTAGTTCCCACTTAATTTGCAGGAACCTCGCGCGTATGAGCGCGGCGTAACCGGTGCAGCGGGCGCGGCCTGTATTTCGCTGGGACCTTTTGGCGCCATACTAAATTCTCGTTCTAAATTAAAAACTCGAAGGGGCTGGGGCGGGTGGGCGGCGAAGGGACCGTACGTCATGGGCCTGGCGAAAGCTGCGGTGGAGGGAGGTGCCACTCGCTTCGGGTTACTCGGTCCACATGTGCGCCACTTGGGACAAGCGCGCGCGGAGCGGCGAAATTCCACTGCCGCCGCCGCCGCCTTTGTTCGCGCCGAAATATTTCGCGTACGGGATTCATAAGGGGACTCGCCCAAAAGGGAATTCCGTTTGGTAATAATTATTGAAACTGAAAGTGATTACAACAAAAATGCCATTATTTTGAAAATTTTTAAAATCTCTGAGGAGCTTCATGTGAAGCACCCCCCAAAATTAAAATATCTGTTTCAAATTCCTGGAGCCGGGACATCAGCCAGAACAAATGTGGAATATCAATTTTGAAGAAAATCGGCTGAACGGTTTAGGCACTAGCGTTGACCACAGACGGACGGATGTGTTGCCGTGTAGTCGATTTTTCGGTATCAAGAAGCAAGAAAATATGGATTTTGGCTACACCAGGAGTTAGAGGATATTTTTTCTAAATTTAGCAACAGGATTTATCCACATTTTCGTTACTAGAGCCCAACTATAAGAGTTTTTCTGGAGAAAATTCGCCGTTTTCCGGCGCACGATTACATAACTTTGTCTTCCTACGAAGAATTCGAAAGGCGAGAAAGTAAAGATGATTGGTAATGTCCTTGTTGCTGGCGTCGGACGTATATAGAGCTGAATTATGTTGTTCTACAAAACTGAGTGTCGGCCGGCGAGGCCATCCTCATAGATGGTTCTGGCATATGTTGTAGCGTATTTCAGCCAATGGACCGAAGATATTTGCCAGGCTATACGCGAGCACGAGGCGGCAAGTACCCGACTCGTGGTTCCTCGTTCGTGTTAAGAGGTTTCAAACCGTTTGGCTAATGCAAAAGCTAATACTATTTCAGTATAGACTGCATCGCTGTTGATACAAGTATCATAGCAGGTTTTATATGTCACCGTCGTAGAAAAATGTTGGCTTTGGGAATCGAATTAAACAGTGTCTTCTGCGTGAAGAACATTCGCAATGTGAAAAAAGAAGTATGTGCAATTTGTGCGTTCATTAAAGTTAACCACTCTAGTGGCTTCGTTTATGATAGTCTAAACTTTACTGCACTAAAATATGCAACATTTCTCAAAGCTTTAACATCCTCTCTACATGTTTTCCACAATCCTCTGCTGTTCAGTCGTCTGAAGCATTCATTTATCATGAACATTTCATTAAATAAAAGATCCGTTTATGAAATCTAAGTGATAAGTTTGTCTTCGTTCATAGTAATCAGTCTTAAAATGATACTAGTGCAATACATCTCTGGTGTTGGATGACATGCAGGCGATTTTGGAGGCAGCGTCAGCCGATGAAATCAAAGAGAAAAATCAAAAGACAACATAGTGATTGTGATATGTTTATCAGATTTGTCGCTGGGAGCAAGAACTGAATGAAATCTGGGAAATCAAATGTCACGAATGATTTTTAATCTCTGGAGCTTTTGGTAAATGTTATATGCGACGATGGCCTGGATTGCTTCTTTTGTGGCTTTTTATGATTCATATGAATATTTTTTCGTTCAAACATTCACAACGATGTTATTCTATGGGGCGTTACTTGTGTGCGTGTTGCGTCATTTTTTGTAACATTTGTATTTCAAGAGAGAGTGTATCCAGAGAAAATTAAGAGCAAAACAAACAACCCACACATTTTAAAAATAATGATGTGAATAGAAGCAATTGAAACCAAAGTTCAGTTTTTTCTATTAATAATAATTAAATTATGTTTGTTTTAAGTATTGGTGGAAAAACAGTAGAATTTACTTTATATTATTTATTCTCCATTTATTCATGTACACTCACGGCATGCCATAGGAGTCCTCAAGGTTGTTGACATCCAACACTTGTAAAATCGGATCCGAACGTTTTTCATTTTCATTTCAAACGACTCTTACATTGAGTGTCCATGATGGCTTCTGGGAGAAACATTTTCCTGACGCATACAGCGAAATTTTGACAGCGAGAACTCGGATCGCAGCGCCCTCGCCGCTGGGCCTCTGCACAAACTTCCTCGCATGCGCGCTGCCCGTGCGACCGCCGATTCTGTCCTTTAATGGCCAACTTTTTTTGCTTTCTCGCTACGGGTTAGAGAGAAAGTTATGTAATGCTGCGCGAAAAAACAGTGAATTTTCCGCAGAAAAACTCTTATTACAGGCCCCTGGTAACGAAAAAGTGGATAAATCCAGTTGGTAAATGTAGAAAAAAATCCTGTAACATTGATGTTGCGAGAATCCGTTTTGTGGGTCCTTGGTACCGAAAAATCGAAGGACGGCAAAACGTCTGTCTGTCCATTCGTCTGTCAACAACGCTAGCGTCTAAGCCGTTCAGCCGATTTGCTCCAAAATTGATATTCCCCTATCGATCTGGCTGATGTCGCGTACCTGTGAATTTGAAGTCAAGATTTTAATTTTGGGGGGTTTTACATGAAGTTCCTAGGATATTTTCGAAATCTTAAAAAAAATGGTTCCATCGTTTTGATTAAAGTTTGTTGTTGGATAATGTAAAAGTCACTTAAGAGCATTGTGTAGGTCTCATGTTCATTGAAAAGAATTATTTTTTCGAAAATTGCAAAAATTCAAACTTTTTTGGCGTCTTCCTACAACTACAATTAGGAATATAGAGATACTTCCCCTTATCAAATCTATTCCTTAAAGATACATTTTGAAGTATGACCTTGTAAAATTTTTCGAAAATTTGAGTATTTTTCGCATAATTTGCGTGTAAATACGGGCGTGAAGGTTCGTGCTGTTTTAGTACCACTAGTTTTATATATAGCCCGCTTGACATCGTGTCGTTCAGATGTGTAAAATTGCCATCGTCCCCGTCGCCGCAATCTATAAGATTTTCACACGTTCTCACATTACGTGCTCGCCCAAATAGCTACGAAATAAAGTTTTGTTTGGTTACTCTCATTTTTTGTTGAGTTGTTGCATTAAGATTAATTGGCAAACATGTTTGCTTATAATATAAATCCATATTTACAGTGTATGTGCAGAAATAATACAGTCAAAAGAGATTTGGGCACTTCAATAGCCACCATATCAGCCTTGAAACTTCTGAAAATTGAGAAAATTTATATTTCAGAGAAAAGGTTAGTGAATCTGGTTCATAATTCGGGTAATTACGTGGAGGCATTGTGTGCAGTGAGGCCTGGCTACAAAAAGTTCGCTTGGAGTTGAGAAATGCGAATCCTGAGCTGAAAGGCGCTCACGCGTGAAGTCGTACATTAACAAAATACGAGACGTTACAATTCATCGGTTTATGCAGTGGACATTTGCTGCTCGAATTCACTGCAAAATCGGATCTACTGCACTCTTGAAAAACACGAAGGAAAAAAACAACACCCCTGAACTATAAAGTTCGTATTTTTGCATTTCCGTCGAGATGAAACTTTTAACAAGCATGCAGTATCATAGAGTAAAGCGATTTTAGAAATTATTTCCTTTTAGTAATGGAGATAAATCGAAATTCGGAAATTGAAAGAATATCCAGCGCCCTCGTTTCGCCCGTCTCTCGCGCTCCCCCTCCTCCTCGTGTCCAAATATTTCTTTAGATCGAAGCCCCCGAGGAAACGCGTTTCCGTTAATATTGCTTATTGGAAAATAACAAGAATGTTTGTGCAGTCCACGGCGGCCTTAAATCAAGGGAAAGATTCTTCAGTATACGGTAGAAGCATTCAAGAAATGGGCTCTCCGTCAAAGCGGATGTATAAAGAATGCAATAAACGGCTGCCCGTCAATCCGGCATTCGGACATGCGTGAGGAATCGCATACTTTTCACTCCTTGAAGACATTTTTTTCTCGTTATAAATAACCTTCGAAAGTATTTGTAATAAAACATTTCGGACTGCTCTGGGTAGATCAGTATCGAAAACGATTGTTTAAAGCAACTCTTGCTGCGTGCCGACCTAAATAGCGCGTATTGATTCGATAGCAACAATTCTGTTAGGGTTGTGAATTCGAATCCTCGGACAGCGAAGATATTTTCATTTTTATTCTGTCAGGGACGGAAAATTGAACAATTCTCAAAGCATGGTGTGTTTCATATCATCATGGTCGTCTTTCTTCGTTTCGAAATACTATATCATGTCCCTTCAATGCCTTTATATTCATGAAATGGCCTCAGTCTCCTCATTCCCTCTAGATTCGTACGTGTTGTTAACATCCATATTCGCAGACAACAACCAGTTGTCACTCAACGACTCGTCACCATCGGCCAACGAAATCGTTCCACCTACGCCGAGGTCCGCTGATAGACGCGCACCGCGCGGTGTATACATAAGCAGCAGGCGCAGAAAGAAGGCAGCGCTTCGCCTGGCGATGCTCGCATTTAATCCCAAGCGCTGACTCTCCCCGCCCCGCCTCTCCAATCCCCGCTCCGAACCCCGCCCCTCACAAACCCGACATGCCCCCACCCCCTCCCCGCCCTCGCCCCGCCCCGCCCCCGCCCATCCCCGCCCCGCCCCCGCCCATCCCCGCCCCGCCCCGTCACCGTCCGCCCCAACCCTGCCTCCACTCCGCCCCGTCACCGCCCCGAACCCGCCCCCGCCCCGTCACCGCCCCGCCCCCGCCCCGCCCCGCCCCGCCCCGCCTCCGCCCCGCCTCACGCCCCCACCCCCCGCCCCCGCCCCGCCCCGTCCCCGCCCCGCCCCGCCCCGACCCCGCCCCGACCCCGCCCCGCCCCCGCCCCGTCCCCGCCCCGCCCCGCCCCCGCCCCGCTGCGGAGTAAGCCGGTTACACGCAGGCTTTCCGTTGTTTATTATTCGCGCGCCGCTGCGAATGGGGCGCGGCGGGGCAGCGGCCTGAGCGGTGGATGCGTCGCGTGGCGCTGAGTGGCCGTCGCTCTCCTCCCTTCTGCTGTTTTGTAGGTTCGCGCCTCCCGTCGTACTCCGCGTCTGCAGGGATTTTTGTCGGAGTACTCTTTTATTGTCGATCTTGTCCGTTTATGACCTTTCTGTGTCTTGTTTTTATTATTATTTTTAGCTTCACTTTCTTGCTTTTCATGTTGGCCTGCCTTCTCTTCGTTTGAATTTGGAAACATTCAATCTTGCTTCGCGACAACAATGCGTTGGTAATGAAGTTTTATTTTGTCGTAGGAATTTGATAGCTTGAATGTTGAATGAAACTGAAAAGATACCACTAATTTGTGCGTGCATAAAACGATTTTTTTATTCAATGACTACCTATTAGTATATGTTTCTGTCTATTATTCAATATCTAGTAATCTTAGTGTCTTCGTCACTCAGTGTTAGACGTCTTCCTGTCACTGGATGTCATTCCACTAGCCTCCCTCTACTGACCGGGATCTGACCATTTCTTTTCGGATCCTTCTACAACACGCTAAGAGGATTCTTGAAAAGAAAGAAAATAACAAACAAACTTGGTTTAGCATGTTTCCAGCACCTTAAATGCTTTTTTTGTGGGAGTTGACACCATCAAAGGTGAACAGCCGTTCATTATATATTCCTTTCGTGAAAACGAATCGATTGGCATTATTTTAACCGAATTCCTGTAGAATGTCGTGGAAGAACTAAACAAAAAAATCGTGGTGGGGAGGAAGTTAGGATGCCTACAGTGATGAAATGCTGTGAATTACTCTTCTGTCTTTCCGGTATAATATTCATTATTACATTATAATATTAATCATTACATGAAAAGTATTTCGGTTACAAGAATCGCAATTCCTTTCTTCATTCCAGATATGTGATGAGAAAATAGTTATTTTCATATTAAGTGTGTGAAGTTTCCGTTTTTTTTTTCATGCTCGAGATTGATATTTTTTGCCGAGACCGTAGGTCGAGGCAAAAAGTTTCAATCGAGACCATGAAAAGGGCGGAAACTTTACACACGAAATATGAACATTTTTCTACAACTGCATACAAATATAATACAAATAGTTTCGTAAACTTGTATTGGAAAAAGAAGCCTGGTACTCAGGACAATATAGAAATGCATTTTATAGGGCCATGATTAGTTAAGAGTATCTTGGCAACGATAGTTGAAGTATTCTAAAACCGTGCAAAAAATACTTTTTTCACGATAACAAGATGACACGATAACACGTTGACAAGGCTTGGCAACGATCTTTTTTTTAATGGCGATTAAAAAATGACGAAGTTCACGTACTGCTGGCGATGCAAAGAAGTTGTCTTTTTTATGCAGTTGTAGAAAAAATTATTTTGTTTACTGAATTTGATAACTTGAGAAGCTACTGAAATGAAAAAGATGTCCTGCTTAGTGAGTAGTTGGAGGGTGTGAGCCAGGGTCAGGGGCGGGGGAGGAGCTAGTGGCTAGCTGGAAGTGCGGTCGCGGAGTGGGCGCTCGCGCCAAGTGAGGGCGGGGACTATGTCGCTCCAGCGCCATGGTAGTCTACACAATTTTTTTCATATGTGGGGCCTACGTGACGGGGTCTCGCTCCATAAAACGGCACGTGCCGTAATTTCATTTGAAACACCGATGTTTTGTTCTCGGTATCGCATCTTAAAAGCGAAGCCTTTAGGTCCATTCCTCAGGCGCGTGAACCAGGCCACCGCGAGCGCAGGACACTCGAGAAAGCGGCGCTCGAAGCTGAAATGCGCGCTCGAGCGAGCAAATGCTTCGCCCTGCAGCTTGCGCTCTTGCCGTTTCTTAGACACGCCCTATTCATACATGTAGGCCGCGCCTAGAGCAGTTTTTCTTTGGTATACTCCCCGTTCTTATCGTTTCTTCCAGTCGCAGTATGAACTCCGTTCTATTTCTGTTGCATATCTATCTTTATGTTGCATATCTTTTTCCCGTCTCCATCATTTTAGTTTTCTTTCTCAAGGGCTTAGAATTGATTTGTGCCAGCGAATTACGGCAATGAATTGTTTTTTTGATGCTGGTTTAATATTAGGAATTGACAGTTCAGTTAAATGAAACGCGCTTCGTACTTATCCTTAGATTTTGACTACCTATTAAATAAAATAACGTCGAATATTATTTCCACTAACATATAAAAAAAAGCGTTTTCAAATCGGTTTGATTTGAGTTAATTTGTTTGGTTAATATGTGTGTTTACACAATTACAAAACCACTGTTTGTAAATGTCCATAATCTACACCAGTAATATAAATACTCATTTAAAATTTACGCTGTTCATATTTAACACAACAGGCCAACTTTGATACTACCGAATAAATATTGTACAGAATAAACAGGATTCGAAATAAACGTTATGTAAAGATTATCAAATATTCGACACTTGCATTTCATTAACTTTTTATTATGTGATTGTAGAATTTCTGCCATTTCGTTTGAAATGTTATGTACACTAGTAGGGATATAGTATACAGATTTGCATAAGGAAAAACGAAACTATTTGTAATGAAGTATAACTAGATATCGTAAATTATTGTTGATGGTTATTACTTCTTAGTAAACACGAGTATTAATGAGGGACATACGTATGAACGTGTACAGCACAATTTATATTGTCTGGTGTTCTTCTTATGGAAGATATTGTGAATATCGTGAATTCCTCCTGACAGGCTATGTCACGTCTTGATATCAGTCTCACGAGTTTCCCACATCCACACTTTCTCACCTCCGATACTTCATGCGAGTCGGATGAGCGGAAACGCTGAACTCTGGCTGTACGAAAGTAAACAAAAACTCGCAAGCTGATTGCTTCAGAGCTGGTCACATGATGCACCACAGCATGTGGCGAGATGTCAGAGTCGATTATACGCTGCCCGTACTGTAGGCTACAGTTGGGGCGTATGTTGGAGGAACTGATTCTGAAAATATGAAGATGGATTCCGTTTATGACGCCTGATTTTAAGCGAATAAGTTGGTGCAGGGATACTTATCATCCCAAGCCCCTCGTTCGGTATATGCGCTACAGGTTTGTTGCAGACGACACTTCACGTATTACGACTTTGAATTTGGCAGCTTGCGAAATCTCTCTAAAGCATCGCAGGTCCGTGAGGGATAGAATGCAGCGCTTCGCAGCTGTTGTCGCGCTCGCCGCGATTTCCGTGGAGGCGCACTCTTTTCACCCGCCTGCTCGACCGCTTCAATGCTCCCTCGGCGGCTGTTGCAAACCTCGCCCTCATTTTCATTTCTGACGCTGCTTATGCTCAACGCCCATGCGAGGTGGCAATGCTCTACTCGTAATTTGAAAGAGCGTATGCAAATAGCAGAAAGAAAACACTTCGCGGGTAGATACACCAAAAAGTTTAGACGATAGTACCTGTAAATGTTTTCTAATCAAAGAATTTAGTTTCTTTTATTACTAAAAAATCATTTATAAAAAAAATATCACCTGTATTTCTCAATTCGGAATCCAGGCAGCAGCTGTAAGTGATTATTCAGTTGCCTTGCCCTATAATAATAGTTCGGTTATAGAATGTGTTTGACTTGTTCTTGGTTTGTTTTACCATTTCTTGTTTCTCTTTTCCCATTTAGAACTTATTTCGTCTTCGTATTGTAGTACTGATATAGTCCTCTGACTGTATCTTGTTACCTACAAGTTTGAAATGTTACAGATATTCAGCAATAGAAAGTAAACCCAAGAAACAACAACTAGATGGGAGGGATAAATGAAAATCAGACCCGGGTGCTTTTAGATATATTTTCAATGCCTAGACAAAGGTGATAACTCTTCCTCGATGAGTATTTTTTTTTGTCGGAAACACACATTCGAACAACTCTTGAGAAATTTCAGTACGTTTGAATTATATTATGAGAACACAACAATTGACAGGACTATTATTTATTCTTATCGTGCGAACTTGGAATTGAAAATTTATTGTATGTAGTTCACTTATCTTGCTGGTCTTGTTCCTCTGAATTTTAAAAGTTTACAATCTGAACAACATCTACCATTCACCTAGATTTGATCGTTCTCGGTACCAGTAATTGTTCTTTCAAATGCCTTGTATTCCCAGCTGTTAGGTCGGTACCACGCAAAATTATTCAACTCAATAACGAGATTGGTAAGTTTACGCTGCTGAAAACGTGAAGATTTACATCTTTCGCTCAGTTTGGTCAATTCACGTATTCGTTATGACATTTATTCATTGTGAATACCACTCGCCGATCGAATTTAACCTGAATTTTGAAGACATGATTACAGACTCTTGAGAGAAAACAGGAGAAATAAGTATACGGGGGACAGAAAATAAGGAGTTTTCGGGGTTGGTATGGTAATTGTAGCTGACAACCTGCCATAACTTAAAAGAAGGGGAGGGCAATATAAATCGTTGAGTTTCATGTATGTCGCTACAATAACTGAAGACTGGAACACAACTAAAATACTACTTCTGCAGCACTATTCACCTTTTCGTGGGTGCGTTTCATGTACATTCACTAAAACATTTAGACGTTTTTTAAGTTATTCACTTTTAGAAGACCCTGAAAATAAGAATTTCATTTTTGCTGATTTGCTTCGCCTCATGGTATTCCCCATCTCGTTTCGAACGTACTCGCTCGATGTTTTTTTTAAAATTTTATTTTCTTATAGAGCGAAGTAAGCGCTTTACAAGATGGAATATGAACTACAGCTTGGCATGCTTAGTACTGTTACAAACAGGAGAGTGAGGATACTCCCACTAGAGACCTCAATAATCAATAGTTGTTGTATGCAAAAATGTATGGGAGAATAGGACAGTTAAAGGAAGAAAAATTTACAGAAAGTAAGTTTGTGAAATCATGCATTTTTCTTTAGGGTGGTTGAAACTTATCCTTTAGGAATCTAGATTTGATTCTTCGGTGTTGGTTATAGGTTTTTCGTAGGTTGAATATGGAAGTTGCAGGAGAGGATGGTAAGGAAAGAAAAACATTATTTGACGGTGACTGATAGTAATCATCAATCGTGTGAAGAACAAACTCTCTGTGGAGTTGCTTGCTTGACGCGTACCAAGGCGCTTTGGCGGCAGTTCGAAGGATTTTATTTTGGAATGTCGGGAGAGACTCACGCGATGTGGCACTCTCTGAGTTTCATGTGGTTTCCTATCCTCTCTCGTGTTCCCATCGACGCGGCGGGGTGAGCATCTGGACGCGCTCCGACTCCTTTTAGGTAGCGCATTAGTAGCCGTATGAATTAGTAACGCGAATCTCTGGCTAGACCTGACGAACTTTCGCCTGATGAGCGGAGCGGACGTCATGAATTGTAATGGAAACTCCTCCACCCCCACCCTCCCAGTCGACAGCGCGCGCGGCGAAATGTAATTCGGGCGAGTACGTGCGACGGACATTTTAATTAAGTGTTCCGGAAGCCGCGACTGGAGCGGCTGCGGTCGCGTCCCGAACCTCCGGCCCCGCCCACTCCACCCAGCCCCGCGCCGCGGCGCCTCTACTTACCCGTTCCTTCCCCTTTCGATTATTGTACCAGAATTTTGAAAGGGGGAAAATACGGTTTCCGACGGGTAACTACCGGCATAGGTAGCTCAGGCCATCAACCGATGTCATTGGAGTATCTATGATCGGGAGATCCTACGGTTCGAGTCCCGACGGTGGCAGGAGTTTCGACTCTACCTTTACAGCAAGGTCGAAATCAGCTGTTGTCTGAAGGAGAATTCTAACGGCTGCTCTGATCGGTCGTTTTCCTCGGTTTCTCCGATCAACACCAGGCGAATGCTGGAGCAGTATCCTAACAAACGAGCCTGATACCGCGCGTAATCTTTCCTTCTTCTTCCTTGTCCTATCCTCACCCTTAACTTACACACACTTGAACTTAATATATCCACTATACTCCCACTCATGTCGAGATAGCAGTCGGAAGCTTAGGAGTTGTTGCGGCTGGGACGGTGCCCTGGGGTGGAAGATACCTAGTTGGAAAAAACCCGAGAGCCGACCTGTAGGTCACCACCGAATCTCGCCTTGCAGCGGGGAATAATCACCGCCCCTTCCCGCGATAAAAAACATCCACTGCATTTATGTGACTGACGACCCTTGCAGTTGACGAACCTGGAATCATCAATCAGTCAGTCAACGAGTAACTCATACGTGAAAGGAATAGCCTTGAACGGCCACGTACGAATTATAACGATTTTCTTCCATTGGGAAAAAGGGTATAACATAACATCCCTTCCCATCCCCCATACTGACCGTCTCTTTTCCCTTCAAATTCCACTCATTTATTGCAATTGTTTTCTATTTTGAAAGGAGAAGTCGAAAAATTTGAAAAAAAATACGCGTTCTGGAAATAAACCGTGAGTTACACACTTGAGGATAACAAAAACATTGGAACGCCGCGTTTTAAGAATAGCAGTGATTTCATTACTACTGAGAAATATGGAATGATTTAATGTGTCTATGTGCTCTTCACTCTATTCTTTCTTTGGCCGTTCCATGGGTCGCGAACTTTTCTCAATAGAATTTCGATTTTAAAAGTGAAACAGAAAAATGAAATACATAAAAAATAGTAAAAATCCATGCAACCCATGCAAAAGTACATGCAACCCATGTGAAGAATAGTCATTTAAAGACTACGCATAAAGTGGTGCGATCTTCACACAAACAGAACAAATGTACTCGTAACACGTAATCGGCAAGAGGAGGAATTTGGAAAATAAGTGATAATTTCGATATAATTTCTCTTCGTAACGTGATTTACTATCTAGCTCTAAGGCACAAGAATGAAGAGGAAGACTTACTTGACTTACTTGTATATGCAAATTATTTTCTTGGTTCATTTCCGTTTTGATTTGGTTGTTTGGATTACGTAACGTATTTCTAACGTATACCTTGTCTATACCAAACAATAAATGTTGAAGAACTGTTTCTGTTCTTAAGCATATCTGTACCGACTTCCTTATGATCTATATTATTTCTCTTGTTACTTACAAGCGTTTGCCTTTCATTTAGCATGTATCATTACACATTCTAGGTGTCTCCCCTAATGTATTTGTATATTTTTATTTTTATTCTTTCATTCTTAACTATTTAAACATTTATCCTCAGATATTAGTTTCGTTGTTGTTATTATCAGTTTTCAATTTACAGAAGTAATTGGTATCCGTGAAATAATAGCGAAGCCTGAACGTGAAAAAATTGAAAATTTCCTCGTTTCAACTAGATTGGTTCTCGGCATAAATGAAAACGCCAGATGTTCTTCATTAATATTTTTTGACTCAGTCAGATGATGAAAACGCAATACGCTAACAACTCATTCGCATTTTAAATCAATGTAGGGTGTGGTTAATGCGATTCGAAAAGTCCATATTCGTCTAGGGATGAGATCTTATCTGTGAATTCCTTTGTAGTTGCACCGAGTCTCATCTGGCGAATTCAAATTTAAGTTCCAAACATTTTGGCTTTTACATGTTCGTGTGCGTTTTGACAGTACATTGTTACCCTCCCCTCTTTCGTTATGTGCTCAAGCTTGCCACTGAATCCATCTGGCGAATTGCAAGAACATGTGAATTTAATTGGTCACAAAAAGAGCGCAATTATTCCCTTTCATTTTTAATTGCAGAGCGTCCGTGTGACAATCTTCAACTCATATGTTATGTATTAGATGTAGGAATTATGTGCTTCTGAATATGGATTTAAGGAAAACGTGCACATTAATATTCCTTTTAAACTTTCTTGTTGCAAACTCGCCGAGTGTTGACTAAAAACCAAACAATGTTGCTACTGAATACAAAATTGGCACAGCCCTTAAAATTATTTGACAAAGTTTCGAGCCCATAATTTTACTGGGGTACCTTGTAATGTCATGGTAGACCTTAGGATGAGAAGAGGCTACCTGTATGTTGTGGTTAGGTTTTTATGTTGGGTCTATAAAAGAATCAAAGAAGTGAAAACATCCGGACGTTTCCTGGAAACCGATGCCAAGAATTCCGGATCTAAAATACATCAGGTTGTCGCATCCAACCCAAACACTCGATCAGAATTCCATTCTGTGTGGCAAACGCCACACGGTGAATTATTTTTCTCGTGCGTCAGCTTGTGTGGAAACATACGTTAACAATTGCCGTTTCAAATGTCCGTCTGTTATAGAGTTATCACTGACGAAATTGTCGATGCATATCATATGTGCTGTTCACCTCATTGCGTACAAACTATCGCGTATTGTTTAACTTATAAACATTAGTAACCGGCATGCCATTTATTTTGATGCTGTAGCAAAGTAAAAGTTTCGATGTATTATTCGCATTAATACACGGAACGGCGATTCTGTATGTTTGTAATGGAAGTCGTTATCGATTCTGTGGTTTGAATCATTCATGTTCCTGTCTGGCAAGCCATCAATCACGTAACGTCCATTTGTGTCAATGTTCTCGGAGAAACGTGAGTATTGCCTGAGAAGAGGTAATTGTACAACAGCTGGGAATAACATGCTATTTCCCAATTATTGTAGTTTTGTTTCTAAATGAGATCATGGGAGTGAAGCCATTATTTGAATACTTTCTTTCTTCGAAGATTTGACTCAAAAATAGGGAAATGTCATTCCGATATCAGAAATATCTTTTTTGCATCTTCACTTACTTATGAATATTTATCCTGTTAAGGAGAAACACAAAATACATTATGGTTTCCTGTATTAAAAATATAATTTCTTATTGGCCAGTGTCTAGAAAAGTTCTTTACTTCTTCTTTCTCTTCTTCTAGATATAATTCCAATCACTATAACTAAAACTGTTACTCATAGCTTGTCACTACGTTCATATCGAATCTCCCAGCGAGCAAACTTCTTTTCTCTTGGGAATGGCTAATGACAGAGAGGGAAGGTGACATAGAGATGAAATATGACAAGGTATATGTGCGCAGGAGAGTGTGTGTCCTTTCCGATAAACGGAAAGCACTATTTTCCACGAAAGAAGGTAAGTTTTCATTGAAATAATATAAATTGGAAAGTGGAGGGATTGCGTTTTGAGTGCTAAGGACGGTTTTATTCATTACGTCATTCTTCATGCTCCGTTTTCAACGCGATGAAATAAATTTTAAAAACAAAACAAGGGTGAGGTTTCCTATGGCTGAGAAGATTCTTCTGTAAGATTGATAATGCTTTTTGTCGTGTATAGAATTTAAGAGGTAACATTAACAGGCCTGTCACAACATGGAATGCAACTGGATGTAATTGTGCAAGAATCTGTAAAGGAACCTAAAAAGGCAGTTAAAGAAGCGAGAAGGAGGCAAGGGTGGCAATGAATATAGAAGATAAATCCATGGCGGAGAAAGGAAAACGACTTCTAGGGGAAATAATAAAAAAATAAAAGTTCCTGAGGGAGGGGATAGTAGGGAATGAAAGGAAATAAAGATGACAGATGTATAAATCCAAACACAAATGGAGGTAGAGACAGGTTGCGGAAAGGAGTATAAATTAATCGGACGAATAGATAGCAAAAGCGACGTACAAGAAGGAAAAGGAATTGGATAATGGTACGGGCGGGAAGGAGGGGAAACACTAAATAGGAGAGAAATATTCCGAGCTGCTGGGTGAGCGGTGACAGAGTGGAATGGGCTCCCGCAGCGGAGCGAAGGCAGCGCTGCGGCGGCCGAGCGGCGACGCGACGCAGCGGAGCGGCGAAGCGCGCGCTCAGCCCTTGATATATTTCGCCACGGCCGCTTGCAGTCCCGCAGCCACCGCCACCGCCACTCCCACTTCTACTCGCACTCTCACTCCCTCTCGCACTCCCACTCTCACTCCCTCTCGCACTCCCACTCTCACTCCCTCTCGCACTCCCACTCTCACTCCCTCTCGCACTCCCACTCTCACTCCCTCTCGCACTCCCACTCTCACTCCCTCTCCCTCTCCCACTCTCACTCCCTCTCCCTCTCCCACTCCCTCTCCCACTCCCTCTCGCACTCCCACTCCCTCTCGCACTCCCACTCCCACTCCCTCTCGCACTCCCACTCCCACTCCCTCTCGCACTCCCACTCTCACTCCCTCTCGCACTCCCACTTTCACTCCCTCTCGCACTCCCACTATCACTTCCTCTCGCACTCCCACTCTCACTTCCTCTCGCACTCCCACTCTCACTCCCTCTCGCACTCCCACTGTCTCCCACTCCCACACTCACTCTCACTCCCTCTCGCACTCCCACTCTCAAACTCACTCTCGCTGCCACTCTCACTCCCACTTCCAAAACCGCCACGCCCCCCGCCTTCATCACCACCTCTCACCGTCCTCCGTCATCATGACCGCCTCCCCACACCCTCCGCCATCATCTCCGCCACCGACACTGCCACAGATACCGCAGTCACCGTCCCCGTCGCTTTCACCTGCACCACCCTACGTAGCAACACCACCGCCTCATCTCAGACACGCTCGTGCCCTCCCCACCCTCCGCCGACTCCTCCGAACGCCCACTGCAGCCGCCGTGTTATCCAAGTTCTTTGACTTCTCCAACATAGTCACCACAACCGCGTATTTTTGATGGAGGAGTGGCGGTGGGAGTTAGGAGAAGGGCGTGGAGGACTCGAGCGTGTCTGAGATGAGGCGGTGGTGTTGCTGGGTAAGGTGGTGCAGGTGAAAGCGGCGGGGACGGTGAGTGTGGCATCGGTGGCGGTGGCTTCTCCAGTACTCCCATCACAACTGCGTATTTTCGATCTCCTTAGTGTTTTAGTGCTAGTTCGACTTCTCTCCATCGCCACCTTCCATATCCTCACTAATATGTGTGCCTTGGCCTTCCGAGATAACCACTGCAAATTCTTTCACTTACCTACATTTCCGTACCACGCCCCAGGCCATAGCTTCCTGGTTCTAGGACAGTGTTGTCTCCGCCTCTATGGAACTAGTGATGTCTCTACCTCTATGTATCTCCCTTGTCATCTGCCACTCCCCGACCCCACTCCTGCCCTCTGCATCACAATCGCTTCTTCCCCCTTAAATGCGTGTTTGAGCTCTTTCATTGCCACTTCCTCCTCTGTACTCGTACTTTCAGTTCTTACGTCCACGTTTTCTGCTCTACTACCACATCACCTCACGCACGCACTCATTTGACAACACCTGCACATATTGGCAAGGCTTTGCTACCTGACCCACTTCCTTTCGCGCGCTCTCCTCCACAGTCCCTCTAGCACCGCCCCTTCGTCCCCTCACCTTTTCACTCCTGTAACCAAGCTCTGTACTCTGTAGAGATTTCCTGATGCTCTAGCGTCCCACCGCATCATAGTCCGCCTCTTCTGTCCCAACCAATTCCCCTGTCCCAACCAATTCCCCCGTGCCCGCAAACTTCCCCCCTCTCCCATCCCCGTCACAACTCGCCCGCCTTCTTGTCTCCCGCCCGCCCACTCCCCCGCCCTTTCGCTCGCTCTCTCTCCCGAAACTGCCCTATGCAACCCACCCGAGAGGGGAGGTGGCTCCGGCCCGGCCCCCTGCACCGCCCTCCCGTCCACTCGCCCGCCTTCTCGCTTACTCTCTCCCTCCGTCTACTCGCCCGCCTTCTCACTCCCCCCCCCCAACTTCACCGTCCGCCTCACCCGTCACCGCCTCCAGCCACCCCACTACAGAGGGGAAGTTGCTCCGGGCCGGCCCGGCCCACTGCACCGCTCTCTCGTCTACTCGCCCACCTTCACGCTTACTCTCTCCCATCCCCAACTGCCCCGTCCGATTCACCCGCCGCCGCCGCCGCTGCCAGCCACCCCACCACAGAGGGGAGGTGGCGCCGCGACGGCGCCGGGGGCGGGCGGGGCGGGTCGGGCTGGAACATCGCGTCGCCCGTTGCGCCTCCCAGCGGCTAAATTTATCCGCGCATTACCGCCGCCCTGCGCCCTCGGCTGCGCGCTGCGACTGAGGCGGCGGCGGCGACCCGCAGGGGAAGAGGAAATAACCTTTAAAAACGCCTCGTTAAGAGGCGCCGGTGTTTGAGCTCTTGTGTTGCGAGAGCGCCCCGAAAAATCGCGTTTGCGAGACGAGACGAGAGGCGGCAAGAGCGGGAGGCGATGATTGAGGCATGTGCTATTTTTCAGGTCCCGGGTAGCTCGCGGGAGACAGGGCGTTTGTTGCACTTTTGCGTCTCTTTTTCTTCACTGGCGCGCGGACGAAGAGCTTCTATGAGTACTTTCCTTTTTGCCATGAGGAATTCGCTTTGAAGGTCTCTCTTCGTTTCTTTGTCTAGCCAGATGTTCACTTTTCGGAGCGTTTTCAATGAAATTTTATTAGTACGTCTTTGTATGAGAATGCAGTCACTTCTTCCAAAGCACTCATACTTTGCGTCGACGTGTGTACTCCTTGGCGAACAATCCCACTGAAGAAGAACGCGCTTGAAAGAGGAAGCACCGGAATGGCGTGCTGCAAAATATGGTTTTATGAGTTTGATGTTGGAAGGGCGGTGTGATATTTTTGGGTTGAGTCGACAGGCAAGAGGAATAAGGTAAAGAATGGAAATATGGTATAATGTGGAAGCTCCTACAAGTAACTTTCACATCCTCTGTACAGCAATATGCAAAGAACAACGCGAGAGCTTACAGTGTACGTTAATACTCTTGTGAATGTATGATTAACGTAAGGGAGAGGGAGATGAGAGTTTTGTTGAACTACTTAAGAAATGTTCATTAGTTTTCGTATTTTCCTATCATTAGCACGACTGCTCATGTGATTTTTTTATTGCGAAAATTATCGGTTTTCAATGTTTAAGGCACTTGATCAAGAGCCTAAGGTATGTGACATCAGAATGGTGTTCGGAGTACGTATTTGTTTTTTGGGAACAATAGTATCGTATTCTGTAGCAAGTTCTGCTCAAATATTCACCGGCCAAACACTTGACGAAACTGTAACTAACTTCACTCTGAATAGTATTTGTGCAATCGAAGCAAACTCTTCAACTGTGCGAGTAAATGATGAGTTCACAGTTGGAATAACTGTCCGTTTAAATCAAGCACTGCCTCTCCAAGTAGCTTCAGTAAGTTATACACGAACAAGGTTATATTTATTGATCACGCATGTTGTAGGTTTTGAACTTGCTTTGAACATATTGTGAGTTCCTTCCATAATATTTAAATAAAATATATTCGAACTACTCGAATTAATTAAATTAAATTACTTAATTAATTAATTAACGAAATTAAATAACTATTAGTATTATTTAACATAATATTCTGTGAATACCAACAGAGTTTTCTTTGTCATCTTTATTTTCTGACAAAAAACAATATCTGTTAAGTTGATGTGATAGCTGATTGATCCAGAATTAATACACATGAGGGATAAAAAAGATGCGTGTATCGACACTATTAAATACTGATAAATGATGATTCAATCTCAACTCTGAGTGTTTAATAGACTCGATCCATTGGCCTTTTTCATCCCTCCTGCATAAAACATTATCTATATAGTTGTGGATGATGCAGCGTTTTGTAGTAACTGGTGAATATTTTTGTGAGCTATTGGAAACGTACGATGTCGCCACTTGCGATACAGACTTTATAGTCTATCGGAGAGAGATTTTGTTGTAGCTAGTGCTTTTGTGCCTGAGCGCTCCCCCAGCCTCCAAGTCCCCTCGCGAGTCGTTACCCGCGCTTCAGTGCGCGTGATTCCGCCGGCGCGGAGCAGGCTGGGCGCCATAGGGGACAGTGCAAGATGGCGCAGGAGGGAAGCGAGAGACGGCGCTTGGCGTTGGAGGAGGACATGGTTGGAAGCGGGTCGGGGTGGCACTGGACGGAATAGAACTGGGAGGCGGGGTTGTGTGGTGTGGGGTGGCACTGGTCGCCACAGTGAGCCATAGGGTGGCGCGGGACGGGACAGTGTAATGTGGGGAAGGATGGTGGAAGGAAGCGATGAACGGTGCTTGGTGTTGGAGAACATGGTTGGAAGGAAGGGGGGGCGGCATTGGACGGAACAGGGAAGCGAAGTGGAGGGGAGGGGTGGGGCGGGGCGGCGCAGGGTAGTGCAAGATGGCGCAGGATGGTAACCCAACTCACACCACTACTCCATAGCAGAGGGGCCGCGGCGCCGCTCGCACCCGCGAGCGGAGCATGGCCTCACGTACGCAACAGCAAAGAAAACACAGCGGATGATCGCCTGATGGCGAAGGCCGCAGCAAACAGCAATAACAAACTGAGAGAGGGCAGGATGGTGGAGGGAAGCTAGGACGGTACGAGGTGTCGGAGGAGGTCATAGTTGAAAGCGTGGCGGGGAGGGGCGGGGTGGCACTGGACGGAACAGGGACAGCGGAGTGGAGAGGCGGGGAGGGGTGCGGAGCGTCTTGACGGTCGCAGACAGGGGAGCGCGGCGCTGAGTGGCTTGGGGAGCTTTGGTCGGGGCGGGGCAGAGCTGAGAGGGGCTGCAATAGTACCTTGAGTGACGCCTCAACTTAGGAAGCGGATACAACGGATGGATGGACGCTAGGAACGCGGGGAATCTTGCAGAAGTGAGTATGCAACAATCGACATGTCCACAAGGATGGAAGATTAGACCGACAGAGACGTTGGTGGAATGTACCTAGCTGACGTGGAGTGCTACTAAAGTTACTTCGAGATGGTGATATAGCTTGGTGGAGGGCAAGCTCTGGCTTTCAAGGGCAAGTAACTTGTAACTGAATAGTGAAAATGGAAAACCAACCGGAGAGGGTTATCTTTTATCAGATACTGAATGCCGTACAGAATATTCCTACCTGCTTGTGGATGACTGCGGGGGATGGGTGAGAGCAAAGCGCAGGGAGAATCTGGAGCGCAGTGATGAACATAACAGGGTGGCGAATTGCAGAGGCCAAATCGTTGGGCGCTGCATTGTGAGGGTAGAGTGAAGTGAAATGGTATTGAAGGGTAAAGGGACTTCGGAGCTCCTGGAAAGGACGGAAAGCAGAGCAGGGTTGAGAGCGCGCAGTGGCGCGAAGGGCATTCTCGAGCGCACGGCGGGGCAGAGGGCAGGGCAAGGGTCTTCGGAAGGGCGGGGCGTGACGGGACGGGAAGCGGGGCGGCCGGCCCTTCGCAGCTCAAATGGCCCGGGCGCAAACCGAGTGACGCACGGGCGGGCGGCGGCGAGGGCGACAGACAAGAGGAAGCGCTGCCGCCCGCAGCCGCCCAAGTAAATGGACCCGCCCACCGCCCACCGGAGGGGAGCCGCTCGGATAAGGGCACTCGATCCCTCTAAAAGAATCGATGTCGGAATCGAATCGCAAGAAAATCGATTCCAAAGCAAATCGAATTTTCATAATAATAATAATGAAAAAATATAAACTATGCAACGAAAATATCTTCAACGGAACCAAACATTCAGATAACTCCACTGTATAATCGGGAGATGTTCTGTATAATAATAATAATAATAATAATAATAATAATAATAATAATAATAATAATAATAATAATAATAATAAACTGGCAAAAGCAAAATACGGTGGTAACGCTCGAATGTGCATAATTTAGAAAAATCTCAAATATATTCATTTTGTTCTGTTGAGTTCTTTTGGAATCGAATTCAGCAAGAAGAGAAGGCAAAGGGGCCGAATACCAATTTCGTAAGAACCGAGTGGTAGAATCAGAGCGAGCCTGTGTTGGGGGTGGGCGGAGGGTGACGTGGGATTCACGGAGGAGCTGAGGGGAGGCGAAGCGGAGGCGCTGGGCACGTTGGAAACTGCCCGACGGCACCGCCGGAGCGGAGTTGAACGCGGATATTACATAAGGTATGAGGTGAAACGAAGCTGTTATGGAAACTGGGGAATCGAGAGCATTGCAAAGGACACACGAAATAGGGAGGAGAATTGAGTTTGCGACCGGTCGCCTGCAGGATATATGAAGGGATTGTGAAAGGGTTGGAGGGACAGTTGTTTTATAAATGGCCTCGTTGCGCACAGTAGACGGATAGCTGAGAATCAGCGGCAAAATCACTTCTTTGCAAATGTTATCTATTAACGACTCTCAAAATGTATTTCTTTTTTGCCGCACATTGGAAGTAGATATTGTGGGGTCAATGGAATAAAGTGTTTGAAGATTTTTTAACACGATCAAGTAATTGTTGAGCTTCGAGCGAGTATTACATACCGTAATACTTAATCCGCAAACTTCTGTTTATTGTAAATAAAGTGACAATTTGAAATTGGTGGTTTTATTTCTTGACTATGGAAACTGGGAAGGGACGTTAGGTAGGTTTCCATTTTGTCATTCTTACGGTACACTAAGGTGGATCAGTCAAACAATTTGCTGTTAAAAATATTACTTTTTAATATAATGTAAGTATAATGTAACTTCGCGCGTGTTCTACATACATCTTTCCATTCGAATATTCCGATTACTCTTTTACTGTATGAATACTTCATTGGGTTAATTGACTGAAATCAAGGAGCGAAGTCATCTGCGATTGTTAAACAATCCATAGTAGGCTGCCGGAGAGAAGCCTTCACAGGAGACAGGAAACGGCGAGGCGCCGCAGTGGGCACAGAATGCAGCCGTTGCGTCGTCAGCGCCAGAGAGAGATGTCAAGGGTCCCGTCCCGCCCGTCCCTCCGTCCCGCTCCGCCCTCCCCCCGCTCCGTCCCGCTCCGTCCCGCTCCCGTCCCGCTCCGTCCCGCTCCGTCCCGCTCCGTCCCGCTCCGTCCCGCTCCGTCCCGCTCCGTCCCGCTCCGTCCCGCTCCGTCCCGCTCCGTCCCGCTCCGTCCCGCTCCGTCCCGCTCCGTCCCGCTCCGTCCCGGCCCGCCCCGCCGCGCCCTCTGCCGAAGGAAGACGTCCGGCGCGGCGCGGCCCGGGCCCGCGCGCCGAGGATGCGACGTCTCTATCGGGGCGACGGCGCAGACAAATTGTCCCGTTTCGGAACGGAAGGAACAAAAACGCCGCTTCCGCCACTGAAAGACATTCGCCCCCGGCCCCGCCACTTTGCCCCGCCCGCCCCTCTAATTGCGGCTGATATCGAGCGAGTTAGGGCGCTGCGGTGGCGGGGCGGGGGCGGGCGGGACGGGGCAGGCGGAAGAGGGCGGCGTCAGCAGGACCGCGTCGCGTCGTGGCGCCGCAGGGCGCGGCAGCGGTCGCGATTGTGGGAAGTGGCGGCGGGGATGGAGACGGCGGCAGCAGGGCTGGCGTTCCTCAAGGCTCTGGACCCGGCCGCCTCGACGAATGGTGGTGGCGACGTTGACGATGATGCCGACGATGGGAGCGGCGACAGGGGAGAGACCCAGCAGCGGAAGCCCCAAGGTTCTCACGAAGGCCGCGTCGACGACGGCAATTACAGCGATGACGACGACGACGACATTGATGTCGACGCTGAGTGCGGCAGAGTCCGATATCGGGCGTGACGGGGGCAGAGAGGATGTAGTGGTCTCTCGCAGGCACAGATTTCAGGAGTAGGGGGAAAACAGGGCTGCCGCTGGGATGCAAAGACGGAGTTTTGGGATGTGCCAACGAGCGCACCAAACCGTGGCCAAAGTAAGGGAGAACTAGGACAGTGTCGCGAATGCTCTCGAAAGGGTGACTATCGAGGTTCTTCAGACGGGCAGCAATTTGTGACAGAGCAGACGCGAAACGCCTGGGGAAAATTGAAATACATTTCCATGAGATTGTCAGGACAATGGAGAAAATTGAGGTGAAGGATCTCTTTGAAGGGCAGGATGGAAAATAAATAATGAGATAATGAAGGTGGACAGGAATGGCTTATAATGCAATTTTCGCGAATCGCTGTAAAAGTTTGGCACGAAGTTTAAGGCATTGATGACGACATACACATGTGAAATCTAAATAATTAATCCCATATGAAACGCCTTGGGCATACGATGAAAATATAGCCATTTATTTTCTTGTTTCTTTGTGTGTAATTTTAGAAAAATAATGAAACAGCTCTGTATCGAGAACGAATATACGAGATGAAACGTTATGAGACAGTGCAGTTATGCAAGTAGGAATACGGAGCGAGGTAAATCCAAGCAAGCTGATAATCCGTCATATTGAATCAAATGTTCACAAATGATCACCTCCGCGATCCCTATTACAATATTCCATTAGCTAGTGAGTAAATCTGCAATGGATCAGCTTCCATTCGGGACTCCAGATACAAGATCATGCTGTATTTACTACATTTCAATTGCGAAACAGTGTTATTGGATGTTAAAAGCAATTTTCGTTTTCAAAATACAACATGATGATAATATAAATATAATTCATTGCGTAAATGTGTTTTCAGAGTACGTAATTTTTCAGGGAGTTTCTGTTACAATTAGGAAATAAGTGACGTTGTGTATTGCATTGTTAATATTTTCTTAATTCCTGTAGAACGTGATCATCAAAAGGAAGCGAAGAAAATTCGAGCAATATAGGAGTGTGCCCTAGAGGTTTCGTAATCATTTTCAAGATACTTTTTTTGGCGGAAAATATCTTCAATTCAAGTTGCTTGGTAGTAGTTCGGACTAACTGACAAACTCCACCTTCTGGAAACAGAAAGCAAAACGTATTGGAAACTACAGGTCGAAGAGTAATTTCAAGCGTACAAATTTAACACAAGTGTGTTCTGCATAATTTAATTTAAAAAATAGTATTCTTATGTCTTCTACTGACTTTCTGTCACGAACTTTGTCTGTGAGCTACGGTTAGACGACTCTTAAGTAGAAACTAAAAAGAAAATCTATCTCTGACATCTGTCATGTGACCGACAATATTCGAGAAATATCCTGCATACGTACCCAATCGTTTGGGTCAGAAACTTCAGAAAGAACACATGCAAATATGTCGATTTATTGTGCAAGAAGTTGCGTAGTCTGATGACAGAAATACATAATAAAAATATAATAATCGTAAAAAGGAACAAGAAAACGTGCGAAATAACATTTGGAATAACTGTGTATAATACTGTTGTTTTTATTGCTGTTCGTTTCACGCTTAAACTTCAATAAAGTATGTCACTTCACTGAACTTAGTCCGTACGTACTGTTGTAGAATCACAATTTTTAATAGTAGGTAAAGACTAAATATTGATAATACAACATGCCTAACTTGTTTGTAAAATATGCGTACAGAACGCGGAAATTTTGTCCATGACTGTGAATGGTAAGCTATTCAAATCATTCATAATCTGATTCAGGGATGAGTATTTTTTAATGTCTCCTATCTGGAGTTTACGTTGGACTTCGATGACAAAACAGAAGACTTATTGACGCTCCGCGTACCCAAGACGAATGGTTTAGAAGGCCAGGTGATGACGGAACGAGCGGCAAGGGAAGCGGGTGGGTCGTGAGAGCACCTGCCGTGAATCCGCTTTGTCGACCGCCGGCTCCACATGGGACTCACTGCCTGTCGCCGGGGACGGCGCGGGGGCTCGTAAGGCGCGCGCGGCGCCCGTCAAGTGCTTGCGAGAGGCGACCGCCGCCGCACCGCACCGCGCCGCGACGCGGGGACGGGCGTGTCCATCGATCGCCGACGAGGCGTCTTATTGTGCGCCATTGTGCGCTTTGATCGAGAGGTCCTCGCGACGCGCCCGCTCCCCCTCCCCTTCTCTCATCCATCCCCCTCCCCCTCCCCCTCCCGCGCCACTTGTCTCCCCGCGATTTTTCCGCGCCCACCCTGTTCCACGCCCGCTCCGCTGTTTTCATTCGGTTCCGCGTCGCTCCCTTCCGCTCCGCTCCGCTCTCCGCGCCGCATCTGCCGCGTTGCTGTTTCTCCTTCCGTCTTTACGCCTCCTGCCCCATTGTCTGGCTGTCCCGTCGCCTCGTCCCTCGTCACATGCCCGTTCCACCCTCTCCCTCGCCATCCGCACTTCACAGCAAACGTCCCCCTTTCCGCCCTCCACCGACCCCCGGTACCCCTCTGCCTCATCGCATCCCGATTACCTCCCTGCGGCCCGCCCCCGGTGTGTGCTTCGGCCCGCCCTCCCTCCTCCGCCCCCTCGTTGCCGCCTTCCCCCCACCGTGCGATAGAAGCGCCATTTTTCATTCACCCCCTCTCGGCCCCGCCACGCCCCGGCGCCGGCAATCTTCCCTGTTATCGCCGCCCCGCCGCCTTGTGATACGTCGCCGTTGTTTTATTTCGTCAAAATTAATCATTCCCGACTGCTGTACTTGATTTTTGTGCGGCGTGCGTGCGCTCGCGAACGGGTGTTGTAGAACTGTCGGCGACGCGGAGAGAGATGGAGAAAAAAAACTTGGACGTGTTGACGTAAATAATGGTGAAGCTCCTTTGGTCGTTTCCTCGAAACCCGGGCGCTCCGCGTTTGTGGCACAAAGGGCCACCACTTCGTTTTCTGCTCGCCAAGTTAGTTTGTCTGTCTGTCCGTCCGTTCCTCCCTCCCGCCCTCAGCCGTCGTATCGGGAGCACGGGCCGACTTGATCTCGGCGGGTCGCCCCCACAGCGTGCCGCTTCGGATGGTTAGTTCTTCAGTCGTTAACCCTGTTTTCGTGCTTTCGACGACGTGGGGCCGCCGCGCCGGCGGGATTCGTATTATAGGGGTTTACGGCTCATTTTCTTCGCCTTGTGTTGACGGCCGATGCCTTAAGCGAGAGCTCATTTCCTGGCCGACCTTTCGCCGCGGAATCGGAAAGTTTGATCGACCTTTCGGGGCAGATCGCGAGGGGATCTTGCGAGCGCGCACGTCTCCTGCGAGATCGCGATTGGTTCGTCACAGCAGAGACCAACGATTGGGAAACTACTCTCATTTACGAGTATACGCAATGTGCCTATACGTTCGTAAAAGCTTGGAATATGTCGAAAAATCTCTCGAAAAATAAATTAAAAAAAAACAAATACAACCTATGACTTAAACTCACTAGTTTTCTCTGAATAAAAGCTTCAGCATTAAAACTTGAGATGCCTGTTCAGTCTGAAATTAAAAAGGTACGTCTATTTAACTTTTACACTATATTAATATATTCATTTTTGATTAGTAGTAGCAGTTTGGTTAAACCGAATAATTGCAAAATGTGTTTTTAATATAAAAAAGCACATTTATGTACGCCAGTCTGTTTAATGTACTCTCGCTGAAATTTACTGTTTGACGCGAGTTTTTAGAACTTCCCAATTCGTTATTTAGTCACCTGGAGCAAAGCTCACGTTGAAAATTGAGGATGTAAGAAGATTGGTTGATATCTGAAAGGGAAATTTTCTGCACTGAAGGGTATTTTACCGTTATTCTCGAATGAATTTGGACCTAGAGTTACATGGACTGTAAACGTTTTTCTTTTTCCTTAGTGCAATTGCTATTATAATGAATTCATTTGTTACTTTTACTTCTAGTACTTGTATTTAAATTATTAGTACAGTAATTAAATAGATAAATAGATTATTTTATTGCAACGTTTAACAAGATTATACTGTAATATTCAATTATTTCTGGATTGATGCATTTTGCAGTTAGGAATTTAAAATAAATTGCAATCGTAACAGTTTGTAAAAGAAGTGTACCTCGTTTTAAAAAAAATTATTGAGACAATTTTTTATTACACTTGCAGGGTCTCTAACGTTGAACAACTGTATTTTCAAAATGACGTTCAAGTAAATTGCAACGTAATTTACAAATACTTCTAGCGTATTTTCTTGAAAGAAATTGTCGCAACTGTGTTATACGAATTTCGAAATCTCGATAACTTGACTCGCATATGCCATAAACAAAGCTTCTTAGAAACCCAGGCAATGGCGTACATTAACTTCAGGGCAGCGGAAAAATATTTGTCTTTTAGCTTCTTCCTAGTCCAGTCATATGCCTCGGCCGTCCCACTGAACTCTCGTGAATAGGAACATTATTTCCAGTCATTTTTAAAATGGCTGGAAAAATGGCATATTCAGTCAGTTTTAAAATGGCTAGACTTTGAGCATTAGTATAAGATAGTGCAGAGAATATTTTCGACGCGACGCAAGCGTTACAGTGACATTCTCCGAAAATAACACCGATATCTATATATTTATTTATGGAGAAGCAGTCCTGTACTGCTGTTGTATATTCCCTCAATGCATTCCGAAAATAATTTGCGAGCAACATCTTGAAGAAATATATTTTCAGAGGGTTTTCCATTCGGATGCAAAGTGCTACGGTAAGCTGAAATAAACCGTAAACAACATTCAGGCCAAAATGGTGACTAAAAAGTTTCATGCATTTTTTCAAGACGGAATCTATAGGGAAAATGTAGATATTATGGCGCTAATGTTTTCGACTTTATTTGATGGGTTCTTTCGCATACCTCGAGCTTTTATGTACTTGCAGGGTGCTTGTTTTTTTCATTTTTCAAGTGCCCAATTGCATCTAACATTCATGCAAGAAGTTGCCAATTTCTTAACAACCTTCCAGAGATCTTCGATCGAAACATCTACAATCTTGATGTGATTCATTCTGCACCTGAGTTAAGTGTGATAGTTTCACTTTCTCGCCTTACTTTATAAGAAGATAAATAATTGTAATCATGTGTTGGAAAACGGTGATTTTAGGCAGAAATACTCTTATTCTCAGGCCCTCGTGACTAATTGTTGGATAAATCTTGTTTATTTGCTGTAACTTACTTATTCTAACACGTGTAGTCACAACCCATGACTACTCAGCCATTTGTGGGTCCTTGCTATCGAAAATTCGATTGCCGACAAATGGTCTGTCTATCTTTCGGAGGTCAAAGTGATTTTTTCAGTACAATCGGTTGTTGAAAATAAAATATTGTACTATACTAAGCATGTAAAATTTTTGGAAAATGTTAGTGGTTTTTGCGTAATTATTCGTGTAATTAAGGCAATTTTTAAACAATTATTTTCTCAAAAACGCCCCAAATTTTTTTCCTTTAAATTTTCTCCTCGTTTATATCAAAGATGGGTAGAAAATTGTTGGTCTCATTACCCACGAACTCTGTGTTTTCGAAAATTACAAACAGTTAACATTACAAAATTACAAAATTGCAGGAATTTTTTGTCTGAAACGAAATCTGTTGTAAAAAATTAATGTTTAAAAAGGTCACGTACATTGTTCTGAAAAGACGAGTAATTCCTGCTTGGATTTAATTCAAATTATAAAAACAAACTTTTTCAAAAAACACACCTTTTCTACAATATTTTCCCCGTATAAAACGAGGGACGCCTAAAAGAATGGCACAGATATAATTTTCGTTGAATCGTCTAAATTTTCGAAAATTACAAACGTTGGAAAGAATACGGAATGTGTGTTCTAGCCCCCACTAGTTTTTCATATTTTATGGAAGCGTACGATTTTTTTCGAGGATTTTTTAGTGTAATTAGTTTTGGAATGAATTTTAATTCACGGAATGTTAACCGGCATCCACGGCTTGCGTCGAGGGCCGAAATGCGATTGCTGTATGATTGAAATGCGATTCCAGCTTTAAAGAAGGCCACGATTATACGCAAGTCGATGGATTCGTTGGCTTCCGCGGCCGGAGTCATAAGATTCGTGGCTGACAGCTCCATCGACTGAGACGCGCCTCATCCCAGACAGCAGATACCCAGCCTCATCCCAGACAGCAGGTCATACGCAGGTCGAATCTATCTACGATACGACACGAGGAACCGCACCTCACAGGAGTAGTTCGTAACGGGGTGTAGGTTTCATCTGCGAGAGTCTGAAGCGTGAAAACAGCAATTTCCTAAATCCATAAGAAAAGCTAACTACGCTTTCAGCTTTAGCTTGGTTCCCTCATTTTCAATTGTATCCGCTTTTACGGATTTTCATTTCCTCTCGAATATTTCTCCTTCAATATTTGCTTCCTTCTAAATGCGCAATATCCTCTGTTTTAAGAAGTTATGGTGGTGTTCCTCTGATTTCATTACCGTGCCAATATTAATAGGACCGTTTCTTTCAGCTTCCGTTTTGAAGTTTGTCATTTAATTTCCCAGAAGAATAAAGCTTCTTTGCATGTCCCAATCAACCGCTACTACGCATTTATTCCGCGCCGGAAGGACTATATGCGGTGCAACATTGCTTTTTCCTCTGTTCTTTGTGCAGCTTGGAGACTTCATTACTTTGTTCCAGCTACTTTTTAATTCGCCTTCATATAGAGAAGTATATTTACATTTCGAATTTCGTAAATGCCTAATCCCTTTTTGTTTTCTTTTAATTAATTTTAAATGAGGGAGATTTTTAATATCCGCCGGTCGCTTTCGATGCCAGCGGACACGCGCCGTAGCTCCCCACGGCCAGAAAAAGAGCACGGAGACTGGCTACGGCAGAATAACTAATTTAATGCCTTTTGGCAACAAATTAATTCACATCCTTGTGTTTATGGTGACGTTCGTACGGAACGGTTTAACCAAATCCGAGTACTTTGCGGCTAATGCTTAAAAAATGTGGGAAAATATACTGTGAAAGAAATTCCATTGCGCATTTCACGTGGAAAATAAATACCACGTTCTGCCTTTGAATTTTTATTGAGCTGATCAGCATTAACGTAGAATCGTGTTTCATTGTTAATAGAATTTTTAGTAATTGATTAAAAAATCATTGGAGAATTTAGTTCAGTTTACTCACACAAGGAAATTGCAGAAAATAGGGAATATTCGGCGTTTTGAAGTTTCGTTGCATTATTAAAGCTACACCTGAATGCTTACTTTTTTATTTGTTTTGTTTGTTTATTTGTTTTTATATTTTTTATCATTTTAATCTAAATTCGTCTTTGAAGATTGTGTTTTTACGCTTTCCATTTCAGAGCATTTCTAATTTCTGCAAGTTTGAAACTCGCTATTGTGATCAAAATGGTCGAACAAAAATAAGGAACTACGAGAAGAGAATGAGACCAGCAGGAAGTACATTGTAAAATCCTGAGGCGGGACGTCCCACGGCCGAATTGTGATTTATATCTAGTATGATCTGAGTGACAACCTGTGTTATGAGAAGAAACCAACAGTTCAGACCTTAAGCTCAAATTTCAAGGGCAATCAGTCCGTTCTTTCAAAAATGAAATGAGTATGTAAATTATAAAAAATGGCAGCAAAGATTGTTGACAATTGAAGTTAATAGGACGAACATATATTTCAGAAATGTTCGTTCGTTACATTCAAATACTGTAGTTTTCTTTCACAAGGGACCATAAGGAGTCGACATTTAAAGTCCAAACATTAACAGAATTATTGTTTAGACAATTGTTGCAACCTAAATAGAAATATTGACTGAATTTTACTTTAACCAACAATTAGTTTAACATTGTAATGCAACGTGACATAATCTTATACAAAGTTAATATAAAAATGTTGGCAGAAACGATCTCAACTTGCATTGCGGTTTCTAAAATGTTAAAGCTGGTTACTAGTTTTCATTCCTGATAGTGAGCCTTAAGAATCATTTCATTACTTCTGTGGAAATTTGTTTCTTATAAAGAAATTTTAAACATGGAATTCATTACTTTCATTCCGTCTCAAAGTGACATGAAAAAAGAATGAATCAGTACTTGAATATTGCTAAAAGAGGAGAGTAAAACAGCTTACCATCTGTTCCGTATTAAAGATCTCCGCGTATGGCATGTTTGTGTTGGTGCTGCTTCTCCTAACGGGAGGGCTGGGCTGCGGTGGCCTGAACCGGCGATACGCTCCGAAGAGCGTCCGAAAATAACCGCCTGTGGCCGGCGCCCTCGCCCCCGCACTAGCCGCTCCCCTCCCCTCCCCTCCCCACCGCCACTCGAGGCTGGCCACGCTCCTACGCTCGGCTGCGCTTAGCTCACGGAGACCTCCTCTACCCGTTTCTCCCCCTCCACTTCGTCTTTCTCCTCCCTCTCCCCTCCCTATTTGCCCCTCTCCTCTCCTCCTCTTCTCCGTTGCCCCTCTCCTCTCTGTTTTCCTTCTCTTCCTCTTCTCCGTCTTCTTCCTCTTCTCCGTCTTCTTCCTCTTCTCCGTCTTCTTCCTCTTCTCCGTCTTCTTCCTCTTCTCCGTCTTCTTCCTCTTCTCCGTCTTCTTCCTCTTCTCCGTCTTCTTCCTCTTCTCCGTCTTCTCTTCTTGCTCCCTCTCTTTGTTTTTCTCCTTCCCTTTTTCTTCTTGCCGTTTATTATCTGCTCCCCGTTTGGTCAGCGAAAGACCACGTTTCAATTTCAATTGTTCCACCTTTCATGTATCTCGGCCTCTGTTTACAACCCTCGCTTACTCTTTCCATAAATTTCTTTCTTTTGTAGAACCACTTCGTGCCTACGATTTTTTTCTGCCTTCGAAAACTTCTATTGTTTCTGAATCTGTGTGTCCTTTTAAAACCGTAGACATTCGCGGCCGGAGTGTGTGTCGGCATTTCGCTCTGAGGAAAGTCGCAGTATGTCGGCCGAAACTCTGCCATTAGAGCTAGGACTAGATGTTTCCCGCACAGCGAAGTAGATAGTGTCTCTTTTGTTCTGCGCCTTCTGTGTTATTAGTCAAACGTGAAAGACTCATGCATCCATGTCGGGTGAGAATATTCTGAGCCTAGCGCACGTCTCTGTCGGGATCAACACCCCCTTAACGTAAAAATAGGTTAAGTTTAGATTTAAGAGTTGTTTTTTTTTCAGTAAATTCAGAAATTCAAATCATCCCAATGATCATCCCAATTTCACTGCGTCATGCATGGCACGCTTGATAGCATGCGTTGTTGTATCCCATACCCCTTCCCCATTTCAGAGCAGCCAGCTCCCGGCTGCTGCTAAACTGCCGAGATAAACCATACGTGAAAATCAGATGTAGATCGCCCGAGAAATGAAAATATAGCCTATAACTTTATTATAGATTTTAGTTGTCCTTCAGGCATTGCAAGTTGGACAGTCCTGTCCTAGATTAAGGGGAATGGCCGTATGTGGATGAATCAATGAGTTGGTAGTTTCCAGTTAAAAAAAATTGTTATTCCAATTTCCGCCTTTCATGTCTCTATAGCACAATATATTCGGCACATTGATTGTCTACGTGAGTTGATTTACCTATTTCCTTTGTACCTCGATGTTTCTGCTGAATATTATTTTTTGGGCCGTCTGTATGAACTCATTCCCTGTCACAGTATCCACACCTGTAGTGTCCTCTAGGTTAAAAGTATTAAATTGTTCCCATCTCAACTCAGTTGTTCTCCCTAGCCTGTTTTGTTATTTGTAATCAGCCTCACAAAATATAGTTCTGCCGATCCAATGTAACGGAAATTTCTTCCTCTGAGAGACTATCTCCCTTTCCCCTACATTTACGCTTTCGAGTATTACGAGTTTGTTTTGTGCCTTAACTACTTATTCCTTATTACACCATGCAAAACATCTTGTTCGGTAGTTAAATTCCAATGCTGTTAAGTCAATTATCTTATACACGCTCGCATTACAGTCCATGATTTTGGAGGAGTAAATGCTCGTTCTTTCGATGGGAGAAACTCAGGCTGCCAATTATTTGTACAGCTGAGCAGAACTAGTGGTGATGAGTCGAAAGCTGACCTGCCAGCGAAAAATTAAGCACATTTATCTCGTTCATTTTTTTGTCGAATCTCAAATGCTAAATCTATCGAGACTGATAATGCCCTCCTAGAGGCGATTTTCTTCCGATTTTACTACTTTCGTTATCAGAAAAAAATCCTTCGTTTGAACCTCTACTTTCCGAATAGTTCTTATTCCGGAAAGAAACTGGGAAGGGTTTTGTAATACTGTTTTATTCAATTTTATTTGACAATTCAGTCACAATTTCTAACTCAGAATTGATCCTGATAATAATGACGTAACATTTGCGTACTGAAGTACGAAAGATTCTCACGAATTGTTGGTAGATAGTACAAATCTTGATTCTGAACTTGACAACTCACATCACACGTATCGTTTAATTCCTTGAGCTGTTAAATGGAATATAAAAAGACACTTTTTTATTATTTTTAACTAGACGGGATGATAGACTATTTCAGTTTACTTACGCCATGTTTTTGGCGTTTTTCTCACCCCTTTATTCACGACGTTTCCTTACTCACCTCCTCGCGAAAGGTTCCCAGTAGAGGGTGTTTAAAAACCGCCGGAGAGTTTGCGAACACTTCGCACTGCTTCGGTGACTAGACATCAAACAAAACTTTTTAATTAGACGGAGTTACGAATTTAAGGAGGCGTAAATTTTGCACCCTCCTCTGCCTTGGACTCGCTCGTAAGGTATTCGCGAAGCATTGGCACGTCTTCGAACACGCTAAAAGCTAAATACTAAACGCGAAATACTGGTCCAAGCAAGTTAAAGCACGGAACAGTTAGAAACGAGGTCCTTCTCGAAAATCTCTGCTCAATGTGATGGCCAAGTTTTTTCGTAAGTATCCGGTTAAGTTTTTTTTTCTTTCTATATCCTGTCTATTTGCTATTTGTTCGTATAGTGATGGTTGGTCACACACTCAAGGGATGTTCGATGCAGCGAAATGAATTATGTCTACAGTGACACATCTATCTATCTTTTAAGTAAAAAACGACCGCAAATCCGCTCATCCTTGACATTTCATATCCTTGTCAATGAAATTCTTAAATAATGAAGGCAGTAAAAAACACGGCTGTTGCCTCCTTCCCTTTTAAAATAATAGCCTCACAATAATCCGTAACTTCGCGGCTGGCAGTGACGCAAAGTACGTTGCTCATCTCTTTAAATTGTTCCACATTCTACTCGGTCCAGTAAAGAAAAGGTTCATCAACGTTGCTATGCCATGGGATAATTATGGATTTATAGGACCATTTTGTTGTGTGTAACTTATTCGATAGTGCTAATAGGATAATATCCTCTTTGTAGGTGTTTCAAGTATGAAATTATATTTTAAAATAAATCACCAAAAAACATTCGAACTCTGAACTTACAGATAGTAGAATATTTATTTTTGTGTTTTTATACGAATCTAGTTTTATTCCGTTCCCAATGAAGTTTTGCACACTAAGCTTCAAAATAAGAGGAAAGTCAATGTCTTTATGCGATTTCGAAAGAAATCACAATTTTAATATTTTAAAAATCTAACCAAATATGAAGTTTTTGGCCATTTGTAACCTATTTAGTTATTTCGGGTTGCGGGGCAGTAGACAAGCGGAGTGTTAGCGGAAAGGACCGGACGAGACGTACGTTTTACTTAGAACCCATTTCCATTTCCTGACTCGTACAAAATTCGGATAAATAAGCACTTGGGTTACTTTTGCTAGTGGCCAAAAATACACTGATTCCTTCTCCGTCTCTTTAACGTGAATTCCACCAATATAATCGGTATTCAAATGAAACTCACTAATTGTAATTCTTACGTGTTTCATGGTAAATCGAGTTGAAGTTGATTTTAATAAATTTGTCTCTTCAGTATATTTTGCAAAATTGGTGAAAGTGGGTTTCTTTCGTGACACATACTTCAAAATATAATATTGTGTTTAGGAAACAAAATAATACAGCGCAAAGGTTTCACTGTTTTTGACTTTTCAACAATAACGAAATAATCGATAATTTATTACACCCAGACTCCTGGTCTTACGCCATTTCACTCGAAAACGAATATAAATAATGTGACAAAAACAATACATCAATAACTCGGAAACATCAAAAATGGGCGTAGTGAGCTTCAGTTGTATGTCCGTCATAAGCACGTGGCTTAACGACGGGCGAGGACGACGCCATCAGTCAATAGCGAGCAGGGGACGCTCCGGGCGGGAGCCGCGTCACCGCCTTCTGGCCCTCCGCCGCCCTTCTCGCCCGCCCCCGCCGAAGCCCTTGTGGATGAGGGATGGGCAGCGTGGGAGCGCGACCAATTACAACGCAAACGGGGGCCGCCGTCCCCCTCCCCCGTTTCGCAAGGCTATCGCTGACGAGGCGCACGGCGCCCCGAATCCTTCTCTTCCCCTCAGGGGGACCCAAGGCGTATCTCTTGCTTGGAGTTTGCTTTAGGTGGTTTTCGTTATTTTTTCATTTGGGCAGAGAGATGGATTTTTCTGGCGATTTCATATGAACATGAACGCTGTTTGGTGAAAATTGTGAAAAATCTAAGTTCTGTAGGTTTTCAGCTTGGTTTGTTATTTTCGAGGATAGAATGAATAGTAGGATTTCGAACATGTTAGTTTTACCAGCTATTCCAATAAAAGTATCCCGGGAACATTCAATGTAAGAATAGAAAACATTAAATTTGCAATTTTCTCGTTGCAAAATTAACGTGATCACATCCTCTCGTACCTCTGCAATAGCAATTGACGACAGTTTTTCAAAGGTAATGCGTTGCCAGGAGCAATTCCTGAGCTCTGATAATCCTCTGTGTACACAGGTAAATTGCAGTTGCGGTACATGGCGCCTTAGGCTAACTAATCAATGTATAGTAAAGCAGAGGATGCAATTACAAGATACCCTAACACAAACCACTAGAAACACAGCGCTGTTTGCACGCCACAAACCTACGAACCGACCGCACGTATATAAGCATATTGGAATTTTGAATCTCGCCATATCATCCACTCCCCCCGTCACCTGGAACAGGCATCTCATCTCCATAGCGCCGCCTGCGAGTACCCTATTTGCCCGGCCGCATTAATTCACGGACCGCACTCGCGCGCCGCACCGCGCGGCCACTGTCCATGCAGATGCGCGCGCGATGGCCCGTCAAGTGAAACGAGAAACGTAGCGACAAGCGCGCGCGCCCGCCATGTAGATACGTGTATTATCTCCATCAGATATCCCCCCGCCCGCCTATCCACCCACCCACTCACCCGCTCGCCCGCTCCCACGTCCACCCGCACCCACCCTTTGCTCACCCTCTGGACCGCCTGCACTGCTCGCCGCCCTGCACACTCCCACCGCGGACCACGCCCATGGTCACTCTTGCCCCCGCCTGCCTGTCAGCCCGCCCACTGACCAACCGATTCGCCAGCTCGCCCGCCCACCTTTCGAACCACTCACTCTTCCACCCACCCGCCGGGAGTGCTCGCCACCCGACTCACGCCCAGAGGATCCCACGTACCCGCCCACTCACCAACCCACTCACCAACCCACTCAACTATACCCGCCCTCCGACCCACCCAGCCATCCATTCGTATGGTGTCCCTCTGGACCAACTTTCCCGGCCCCCACTCGTCTCCCGCTCTCACCCCGCACGCCCGCTCCCTCGACCCGCCCACTCGCCCACATGCCCTCTCGCTCGCCCACTTCACCCCACCCAGCCGCTCGCCCGCCGCTGCGGGGAGGTACCATCTGCAGCGGCGCTGCCGCCGATGGGCCCCGTGCGTGATGGACGCAGTCAAACATTGACCGTGGGCTCGAGATAACGGGCCCCCGAGTTAATTTTAAAACGTGGCGCACAGAAATAAATTTGTCCGGGAGGGGGTGCGTGGCGTCCTGTGCCCCGCATCTGGTCGCCCTCGCCGCCCCGCCCCCTCGTGTGTGCTCTCGCGCCGGCAGGCGGCAGCACGCGCACCCGGAATAGGCCGCTCATTAGGGCGCACGCCCTCCTGGGGCGCGTGTGGGCGCGGGCGGGGGGCGTGGCGTGAGCAGGCGCTCGCCCGGAAGCCAGAGGGCGAAGACGGCGCCCAAGACACGACGAGGCAAGTTATTTTGGGCGGAAAATAATATTTCAATTTCTTGGAAGACCTTTGTGGTTCGCATGCTGGAGTGGCTGGGATTGAGAGTCTTAGCCGAGGCTAAGAAGGTAAAGTGATCCTGGCTTTAAATCGGGATGATAGCAAAGTTTGAAGAAGTGCTGAAAAGCTGCTGTGCTGAAGTGAAAAAGTGCTGAAGAGAGATGCTCGATGCCATTGCCTGAAGGAGATTAAGATGCAGGATTGTCTATTCCTCCAATTGCATTCAGTTCAGTGCCACAGGAGCAACAATCAATAGGCAGCGAATCCCGCCCAGTCCCTTGACCCTTGCGTTTTTCTCAGACCTCTCCACACCTCTAACAGTAAAACGGCGCGTGTTGCGGGAACTGAAGATTAGAACGGTCGCAAGTCATGAATACACTTGGTCAGGAGCGTACAATGTTCTAGCGATCTCGGTTAAATCGACATCTAGCATTCAGGAATTTAATTCAGTGCTCTTATGTTTCGTTAAGGATATTCATGTTTGTTGAGGATATAAGATTCATAATATAAGACACTTGAGATAAGGAAAATCCCTTTTAATTGACTGCCCGATTATTGTCGCCGGCGGCATATATGGATATTAATCCATATTAGTACTTCACATGATAATGGGGTACTACAAGTGAAATTGTTTAAGCAATGAGTTTTTCAAATAATTATACAGAATTTTGTTTCTTCGAAGATATCAGTCGGCAGTATGTAAATAAAACGTTTCATAACAAAATAATGAGATTTTATTGATAGAGAGAAATCAACCAATGTGTGCTTTGCTGCATGCTGTCACATGGCTGATATTCAGTGACGCCTATTTTACATTTTTATGAAAACTTGGAAAATATTTCGGACGGATAATCATCACAGACTTTTATATTGTCATATTTAATGAATTTTTGACAGTGCACCACAGAATTAATGTTAGTATTCCGACACCATCAAACTCCGTGATGGACGGATGGGTGTAATTCAGAAAAAGAAATGTGAAAACAAATTTTGATGAAATGTTCAGAAGTCACAATTTTATAAGAGACCTACAACTGACGCTTTTGCAAGTATCCTGATTTACGGGGATTCAGGAGTTATGTTTCTAATTTTATCCATACCACTTTCAAGATGTTCATGCAGTTATTGTAATAGCGCATTTCCAAACTGAATTTTTATTTTCTCGCATTCCTTTGTACGAAGAAATAGTATTGTAATCGTGCGCCGGAAAGTAGTGACTTTTCGACAACAAAAGCAAACATATTGCTCGGCCCTGCTAACGAAAAAGTGACTGAATCTAGTTCCGATATATTACATTACTTCCTCTAAATCGTTGGATAGTCAGAATTGATCTTTTGTATTTAATAGCGAAAACTCCATTGAAGGTAAAACTTCTGTAGTGAGCATTAGCGCTTAAATCCGTTCGACCGATTTTCTCCAAAATTGATACTCCTGGATCGATTTAAAGAAACTCAAGGCCAAGCTAGTTTGAAATGGATATTTTGATGAAGGTTGGGACTTTACAAAAGCCTCAACTCATTTCGACATTTTCCCCCGAATATCGTAAAGGGCCCTTAAAATTAGCGCAGTTCTAATTTTCTTTCAAGTCTGAATTTTCGAAAATTGCAAGAGTTAGAAATAATACAATTAAATATTAATTCTTGTAACAATTCATGTTTCAAATTATCTTTACTTCAACCGAAGCTCTAAATTTTCAATCGTTTAATTCCGTATTTTTAATATATTGCGGCAAAGAATTAAAGGTGATCTTAATGCATTAACCCAATACACTTGGTCAGAAGCGTACAATGTTCTAGCGATCTCGGTTAAATTGACATCTAGCATTCAGAACTTAGATCTAAAATACAGAAATGTTTTTAATTAGGTACTTGAAACAGTGTGATGAGTAGGGAGAGGACTTTTTATGTCGTAAACAGTCTTGAAATATGCTTTTAATAATATTCATTTATGGTTCTAAAATAGGCACTTCATTCCTGTATAAACTCCCTATTGATAAAATTAAGGAGAATTTTGTGCTTGGCATGAAAATATATACTTTTGTGCAAACGTTGCTTACTTCGCGGGAGAAATAATTCAAGTAAATATGCACTTTCCTGAAGTACATTGTATTTCTTGTTGCATTTCTTCTGCCTGGTTTAAAAAATATGGTATCAAGAGATCTCCCACATTTACACAAGTATTTTATCATCTACTGGGAAGAAAAAATCTTAAGCTCTTCCTAATTAATGAACGCACACAAATGTATTGTAAGAAAAAATTAAAAGGTTTTGCAGATGAGTGTCAATTTCAACGAAAAATGCAAAATATGATCCTATAAGGACACGAATGTGCACCAACCGGAAAAATCGTCGAAATATGCACAAATATGCACTAACATATTAATCTACATAGCATCCATTTCCAACCAAATGTCAAGAAATTTCACTTAGGTATGCCCTGAAGCGCCGGAGAAAATTTTCAAAATAAAAGAAATCCGCTCCCTGGTGATGAGATTACTCGAATCAGATTGTTGAGAAACAGCTCGCTTTCTCTCTCTCCGTGTATTTACTTTGCGCGCGGTTCCGAGCTGCTCCCCCTCGCGGCCGTCCCTCAGCGCTGGGCGCCTGCCGGCGACGGCCGAGTGGCGCGGGGGCGCGGCGGAAGCGGCGGGGGCGTGCACCGGAAATGACCGCGACCGAGCGCCCCCGCGAGGCCCCTGGGCGCTCACGCGTGCGCGGGCGGGCACACGCCCGGGCGGCGGCACGCGCCCACTGGAAAACCCCGATTGAAACCGACGCCCGCTTCCGCCGCCCGTGAGCCGCGCTGATGGCGGAGGCCCGACGCCACTTGCGCTTGCGGCTGTCAGGATCAGCCCACGGCCTGAGGAGTGGCCTGCAGGGTTCGCTGTCAGAGCTGCTGCCGACGAATTGCGTGTAACTTTGTACGCGTTTCCTTTCGCTAATTTTCGGGTTTCGATGCCACTTTCGCTCGTCAGCGTCAGTACCAGCATATCTGCTGTGGTTGTCTCCAGTGCCCACAACGAAAGATATTTGGGAGCTTTTGCACGCTATGGCGAACAGCATTATTCATCTGCGCATGCGCAGTTCAAATTTCGCATCACTTTTGTGCATCTACGCATGAGCATCGAGAATGCAGTCGATTACTACCCGCTAAGGAGTGCAAAAACTTCCTAATAGGGAGTTTGTGCACCCTCGAATGTTAAAGCACTATCGATCTGCGCGAGTGCAGAAGTCACGTATCACTTTTATGCATGCGTGCCTGCGCAGAAGATCGATAGCTACAGCATGCAAAACTCCCTATTAGAGAACTTTTGCACTGTGTATCGTACAGGAATCGACAGCGCTATCGATCATCTGCGCATGCGCAGATGCACAAACTTGATGCGAAACTCAAAATGCGCGTACGCAGAAAATCTATAGTGCTTCGATTGCTCTAACACTTCGCCATGTAAAAAAACTCCATATTCCGTCGATTTTCATGAGTGAACGATTTTCCTCCCGTTTGAGAATCTACGGTTACATTGGCGATGTCGCGATCTGTAAGATTTAATATGTGGGATTCTATTTTTCCTACTTCCTCCTTTCCTTCTGGGTGCTGCAACAGGCTTGTTCTAATCGTGGTTCAATATGTTTGAATATGTGTTTATTGAAAGAAAATTCAGGAACGAAAACTATTCGTCATAGGTGTGAAAAATACTTTTGTATCTCTTGAATTGAAACATAATAAAGGCTCAAATCGAATTTTCTAACCGGAAGTATAAAATCATCATTTCATCAAAAACATAGTCACAGCCATCGTTGTAGACGCTTTAGTGCGGACGATCTCTGCCGTTAGTCCTGAGGCATCATAACTGCCCCCGCCTACCCGTTTCCGCAGTCGCCCGTGCGTTTCAAAGAACCCGCCCTCGGGGCAGCTGCACGAAAGACGATGAATATTCTATGAAGCAATATTTCCGTAGGCCACGTGCCCAGATATTGCCTCGGAGCACAGGACGTTCCGCTTCGATTTCTCAATTCATTTGTGAGCGACGGTGCAGGATTACAGTATTCAGGTTTCCACGGATATTGGCAGGCGTGTGGTTTAGATTACAATAGCAGGGGACATTTGAGAGGGTATTATCTGTTTTCTGAAAGGATATTTATACTTTTGAGTTTATGGAACGGAGATAAATAATATTGGGATGTGGTACACGAAATTGGTCAAGGGGAAAATGACAACGGCAGTGCTATTTCCTGTGGTTGGTGGTACTGTTTCCAATGCGCGGCGAGATTTGTAAGTATATATTTTCTTTTGCAAATTTTCTTCCTTTCTCTTGATTAGTTAATTTTTTATTTCTGATATTATTGTTGAAAAAGAAAAGGGTTGTGTCCCAAAACACTCATGAAGAAAGTTTTCGTCTAGAAAAAATTACCAGTTTAATAATTTTGACTAAAATTAAAAAGAAGAATATGAGTAACGGTACTCATGTTTAACTCTTTCGATGACATTTCCAGTTTGTGAGAAAAATTATATATTATTTAGTTTGGGATACTATTTTCAACCAGAGACAGTTCTATTTGTCGCTAGAATGAGTTTAAGAAATCCGAAATAAGATTTTTAGACGTTTTCATGATCATAGCGTGAACCTAACCGCCTATATTCTGTAAGAGAATAGGAAAAAAAGCAAATAATACTATTCACTTTTCTAAAACATGATCTTCGTAAGGGCCCATCGTGAACACGGGGGTCGAGGGGGAAGAATGTTCCGTTTCCCATGTGTTGGATGAGGGTGCGGAATGCCCTATGTCAATCATTTGAGAGACATCTGCCAACCACGAATTTAGCACGGTCTTCGAGGATTGTCAGGGGGGGAATCTTTTGTGGAGAATCTCTGTTAGCATGATGAATAAATTCTGGGAAGAAAGGTGTTAGGGGTGTTGAGTGATTCCGTGTCGAATGCATCGGACTTCTTTTTTTATTCAAAAATATTTTCGATATAATCTCTGAATTTTTTCAGAATACCTCTAGGTTCCACAAATCAGTTTGGAGTACACGTGGTTTCTATTAACTTTTCAATTCACGAGCAGGCTGATATTTAGTAGTATTGTGATTGTCCGAAGTCCGAAGCCAAATTTTCTGCAACATTCCTACTGCTATTCATCATACAATATAAAATACTTTTCAAAATTCATAAATCTATAAAATGGGGTATTACTATAGTTAGGTCGTTCTAAAATATACGATTCGTGAGCCCAATGCAGCCGATTGGCGCCGGTGTTCCAGAATATGAGAGGACCGAGTGACACATTTCCCAGATTTCTGTTACCGGCTCGACATCCCAGCGGACGTGCAGCTTTATTCCCTTCAACACGGAGTAATCCAGCGCGAGGGAACGGACATTACATTCGGCGAAACGGCGCTCGGGGGGAGTCTGTCGCGCGCTGCGATCAGCGCTGAGCCCCCGGGCGGTCACGGCGCGGCGCGCGGCGGGGAGCATGGGAGCGGCGAAGACGGGAGGGGAGCGGAGAGGTCGGGAGCGACAGAGGACGGGAGCCACGGCGGGGAGGGCGGCAGGGGCGGCGGAGAGGACGGGAGCCAGGGCGGGGAGGCAGGGGAGGCAGGAGAGGACGGGAGCTAGGGCAGCGATGGGGATGGCGGAGAGGAAGGGAGCTAGGGCAGCGATGGGAATGGCGGAGAGGACTGGAGTTGGGCGGGGGGTGGTAATGGGAGGGATTGTAATTGTATAGATTACTGTATTGCATTTTATCAACATTTGGAAGTAATTACATCTTTTTCTTTACAGGTATGTTCGTGGATTACTCATACTCATAAACACGTTCATCTCTGGATAACCATGTGTTGGGTAAGTGCATGAAGAAAACATCTAACGCTACAATCCAACATTTTGTCTATAAAGTGAAATTCTAACCGACATTTTGAACTTTCAACAATAGATTTGGTTTTCGGAAACGAATCTTTTCAGGTTAAAAGATGCTCCTAAGGTTGAATTTCTTTTGGCTTCAATCTCTACCCCAAAATATTTTTAAACACCATAAAAGCAGTTTTTCAATTTCAGTAAAATTTGGGTAGTAATGTTCGGTTTAGGTTAGTTTTCTCTCTCCCGCGGCGCTGGACTCTCCTGTGGGCGGCGGCCAGGCATCAGTGCACTCGCGGACTCCGTGAACATACAAGAGGCTGGGGTTAGCGCCTCGCTCGCGCTGGACTCTTAATGTCGGGAATGAGGCAGAATGGGAATGTAAGGATCGAGCCTGGAGGTTGGCTCATTGGTTACTGCATTGTTTATTCACTCATCTGAAATTACTGAGAAAAAAACACAAGAACAGCGATGAGAGCAGCTGGCGTCTGGATTCCCATCCAGACAGTGATCGGCTTTACCGAAATAATCAGCTAGGGATAGGACCTCCCGATCTTTGGCCAGTAACAGAGCTAGGTGGATGGATTTATTTCTGGTGGCCAATTGGAGACGCCCACTGGTAACCCGAGTTTCTCGGCAACCCCACGTCGTTAGTGATATCATTACCCGCGACGAAACCAGGTACTGCTGGTAGCGGGTAGCTCCTACCTAAAGTGGCAACCAACCCGGGTTTTTGAGAAGCCGTAGTTGGGTGAGGTCTGGCTCATCGAGATGTCAGACTGAGGGGTGAGCACACCGAGATGTCTTGACAAAGTACGCGAGTCACGGCGACTCAACTTGAGACCTCAAACCTCCCCACGAACAGTGCATTTTAGAGCCGCAGCACCTGAATATAAGCCCTCGAACAAGAAGCAGCTTCACTACTACATCCCCTTACACATCGGCTCCGCGCGTCCACCCACGTTCATTTGTTTCCGCCAGCGAGCGCGGCGCGACCTGGCGGCGTCGGCGGCGCCACCTCGCGCCAGAAACAGTTTCAAAGCGTGCGCTGTCATTTGTTATCTAAATCCTTGGGAGCTTTCATGAGCGCGCGCTTGCCGGGGTGGGGGGAGGGCGGTGAGCGAATGTGGGAGGTGGGGAGGGGGGAGAGGAGGTGTGCGTCAGAGATTTATTAGCGAACTTCGCGAGAAATCTGTCTTCGTCAACGCCGGCGCGTTTGCGGCGGCGGCGGAGGCTCTGGCGGCCGTTAAAATGTGGGGGAGAGTAATTGAGCATAACGCTCGCGGGGATCTTACAGAGCGTTTTGTTCACGTCCGCACGCGGAAAATATTGCGTCTGTCAGACGCAGTGTGGTATGTGGTGTGAGCAGGCTCTTTGGAAAATCCTTGGAATAAGGGTTTGGGATTGGGTGAGACAGTGAGGATGTTTGATTGATAATGACTCGATTTATTATTTCGTTTATGTTAAAGAACACATAAGACGTCACCGATTTTATTTTTCATTTATTGAAAACTTTTAAGTAATTAATGGAGAGTATTTCATTGTGGAATGTATGATCTTGTAGTATGTTGTCTTTAAGGTATATTGTGATATTGCAGGTTTAATTTTCATTACGTGTGTATGCAAAGGCAATTACTACAGCAATCATTTGTAACAGTAATATCCTTAATTTTTTTTCAACGTCCGTGAATATTCAAAACGAGTAATATGATATTTATTCAACTGTGAGAAAATTATGCATATACATTTTCTTTACTAAATAATTACTTTAATAATTTCTAATCGCTGTAGCATAATAATGCCGGTCACGGATGCAATAATAATTTAATTATCTTATCCGGCACCGGTGAAGTGAGTGCTGGAGCGTATTGCACGCGCGGAAGAGGAAACTGTTGCTTTGTGCTTTGGCGTATTGCTTTCGCTCGGGAGCTTCTTCGTAGTTAAATTCACATTCAGAATCGTGTGCACGTTTTGAGAGTCTCATTCTCTACCAACATTTAATGATGCCTTGGTGCAAAACATTAACGCTCCTTTCCGTCATGCTTTTACCAATTTATTAGTTTCAAAAAGGCATAGAAAGGTCCTTCATCTATGAAGCCGTCTACTTGCTAACAAATTCTCTTTTATCATTTCCTTTCTAGGACGTACTATGAAATGGAGGGGGGAGGGGCTTTTTCCTTTTGGTGTATTAAGTTTTTTTGCTTTTTGTGTATTTCTTCACGTGGCTCGTGAGAGCAAATTTTCTTCCTTTGCTACAGCGCGGAGCCTTCTCGCAAAAGCGAATTAAAGGAGAGCGCCCCTGTTCTGCGTGTTCTGTGCTCTTTTTCCACTTTGAGGGCGATGCTGGTTGCTTTTCCTTTTCTTTCGTTCTCTTTCCTCCCTTATACTTAGGCTGTCCTTAAACCGCGTCTTTTCCACACGAATCTCTCTCTGATTAGGAAGCGTGTGAGAAATGTCTTCGTTCACGTTCGGAATTTTGCGCCCAGAGACTGTGAACCAAACGTTCTGCTGTTTATTCTTTGCCATGAGAGCAGAGTGCATAAATGCAATGCTGAAAGGTTCGAGCACGAGTCAATTGGAGGCAGGTTCGATCCCGGCAAGGTGCTCGGAAATTACTTGACGTGTTTAACCTGCGTAAGTGTATGGTAGCTGTCGGTTTCTAAATCCTTCTTATCGTTATCATTATCATCTCACACAATGAGTGTGGTACCGTGAGTGAGCACGTCATGTGCTAACCTACTCCGTTATAACTGCTATACGCCACGCGAGAGACCTTGCTTATCCTGCGATTGCGAGGGTCTAACACTAGGAAAAACGAAGAAACATTTATTGGAGATTAGAGTTCCTTTTACTATTACGGTTATTGATGTACATGCGTGACCTAATGAGCAGAAAATAACGATAATGTCGATGATGTGTGAATGATGCCGGGAAGACGGTGGACCGATAGACAGAGCGAACAGGAGAACCCTGAGAAAAGCTACAGTGCTCATTTTGCTCGTGTGGATTGGCCGAGGATCGAAGCCGGTTCTCTGCGGTGGAAGGCGTATGTGGTGGCCATTACACCACGAGCTCCCCGCCGAACTTTCTATGTTCGAGAAGCTATGGAATTGGACATATTCACTTCTCTTACATTAGGTTTTTGAAGTTGGAGTTTTCATCAAGGGACTATAAGAGGAAAAGGAGTCTGTTAATGGAATGTCAACGGAGGAAATGGATGTTGGAGCGTTGATAAGACTGCCAACTCAATGAAGTTTCTCTCATTACTTTCTGTGTCTATCAGAGTCAAATTTTGTCAATATCGGGCTTACGTGAAGACTAAAGCATGCAGAATATCCTTCGTTGATTCATCCTCCTAAAATTTCAACTACAAATGAAACGTTTTTGTTGTTCTCGTACGGTATAAAGAGGAGATATAATTACGGAATGCACTTAAAGAGACCCACAAAACGTCTCGGCTCAAGATCTCAAAAAATAAACTTCAATCGTCATATAAATTGAATGAACAGTTTTCAAGTGTTCCGTAAAAAACTTCTTTCGAATTTTATCCTTTGTACGTGCATTTCATCTTAGTTTTTTAAGCTTTTTTTCTCCTGGAAATCATTTGTGGTTTTTTGAGTCGTATTTGCCGTTGTACGTACTTGAGAGAGCCGTCCCATTTTCGACCTGGCAAAGAAGCTTCTCAAAATCCTGTCTCGTTAGAGGTTGCAGATTAGTAGTATAATTATCTTTGAGCTAAGAGATTACGAGATGGCAACGGATCTAGATATTGTCATATTTCGTTTTTCCCGGAGTATTTACATTTGCAACCAATTACTTTAAAACTGGTAATAAGATTCACCAGGATAATAACGACTGTATCACAAAATTATGGACGTCCTGCAGTCGACGTAGATAAGGTCATTGCAATTCGAAAGGTTTCCTGAACTTTTTCACATACACGGGATGGGAAGAGATAAGGGGGAGCAGAGTATATACGGACTTGATTCTCAATTTCTTAATCTGTTATTAGTTAAAAATGTCACGACTTTCACTACAAATGTTTCATATATTTTTATTCTATGAAGTTTTACAACTAATTTTTTATTCCTCTCATGTGAAATGATATTGGCGCACGTCATTTGAATGATCTTGAAGTTTGTTCACATGCCACGATTAATATTGTGTATTGCAATTAATAAATTTCTATATTCAAATAAATGTATACAATATCAGAGGGAAAAATATTTTCAATATTAATTATAAAATTCGTTGAATAGGGTGGTGAAAATCCAATAATGTCATTTTATTTTAGTATAACGTTAACGAACGCTATGCTAAATTGGACCACGAATCATTTTTTTCTGCAATATCGTTGGCGGAATTGTATCCAAAACTGTGATCACCCCATAGCAAATTGTCGTGAATGTTATGAAAGGAATGTTTCTAAAACTGTCTGAAGATCTCAACTAACGTTGTAAACCGCAGAGATGAACTTTGGATGATTATGAAATACGAGTGGGTAATCGCGAACACACTCGCGCTAGGTGATTTCGAGCACGTGTGATCAAGTGAAAACGCGCACGCCTTATTGGCGACGGCGCGGACCCATAGGCGTCATTGAACTGTTCATTACTTCTTTAAACATTTCATTATAATGTCATGAAGTATTTCGTTGATGTTCTAAATATTTCGGTGTTGTACAAGCATCCGATGAAAAGATCTGTCTTGTCTGTACTGGCGCAACATCTCCGGACGGGGCTAAGGCCTACCAGCTGCATCCCGGCCTTGCGGCCATGAGTTGAGGGGTACGTGTGGTTAGCACATAGTCACCCCTGTACCGTATTTTGATTTTCTCAACCTGAAAAAATTAGCTTTCTTATCGTCACACATCAACAAATACTGAGACATTGCAAGGAAAGAGAACACTATAATCTGCTCCGACCGGGAATCGAACCCGCGATCGCGTCATGGCAAGCCAGCACACTGACCAGTCAGCTACCCGTCGGGATGTTAAAAAGATCACTCATTTGAAATTAATTTAAATGGCGAAGTATGCATATCTGTATTTAGAAAAGGAAATGGCCTGTTCTCTTAAAATTTTTATATTTAATTTTCATTTGACGGTAATCTGACAAGTTTAAAAAGTAAAATGGGGTTCACCGTTTTTATTCCACCTTGGGCAGACTCACACAATTTGAGAGACAATTTGAGTGAATGTTTTGAAGTTCTCTTGAAACAATATGACAAAATAAAAAATCAGCGCACAAAATGCCATACACTTTAAAAACCAGAGAACTCATTTCGTGTTCTCGTCTTTTCAATACTAACTTCTCACTCCTGGCGTGGTAGACAGCCAACATTTATTTGGATATAGAAATATGTATTGAGCCATGATAAGAAAATCAAATCAGACATATTTTGTGATGCGATATGCTGACAATTCTTTCGCCCGGCTCTGTCCAATAACTTCCCCTGTCGACCACGCATTTCGTTAGGAAATCTGCCGGGTCTCTTGTGGGCGTGGCGAGCGTCCATGGCCAGCTGGCGCCGCCGGGGTGTCGCCGCCCTCCACTAATCTTCCGCCCTTATTTCGGGGGCATGGCTCGGAGGGAGGGAGAGGGTGGCGCGGCGCGATGGCCGTATTTCGTGCGGCAGCCGCCCCCAGTGACCCCGCGCCCTGCTCCGCCCCCTCCCCCTCCATCCCCCCCCCCTCGCCACCCCGCGCTCCGTATCGCTCTCCTGAAATCCACTGGGTCACAGATTCCCTGCGTTGGCCGGCGAGAGCCTGCGGGCGGTTTCGTGCCCGAGGGTTGAGCTTTACTGCGCTCCTTGTTTATACTTGCATTGCCAGATTGCATAATTACTTTGAGTATTTAAATACTTTTTACTTCTGTTTTATCGACGAAATTTCTTCATGCGGATTATGATGATTGAGGATGTCTCCTCTATTCACTGTCGCGTCCCCCCTCTCTGCTCGTCTCCTTTTCCCTGCACGCCCATAGCAGTCGTCTGCAGTCATCCGCACCTCAAGAACCCGACGCGAAGATGAAGACTTCAAAGGTTTTCATCGGAGGAGGATGTGAAGACGGCGCCCGGGGGCGGAGGGGTAAAGGGCGGGTGGCGGAGGACCCGGAGGCGAACGCGGAGGGAGAGGCAATGTGGTACAGGAGCACGGAGGGGTGAAGGGCGCGGGCAGTGCCAGATTACCGAACAGGCTGGGTAGGCTGCAGTCTGGGGAATGCAACTTTCAAAGGCGAGCTAATTTCAACGAATTGAAAATTCCATAAGACAGGTTTTTGAATTTTTTTATAGATATATTTCTTTCCATATTTGTTACAACAGAAAGTGTTAATTAATCAAATATATATCCATTGATAATTACAAATAAAATGAATACAAAAATGCCTCCGACCGCAAAGTCCTAGGTTCGAGTCCCCACGGTGGCAGCATTTTCGACACTATCTTGTCAGCTAGGGTCGGATTCTGTCGCTGTCTGGAGGAGAATTCTAGCTACCGATTGCTCTGATCGGTAGTTTTCCGTAGTTTCATCGATCAACACCAGGCGAATGCCGGAGCAGTACCCTACAAACAGGCCACGGTCCGCGCGCGATCCTTGTAATATATCCTTTCCATTGCTCTTCTTTGTTCTATCCTCACACTTACACTACACTACCACACATGCCGGGAGACCGGTCGAGAGCTTAGAGCTTGTCCCGTGTGGGGCGGTACGCTGCTGGTGGGAGATACCTGGTTAGGGAAAACACCGCTAGCCGACGGTAGGTAGGCGCCGGATCTCATTTAGCGGGGGAAGATCATCGCCATCTCCAGAGAAAAAATGCACTACACTTACGGGACTAATTGACCTAGTTGATGCTCCCGGAATCACTAAGAGTCAATCAATCAGTCGAAAATCTTTTTAGATTATTACGTCACAAAACAATTCATGAATCTTTAGTCAATTAAATTTAATCACACCGTATACCTCTTCCAGTTTCCTTTTTACTGTTTACGCTTTGTTTCTCTAATTCCTCTTTGTCGAAGGGTCCTTTTCAGCCGCAACTCTTTGTCAATTTGTGTTGGGTAGCGTAGACAGATTTTCCACTTCGTCACGTGGGAATTCGCTCGTACAGTCGCGCGTCTGTGTGTGGTGACTGCGGGACAAGCATGTATGAATTGCGTGAACAATAAACTAATTGAATTATAGAAACCACAAACTACGTACAAACGATCAAGTATCATTTCGCGTAATGTCATTTTCGATACAGTTGAATCGAAAGTCGGTTTACCAGTCACAAAGATACATTAAACCTTCGTTGACATGAATTTCATGGGACCGAAATAATGGGTGTTCGTATAAAAACTCGGGTTATCTGATTGTTGTAAATATCCGTATTACTATGTTTTCTTGCAGGAACGCAAATTTTTTCGACTTACGGCGAAATTCGTGTTAATCGAGGTTGTGCCAACGAGGGTTTACTATATTTTGCTGGAGGAAAATATCTGTCCGTGAAAAGATAATACAGAATATTGCCACGATTATTAATTTCCAGTGCGCCTAGAGAATAATAAACCATCCTCTATAAGAGAGAAATGAATGGTTTCGTTAGAAATTCCCAAAAACTCGTGAAAAATACAAAAACATCTGTATTACCTCACATTTTAATGCGTTCAGAAATTGAAATAACACTGCATCCTCCGACCATGTGAGAAGTTTATGGTTTCTTCCGATACTCAGGAATTCATGGAAAAAATACAAAAGCAATTACAAAATTTAGATTTTTACTGAAAATTACAAATATTTGAATGTGTTATTCCACCTATTTTCGTGCTGTGCATACAGATTTCTCTTTCTCAGTGCGTCATTGCTTTGGACACGGCTGACATTCTACACAAAGGCTTCAAAGGAGCGGCCGTTCACCCTTAAATTTTTTTTTATTCACTAGTTGCGTCATAGAACAGCAACTTCTTTATATTCTTGGTATGAAAAAAGACTGCTGTACTGAGTATCTGTAAATATGTTGTATCTGTAAATATGTAAAAATATGTTGTATCTGTTTTCGTGAAATTTTTCTTAAAATATTTAATTTATTGCAGCGTTGAACAAGAGTATTCAATTTTTCGTGAGTGTGCGTGCTGCTTTTTGGAAAACCATTTAGTGTGTTCAGCAGCCTTTTTCCTGTTGCAACCCACTAGTTGTCACGTTTTCTTGCGTGACTCTATGACTTTAACGTGCTCAGTGTATCGTACAATCACATGGTCATCAGCCCACGTCATAGATGACCTATCATTTAGCGACTATTTTAGCTGATAGGAGCTCGAACATGATTTTCGACGGGAAATGAAGCCAACGTGTATGTAGCAGAGTAGTATCGCAGATTTATATTTCACTATAGTATGGAGACTAGTTCTAGTTATTTCAAATTTTCATCTTCTCAAGAGAAACACTAAGCAAGGTTCTCAGACTAGTGCTAAAAACGTTTATTGAGGAGTGAATCTGGGAAGGTGAAACCAGAAGTAACGTTTAGTGCAAACTATTTCATGAATAAATACCTTAGAAAAAACTTTATAAATGGTGAATAAATACTTTATTCACTTGAAATAAATTAAATGATTTAATAGTTCAGGAGACAAATGCACGCCATTGTGATGAGAGGGATAATAAAAATTCAATAAAATGAGAAATATTTAGAATTGTTCCCACGAACATTTACTTTACATTGATCATGTAGCACATGAGCAAAACAGTGAAAATAAATATTCATCCAAACATTAATGATGCCGTGACATTGTCACCAGGGCAAGTTTCCTTCCCTGGCGCCCCATTCTTCATTGGTCCCTCCCCACCCCCCTCCACCCACACTTTGCGCCTCTTTCCTCCTCGGGCGACCCATCCGTCTCGCGGCCTCGACCGCACTCGGCGCCGCCCGCAGTGAAAACTGCCCCCGGGCACGCAGCCCCCTTCTGCCTCGGCGCCCAACTCATCCCCGACTCTGCCTCCATCCCCACGCGCCCCACCCCACTGGGCGTATGTCGACTGCATCCCGCGGTCAACTTTTCCTAAGCCGTTTTCCTACCGCCCCAACAAGGCATAGACCGACCGCATCCTCTTTCTATTTCCTCCTTGGTATGAAGATTGATTCCTACATTTCCCCCGGGTCTGCTTAGAATCACATTCACCGATTCAAATTGATTCACTTCTGTGTGTTTTCAAGAAATATTTGCACGTCCTTTTAGAGCACTGCCAACTTTGAAAACCAACGCTTAAACGTTTGTGGAAACAGAACTTAAAACTTCCTATCACGAGCATCATCTGACCTTTGCTGACATTAACGCAAGCCGGATGGTTCTGCCATGTTCAACTGTGCTCCAGATTTTCTCTGGAGTGATTCCTAAATAGGAAGGAAACAAGATTGAGTCGCGCAATGCCTTCTCATGTACCGATGGGGGATGAGCTGGGAAGCGAGGGAGAGGGAAAACTGACCGCAGGATGCAGTCGGGCGATTCGCCCTCTGCCCCTCCCCCCAGCACTTCCTCGCCACCGTCACCGCCACCCCCGCCCCTGTCTACGTTCCCCATCCCTACATGCCGTCGCTGCTCTCTCCCCCTCCGCGCCGCAGACGCTCGTTTGGCTGCCCCGAGGGAGCGCGCGGGAAACGCACGGGTAATTAAATTTAACCCGCGCCCGAGGAAGATCTCCGTGTTTACTCGTTAAAGCGGCCGCGATGAGTGTTGGGCGCGATTTTTAATCGCGTAATTACTGGGCTGAGCGCGGACGCGGCGCGGCGTCGGCACGAGCCCCGGGCGAGAGCGGTGACGGAGAGAGCGGCGTTTTTCGTGTTGACCAGCGTTTTATCAATATTTCATGGTTTCCATGTTAACACCTGGCACATATCAAAAACAGATTTTTCAGGATTATTGACGACATACAATTATAAAACTCGGATGTGTTCGCGTATTCTCTTGCTTACTTGTTAAAATTGTTTTTACATTCCTTCTGAAAAGTTACTGTACCTTCGTGCTTTAACTTCAAATGAATTATTCAATTCAGCGCCTTCATGAGTTTTTGCAATTCTTGTGAGGATTATTCGTGGATACAGAAACAAAGAAGTACCTTTTTCACTTTTGAAAAGCGTCGAAAAGCTAAGCGACAAAAAGCAAAGTGATTAGAAAACAATTAATTGTAATGGTAGGTTTCTTCATTGAATCAAACATTCGCGGATTCTTTGTGTTACAGTAGTGAAATAACAGAAAGATGTTTTGGAAAACAGCATGAAATTACAGCATGAAGAGCTTTTCTGTTGCTCTGCGAGGGATTCCTGTTTTACGAGCAATTTCTAATTACGTGGAAAAGTGTCTTGTTCGAAACGTACTTTTCGTACTAGTGAAGTTTTTGAATTCTCTAATTTTCAAGAAAATGAGAAAATTTTGAAAATATAATAGCTATTTTTGTTATAGCTATTATTATTATAATAGCTGTTTAACTATTTTATGTTAGATCAATATTTAATTGCAATGAAATACTATACATTTCAGAAATTGTCTGATGTGTGATTCTGACCGAACAATTTTTATAATCACTTTTCCGCCAGATGCTAACATATTTCGTTGTTATTAACTGTTACGATTCCTCGGGCAATTTTTGTGACTTCGCTTTGAATGTTATCTACTCGCTAAGTATGTTTGGTAAATTTTTGAATTAGACATTGTAAAGGTCCCGAAAATTTTGAAAACGAAAAAATACCAACTAATTTTTCCGGCCATATGAGAGGTGTCTATAGTTAGTTAGTTCGTTCGTTAGTTAATGCCTTATTTTAGGGGCGAGACTCGGGCCATCAGGGCCGCTCTTCCGTCTGACCACGCAAAATTCGCTACGCTCCTTTCACCATCTCGCGAAGAAAGAAGGTATTATCATGGGCGTCGAAAAAGGCGATTTAAATTTAGCTCAGAGGCTTCTTTTAGGCTTGATCTTTTACATGCAGTAAATCTACATGGGACAGCCGGCTTTACGTTTCCTCAAAAGGAAGGCGTACGAAGAATTTTTTCGCCCTTCAAGATCCACAGCTTCGATCGGGTTTGAAACGGCAAATTTGGGCACAACAGCCCGGTACGCTAACCGGTACACCATCACTATGGTTTCGTTATATTCCCATAAACTCTGGAAAAATACAAAATCATCTGAATTATTAATTTCGAATACACGTGTAATCTGACGAAAAATTAAGTAAAGCATGGCTTATGATTCAGCTGACGCCATGCGAGAAGAAGGAAGAAGCTTCAGTAGCCAAATCTGTGGGTTCAAGGGGAGCAATTTTTCCTGCTCTTGTACCCCGTTTTCCACGCACTCGACGGCAGCATTTTTACAGATGCTTGCCACTAGTTTATCGAAATGTTGTATCTTAAGCAGCTGTATGTGAATTGGGGACCAAATCTTTTCTGGCGTAACTTACTTTCTAATTCTACATGTAAATTGGAACCAAACCTACCCAGGCAAGGAAAAGAACTGATCGAGCAAGAAAGTGCAGTAAGGGGGCTGATGCAGCCGCGCTTTTCCTTATGTAGCATATGTAGTCATGTCGATCGACATGACTCGCTCCTGTACCGAAATGAAAAGCAAAGAAAGCACTAGAAGCGTGTCCAAATTTCACGACCAGTATTACTGTTAACAGAGAAAAAGAGAGAATATAAAGATGACAAGATAAGCAGAATTCATTCAATCAACGAATGATTCGTTGAATGAAAATTAACCTTAACCAAACCATATCTCGAGAGAATAAAGCCAATGCTAAGTCTGGAAAAAGAATAAGAGAGTTGTGTTTTAAAAATAATGGCTATGAAAATCTTATTCGAAAAATGAAGAGTCACCTTCAACTTTTACCAGGAAGGGGATGAGGTAGTCGGTTCCCAATTTACCGATGCCCTTCCCTGGTTCGGTCCCCAATTTACAAATGGGTTAAACTCTTATTTTCCTTCTGGTCCTCAATTTACATACGCCACCTTAAAGCATACGATACAAAGCCTTCAGGTAGCGGCCTGTGGCAGAGGGAGAGTCTACGGAAGTGCCCGAGGCGCAGAGGAGATAACAGCTTCGTCGCATCTCGTGAGGGCGACTCAGGCCGCCGCTCGCCAGCTTTCCACGAACGCCCCGGCAGTAAATGCCCACTTGCGGCGCGGGTTTCGCGTGTCAGCCGCACCTTCAGGGGGAGGCGGTGGTGGCGGTGGCAACGACGACGGAGGTGGCGAGGGCGGCGGCGACGGCGGCGGCGAGGGCGACGACGGGGGCGACGACGGGGGCGACGACGCGGGCGACGACGGGGGCGACGACGGGGGCGACGACGGGGGCGACGACGGGGGCGACGACGGGGGCGACGGCGGAGGCGACGGCGGGGGCGACGGCGGGGTCAACGGCGTAGGCGAGGGCGGCAACGGCGGCGGCGGCGGCGAGGGCGGTGGCGGCGAGGGCGAGGGCGGCGGCAACGGCGGCGGCAACGGCGGCGGCAACGGCGGCGGCAACGGCGGCGGCAACGGCGGCGGCAACGGCGGCGGCAACGGCGGCGGCAACGGCGGCAGCGGCTGTGCGTCCCGGCCCTCGGCTGTGGTCTGGAAGACTTTCGCGTTTCATTCTGACACGTGTTACTCCACTCCTGGAAATCGTACGGCTCCTGTGAAAGGTTCGCGGCAATCGCGGAGGAAAGAGTCGTTTTACGAGGATTGCAATGTTGTGACCTAGTTTCTTCAGTGAAGAGCCGCTTGAGAAATGAAGTGCTAGTTTTTACTTGCACCGAAAGAGCGGTATTTATTACGCTATACATTTCGTAGAAATGGGGAATAAAATGTAAATATTGTTGTGAGAGGAAATTGAAATATGTTTTCTTAATTAAATTTTTTAATGCCTGTGTCCGTTCTTTCTATATTTAACGGTGTGTGATAATATTCGTTTCTGTCTTATTTATTGCTTCTATTGTAAACCCACAAAAGTGATTTTCAAAAAGTAGCCAATCAGTTGTTTCAAACAAACCGCCCCTGAGTAATTGCACGTCTAATCGCACCCTCATATAACATCACTATTTTTTTAGCGACTTGAAACTTCTTTTATTGAAGTCTGGGGTTGAAAATGGATGACATGTAATTTGTTCGTTTTTCTCTAATCAGACTCTTCAGAAATACTACCAATAATTTTTTCGGAAGAATCCTTCGCGCGTTGATGTTCAAACATTTTTCACTCGTTTACCTTTTCCTTACAGAAAAATACAACACCTGTTAAATTAAATCCAGAAAAATGTAATTTTATGTGATATAAATAAACATTTTGTAAAAATTATTTAAGTACGTAAAATAGATTTTGATTTTTGAAATACACATTTTCACATAAGATCGACACTTAAATTATTTTATGAATATATTCATGTATTTCTACACCAATTTTTCTAACTTTCAAATTTCAAAAAGAAAAGAAAAAAGAAGTTTGTTGTCTGGATTGAGTACTCTGTCCGCGCGCGAACCTGACTGGCCGCTGACACTACATGGTTTCAATGACACGACGTCCAAATATGAAGCCAGTGAGAGACTTGTGTCAACAATCGCAGAATCGGACACAACGTCGCCAATGGAAGGCTTTTAACGAAACTCCACGTAGGTGACTGGTTAGGCAGGTAGGTGACTGGTTAGGCAGGTAGGTGAGGAGTTAAGCGCGAAGGTAAGAGAGCAGGCAGGCAGGCAGGCGGGTGGGTGAGTGCTTAGGCGAGTAGATAGGTTGGAGAGTCGACGGAACTCTGCCGTGGAATGACTCTCCTATTGTCCAAATGTTAACAATGACGCAATCGTAATAATTTGCTCGCTCAGTGTTACAATTTTTGTCGTGATTTTCTGAACATATGAATGCGTGTGTGGCGATATTAACTTTCTGACAGTTGTAATATAGGAGATCTACATGCTATGTAATATACGTGTTCTCATATCGTTCATACTTACATATTTTGTGCTCATACGATCGCACGCGAAGCAGTATCATTTCGGGATAGACAGAGCAATATTCACATGGCAGGGTCATTTCAATTCAGGGGTCACCCCAGGTCAACGGTACCCTTTGTGTCGACCATTCACCCATTCACTTACTCCCTCACCCTCTCTCACTCGCTTACCCTCATATCCACATACCTACATTCTCGCAATACCTGCTTACTGACTTGCCTACCCATTCACCTAGCAACGCATCTACCTGCATACTCGCTGACCCATCTACCCGCGTGTCACAGCGCCTCCTGCGCTCCCAGTGAGCGGTGAGCGTAGCATTCGCGCGCCGCTGCACCTGCTGTATTTTGCCGGGCCCTCTTCGCTTCGCGCTGCGCCGCGGGCGTAAATTTGCGCGCGTATTTTGCCGCCGAGGGCGCTCACAAAAGCAGCAGCGGCGAGCGGCGTTTCCGCCTGCCCTCCTGCGCGCGCGCGGCGTTGGGAGAATGAAGGAGACAGCGGATGAAATTCGGCGACCTCTCGCCTCCCCGTGCGTCCCCGCTTCGAGTCTACCGCCTCGTTGTTCGCATGGGTGTTTTAGTGGTCGTTTAATTCGTACTCTAAACACCGACATCGCATGCCCCATTCGTATTTGAGGCGATTGGTTTACAGTTAGGGTTACGATAATGCTTGGGATTTGGGGTTTTGGAGTATGAAGGATCTATTCGGAGTATGAATTTCGGTACCATTCGTCCTGCCTTGTTTAGTCAGAACTTCGATATCCACAATGGATTTGCTTCGTTCTAATATTTGGAGTTCTCGTGTCGGCGATTGTCTTCCTTGTGCGTGTTCTTAACTGTTCATTCAGGCTGGGATGGTTGCTTGCTGGTTCATCAATTTACTCGTACGTTGGATATTTAAGTATTTTCCTTTCGACTTATTATTTGACATTTCCGCATGCGTTCTTCCACTCGTTAAGTGTTACATATAATGCACAAAACTTTAAGATGTAAAGGAAATCCAATGTTTTGCGAAAATTAATTACTGCTGTTTACCACATTGCTATTTATTTCAAATGTAAAAATTGTATTGTAAAGGTTTCTACGTTTCTTCATATATCTGTTAATCAGTATGTTGTTTTAAGTGTATAGGTCTAACTTGTGGGCAAAAGTCAAAATTGTTACAAATTTTTATTCCCCATATTACCATACGGGTTATTTGTAATGTGTCGCTTTAAAAAGATATAAGGATTATGATTATTTATTTACACGTCATGTTTAATATTGATAGTGATGAAGATAATTGTTGTATACTTTTCCCACTTCATGTCGTTGCTTGTAGGGCGCATACGTCACTTGGTGGAGAGTTGCCGAAAAAGACTCTCGAGCGCCAGGGGAAAGAGCGGGGCCGCGTCGTGGTGCCCCGGGGAGCAGAGCGAGCAGCGCCGGGCCGCGATGACTATTTGCATATCCTTGACCCGGAAGATGCGACGGCGCCGGGCGAGCGAGATAAGGCCCGCGCAGACACAGGGGCTGAAGCCCTGGAAGTGCTCCAGAACATGACACCCATTCACGGCGTTATGTTGGGCCGGGAGGCTTGCGTTACACACTTGCAACGTGGCATTGGGAGTACGCCAGTAAAAATATCTTGTTTATCGAGCTTCGTGGGATGGTCGCAAAGTTCTCGTGTGCTAAATACAAACGAAATAACATAAAAGAATCCAGCACGTAAACAAATCGGCCGTTCCAGCCGTGATTTATGTGCCATACTAAAAATTAGACTGCCGAGTGAAAATTTCATGACTCGTATTTCAAATTAATACTGGCATCGATTCTGCGCAGCACAGAGTTGCTTCATGCATTAAAGATCGGTTTAAAGGAGACGTCGTCGAAACAACTTTTTGCCCAGGTATCTGCTGGATATATACAAAAGCGAAGGGCCTCCAGCAGACCGCTCCACTTGGCGTCGTGCCGACGTCCCTTTCGGACTGCCCGACTTGCGTAGACGCCTCGGTGCCCTCTAGAGCACGAGCGGACCGAGCGGGCCCCGATGCGCCCCGCCCAACTCTCCCAACCCTGTCCCTCCTCCCTGCCCCACCCTGGCCAACCCCTCTCTCCCTCCCGGCCTAACTCCTCCCCATCCCACTCGGTCCAACTCCTCCCCGCCCCACTCAGCCCAGCTGAACTCTCCCTTCCCCATCTATATCCTCCCAGCCCAGCCCAGCCCAGCCCAGCCCAACTCTCCCCGCCCGGTCTAACTCCTCGCCATCCCACTCGGTCCAACTCCTCCCAGCCCAGCCCTACTCTCCCCACCCCATCTACCTCCTCCCCATTCCATATAACTCCTCCCCGTCCCGCCCAACCCAGCCCAACTCTCCCCACCCAATCTAACTTCTCCCCGCCATAAACAGTTCCGCTTCGTCCTGCAGCGCCCCGACCAACTGCGCAATCCGATCTAACTCCACCCTGCCTCACCGCTCCTCCCTGCCGACGCCGTCTTGCCCCACTCCGCACTGTCTCGTCTCGCTCGCCTCTCCCCGCGCCGCCCCGCCCCGCACCGAGCCATCTCTCCGTGTCTCGCCCCCTCCCGCTACCTTGTTTACAGGCCGAGGCCGTGTTTGGGACCGCCCGCGCCGCGTGTTTTGGCTGCCGCCAAACAAACGACTCGTCTCGAGACATCCTCCGCCACCGAAGAAAAGACTCGAGGCGTGGCCACTGACGTCAGTCGGCAGCGCCTGCCGGGGGCTTCACCTGCTTCGAGAACCGCTGCTGGCTCTGCTCCTTCTCCTGCCCCCGCCCCCTTCGCGAGCGCCGCTTCCAGCCCGCGCGTTTCTCGAGAATAAACAGGCGGCTAACAAGGCGCGCGTTTCGGGAGGGGGAGCGCCCCCTTGCGCCGCGCGCTGCTCTCTGCCGCCCCGCCCCCTCGCACGTGGCGCGAGCCCCACGTCAGGCGCACGCCCCGCGCACTCCACGCCCCCTGGCAGTTGCACTCGAGGGGCGGCGGCGGCGGGGGTGGGAGCGGCGCCTAGCGAGGGACTGAGCATTTCGTGTTTCCGGGCGACAACTGCTTTGATCATTAGTCCCGTTACTGTTGTGATTGTTTTATCGCAGGATGTAGCGGTGTTCCTCCCCGCTAAATGGTAAGATCCGGTGCTGACCTACAAGGTTTTCCCGAGGTTTTTCATGTTCCAGTATCTCCTTCAGCGGGACACCGCCCCACTCGGGACAAGATCCAAGCTCACAACATATGTGATAGTGGAGGGCGTATAAAGTCACATGAGGTGACAGAATTGAAGGAAAAATCGCGCAGGGGCCTTGACCTTTTTGTTAGGTAACTAATCCGGCATTCGCCTGGTATTAATCGGGGAAATTACGGGAAACTACCGATCAGAGTAGCCGACCTCTTACGCGGCGCGGCGTTCACGGCGGAGCTGATTTTGGCCGAAATTTCTATCGGTCAATGCGTGGCGACGTCGAACGCATGGTGGTAAATCGAATGACCTCTTCCGATGGCGTCGGAAAACATCGACTGTCGTACGAAGATCTGTTTCGTTTGATTTTGTCCGTCTGACGTCAGCCAACCGAAATTTTGGCCTAAATAGGCGCCACTGTGATTGCGGTCTTAGCATTTTCGTCCAGACAGCGGCTGAATTCGGCCTGGCTGTCTGGTTAGTGTAGAAGAGCCGCCCCCGTCGGAACTCAACCACCAGTACTTCCCGAGCAGAGAGTGACGTCGACGGCGTCGGCGATGGTGCTTTGGTGGTGGTCGTTGTGGTTGTGGTTGTGGTGGTCGGCTGTGGTGGTGGTGGTCGGCGTTGGTGGCGATAGTGGTGCTGTGTGTGCTGGTGGTGGTGGCTTGGCGGGGGTGGGAGGGTGCGGGCGGCGACGGCAGAGCGCGCGTCCGCAGCAGCCCCGGGAGCAGAAGCGGCTTAAAGGGGGAGTTGCTGTTTCCGCCACCTCCGGTCTCGCCTGGAAGCTGATTGCGAGGGTGAACGCGCTGCGCTCCCTGTTGGATTTTCGGCGTCAGTGCCTCAGCGCCGCGCCTCCTGTCCCCACTTGCTCGCTAAGTGCCCTCCAAAAGGGATTAACGCGCACTGCTTGTGCCCGTGCCCCGCGCCTCGGGAGGCGGCATTTAAGAAAACACCTTTTACTTGTTAACACAATTCTCCATGTATCGATCGGAATTCGGTGAGCGTTGACTCTGATATTGTCTTAAAGAAAAATCTTAAAAATTAAAAAAAGTACTTCAAAAATATACCTTTTCTGCTTTGCAGTAACTTCTCAACGAATTGCTTCACTGTCATAGTTATTATTTCTTCGTGTAGTTATGAGTTCCTTTCTCCATGACCGTCACCTTTCAACCATACCTATAGTCTATGAACTTAAAACTTGCAGTTTCATGCCTGTATCTCCATCACAATTTCCTAATTCTATGATGATGATATTTTGACTTTTTTAATGTATTGCGCTCCTACTATTGTTCTAATGCAGTGTTAGTGTTCTGTAGCATAAATACTACAGTAAGATATTTGAAATGACCGTGACCTACATATTCTTTCTTCAATAGAAAGCGCCATCCTTGTGCGTACGTTTCAGTATCTCTTCATTCCTGGAAAACAGTGGCCAATCCCTTAGGCAGTACTTTCCATTCCACTGTTTCCTTTTTACGTGGACAGCTCTCCGTCGTACACAGTCACAGCCTGAACAGTACCCACATCACTTTTCCACATACCATCAAGCTTCGAACCAACAGAGTAAAGAATGCGCTCTGCCACTCTTCGCCACCTCCACTGAAACGTCACATCTACCCCTAAGGACGACCTCTTTCAGAAATGGTTACCCGCCGCCCCCACTGTTACTGCCACCAAAACCGCCACCACCTCTTCGAGCGCCGCCAACACCAAGTCGCATTCGCCAACGCCTTCACCTCCTACGCCGTCACCATCTCCAACACCCCACCGCCTTGTCGCCTCGCAGGCACCCAAGGAGGCACCCAGGCAACTGGAGTTGAATTGCATCTCTGTCAGCAGTTGTCGCCAATGCCAACATAATTCCATCGTAGTCCATATTAGTGCTACCTCAATGCTATCTCCTCTATTACACCGCTAATGGCATCGATTCCTCCATTGCCACTACCGTCACCACCGCCCAACCACCACCACCACCACCACCACCACCACCACCACCACCACCACCACCACCACCACCATAACAACAACGTCACAGGCCCCGCCTCCACCACCGCCATCGCCATAATCGCCTACATCGCTATCACCTACTCCTCCACCGCCCCTCTCATCGCCGCCGCCACAACCACCGTCACCGTCCCTTCTGCCGCGGCGTCGCTGCCGCCGCCGCGTTGCCGTCGCGACTGTGCGTCGCATCCCACGTGAAATATGCGCGCTCCACTCGGCGGCCCCGGCGCGCCGCGGCGCGGCGCGGCTCGGCGCGGCTCGGTGCGGCGCGTTGCAGCGTGTGCGCGAGGGGGAGCGGGCTTCCGTCAAGCAACCGCAGCTAATCTGTTTCCCTTGTGAATCATTTTTCACGGGCGCTCCCCTCGCCCGCCCCGCGATCGCCGCCCGTCGCCTGCTTGTCTGCTCCGACCTGCGGTGAAGTCCTTTTCGCTCTCCCTCTCTGCTTCCGGGAGGGCGTATTTTGGACGCTGAACTTGTGTACAAGAAAGTTTGATACTTTTTTCCTGGCCGTTTTTCATCTGTTCGCTCAAAATCCAATACCTTTTGGTGAATATTTCTCCATTATCAATGGCATTCTGCTAACATGGTAACATCGAAATGCACTGGGATGTATAGAGTCGAGCTGGTGGTGTTTTCTGCATACACGCATCTCGCGTTGTGCGCCGAATTATCGGGTTGTATCCACTCTCTCACCCGTTCTCGCCACCGCCTGCTTACTAACAATTTTAAAACGACTGTTCCCTTTAAAACAATTAACACTCGATTGTAAATTACTTCCGAATAGATTGACCTTGTGCATTAGTACATCAATCAATCTGCCAAAAACTCGAGCAGAGCTGGGATGATTTGGAAAAACGAGGGCCGAGGGCACTGTGAAGTGAAATGAAAATGAGAGCATAATTTACACCCTCGCGCGAACGTGTCATTCGAGTGCCAAATCGCCCGTTCTCTTCTTTCTCCCTCTTTATCCCTCTTTCTATCCGAGACTTCTTTCACACATTCGGAAATTCTACCGTTGTGTTCATTCTCTCGCCCGTTCGCACTTTCATGTGCTTGTCATCCAATCATGTGCTTTCAGTGCTTGTCATCCCGTTTCATTATGGCAATTGTAGTGAGTTATAATTATTTCAAAAATATATTATCTTGGACAATCAATCTACGTAATGAGCCGATCTGGATGGCCGAGGTGGCTAAGAGCGAGTCAGCGCTTCGGTCCGAAGGATCGCGGGTTCGAGTCTCGCATTGGGCATGGTTGTGTGTCCCTTGACATTGTGTTGTCGCGGAGGTCCTCGCGTTCTGCTGACCCCGGATCAGAGGAGCCCGAAAGTGTGTTGGTCTAGTGTATGGTCGAATATGCGTCCCATCGGGACGTAAAGGGTAACCGGCTGTTGACTGGATAAAAGCTCTTGAAAAAAAAAATCTACGTAATACATTGGCTAAGCAAGCATGACATGGCAGCACTATAAAATGCAATACAGTAAACCAAAATTATCCTGTAGATCGTCCCTGCCTCTCGTTTGGCCTCCACGCCTTATACTCCTCGACAGGTATAAAATATATTACGCTATAATAATTTCATCCTCTGGCCCATCTATTCCGTTCGTTGATATCATTCGTTGAATAACAATTCCTTACTCTCATAATTACTAACTTCATGAGGCCGATATAAAGCCAGTAATAAACGAAGTCTGTTATTTGTGATATCAGCCGTGTGTCTTTTCTTACTTTTCGTTGTATTCCTTCTTATAAGAAGAATCCATGTAAATAATAAATAGCTTTTGTAGGAGTACTCATCCGCCATTTTAGCTACTATTAATTTGTTTCCATTGTTTATAAAAGAGGCCGACCGATGAGAGTGGCTTTTAATTCTTCTGTGTGGTTGCCTTAACTTGATTTAACAAAACAATATTACGGAAACTAATTTTCAGCGGATTTTAAATACATGAAAGACGGTGACCTATCAGCGAACCTACGAAATATTCCTGTGAAGCTTGAAATTCATGGGGAAGGAGAGAAGTCCGATAAAGAGAATTAAGATGGTCACTAATATACAGTCCTGTGATAGCGTAGGTTTCCGCGGTCGGAGTCGGTAACTACTTGGCTGTCCGGAAACGCCGCGTCCTAGGCACAGGTGCAAACGTTTCGGCCGCCATTCTGCGAGCTTCCTCAGGGCGAAATGCATTTGAAAGGTCGCAAAACGGCGGCGAAAACGTTGGCACCTTTGCGTTGGACGCGATTTCTCCTGGACAGCCAAGTAGCTAATATACTTTTCATTTTCCCCTCTCTAGTAGTCCTGGAGAGGTAGGTATTCATTCAATACTTTCAATACTAATAAAGGCTTACAGTATTACTTCAGCCTATTAGGCTTATGAAGCTTAGGGAGGGCGGTAACTTTAGATAACAATATATCTTTTTTTCATTTTGAATAAAAGTTTATTTGTTTGTGTCTTCTTTAGTCTATTTTTCTTTTTCTTTCATTCACACTCTCATTGCTTTAGTTAACATATATCTTTTTCATTTTGAATAAACGTTTTTTTATTTCTTTGTGTCTTCTATAGTCTTCTATTTTTCTTTTCGTTTCATTCACACTCTCATTCATTCTTAATCTATATATACAACAGATCTATTCACTCATTCTTAAATCACTTCATTATACTATACTCACTGTACAGTTTATTTTATTTGCCTCGACGCCATCTTCACTCAAGCAGTGGCGTATCGGGGGTGTCAGCCGCCCGGGCGGAAGAAACGTTTCACTGCCCCCTCGTTTAAGTAGGTATTTCAATTTAAAAGACTTGAATACTTTGACAGAAAGAAATTATTTCTAAAGAATTTTTCGGCAAGAACAATCATTATTATTGTGTATTGTACAGGTTACAAATAAAAGTCATGAATAGATATTTTACAATATAAGGAATAATCACTATACATTTATTTAAAGAAGCCGTCACAGAATAAGTACGTAATGAATGATTCCTTGCTCATTTCAATCGGTCCGAATCGTAGGTGCGACAAAAATAAGAAATGAAATTTTTACAAGTTGTTGTTGTTATTATTATTATTATTATTATTATTAATAATAATATTATTAATATTATTTATTAATATATTAATAATAATATTATTAATATTATTATTATTATTTATTGTGAAATTTTGCCGCCCCCTAAAAATGCCGCCCGGGGTGGACCGCCCCTAGTACGCTACGCCACTGCACTCAAGAGCTAATATCCGTTCGTCTGTCAGGCACCTTCTGCTGCCACCACGCGCTCAGGGGAGCCACGCCGCCCGGGGAACCTATTGCGGCTCCTCTGCCCCGCGCGCTCGTTAGTAGCGCTTCCGGCCGCGCGCTTTTGTGCGGCCGCAGATATTTCGGGTTCGATTCTCGATGGGGTTGTTTTCCGCGTTCGCTCGGCCGCTGGTCCGCACCTTGAACGTATTCCAATACCGAAGGCGCTGGCGCGACTCCAACGCGCCGCTGGATTTATATCGCTACATTCGTTGGCTTTGTTGGCGGTGGTCAGGGCCGCGCGCCGCGTATGCTGTGGCCGCTTCCGGGCCACGCCGCCAGGGGACGTGAACTCTCTCCGGTTATTGCGATTGGATGTCGGTCTATGTGACCCCTAGAATGAGTTATTGCGGGGTTGGGGTGTTCTGATGGCGTACATCGAAAGGAGCGTGCGTTAAAATCTTCAGTTTGGTCTCTGTCGTTGGTCTGCAGTAGGGAACTTCTGGAGCTAATAAAATAATTTAATTTATTGTCTTACCTATTTTACCGTATTATCACTATTCCGATATTGTGTATTGTTGTATCCGTTCAAAAGTACACGTACATTATCAGTTGAACTGTTCCTCGTGAAACTGTGACTAAAAATGTTGACCGCGAGCCGCATTCGATGGACGCGGGAGGGCGTTCGCTGGGCTCGCGCCCCAGCCAGTGCTTTTGCGTGCGACTGATGCCAAGAACGAGTTATTGCGGATTTCTGTTTTTGAGTGAAGTAATTGCTTCGCTGTGGCCTGCTGGGTGTTTGGCCTGAACCATGTGACGTTCGAAGGCAATTAAAGATCCCATTCGTTTTATCCAATGCTAAGTTTTAACCATTTGTTCTGTGGGATCAAATTGTATAGGCAATTATTGATTTACGTTTGTTGTTTTCTTGCAATATTGTAACCTTAATTTATAGTCTTTATTTTAGGTTTGGAAAAAAATTGTATCTAGCACTTGTTAATAACTGTTTGTTTGCTTATTAAGTGGTTGGTACTTTGCGGTATGCGTACGTAAACTAAATAAAACACCGGCAACCACAGAGATAACAAAACTGGAACGACGTGAAACAACATAGTTGTCGTTCCACTTATTGTGGATAATGTTAAGATTATGTACTTGTAGGTTTTCCAATATTTTTACTACAAATTTTTAAAAAATGCAACTCGTACGAAAGTGTTTGGCATTTGAGAATTACGGACTCTGGTCCTTTCGTCTTCTCTCGTCCAGAAACATTTCATTCGTAAACCTAAAACTCATTTTCTCAACTAGTTACGTAAGTAACTAACACGCCATGAACGGAATGAAGTTATTGGATTCGGAGCAGAATGTAAGTTTTGTAATGGGTTATGATTATTGATTGACCATTTCAAGGCTCTTAAGCTCTTGGGCTCACGGCTGTTCATAAGAACACACTGAAAATTTCTTTGTTACCCGTAATTCGTTATCTGTTGTACTTCTACGAAAACATGAATTGCTTTCGTTGTAACGTTGCCAAAAAATCTGTAGACATTACAAATGCACGAACTACCCATTGCTATTGTCTTCCGCCAGGTTTTGTGTATTATCTATACGCAACATGAGTCTGGAGCCGAAATTAAAAATGCGAGTTTGCATCGCTCTGGCGTCGCCACTTTAACCACACCCATCACCCCCGTCACCACCGCTGCGGCCACGTTGGCCGTCAGAGCGACCGCACCCGCCGCACCCGCCGCACCCTCCGCACCCGCCACACCCGCCGCACCCGCCGCGCCGCATCGATCACCACCACCATCACCACCCCAAACCACCTCCGCCGCTGTCTTCACTCCAATTGAATCGTTTATTTCAGAAACCCGTTAAACACCTACATTTAAAATGCGCTTTACCAGGGTAATATTGTTCCATTAGAATAAACACATTGCTTAGTGCATATTTACCTGAAAAATATTCATTTATTAACTGCTTCAATATAAAAAAACATTTTGAAATCAGAAAAATGGGTGCACATTTTCGCAGTTTTCTTGAAATGAGAAAATTGGCGTTTGACGGATTTCTGAAATAAACAATTCAATTGCCGTCGCTGCCACCACACCTCAGTCGTTGCCACGGTCGCCACCAGCCGTGCAACAGCCTCCGCCACGGCCATCGCCACCTCAACATCGCGCAGTCACCGTTCCGGCTCACCACCGCGCGTACGGGAACAGCGAGGGGGCGGGCGAGCCGGCAGCAATGAAATATTCTCGCGGCTTCGTGTCGCGCCGTCGCGGGCTTTGTATCACCGCCCGCGGTGGCGGCGCGCGTTTTCCGGTTGGGCTCCGGCGGTGGCGGGGGGTGGGGGTGGGGGGTGGAGCGAAACGACTAAATCACACCCCGAAAGAGGCGAGCTCACGGCGACGGCGCTGCATTCGCGGTCGGCGAGCGCTGTTCTGTAGCATTCATGCCCCCAGGGGAGGCTCTTTTGATGCAGCGTGCGGTGCGTAGCTTGAGAAGCGAATACTCAGTTGGTTTCGTTGCTGGGGAGTTGTCGCCTCACAACACAATGTTAGGACGTAGTTTTCGGCGCCGGTTTGACTCGAAGCTACCGTTGAACTTCCCGTATTCGTCACATGCATTGCCGTCTGCGCGCGACCCTGTGCTAATTTTTTCATTCACCTGGTGGTTTTCCTTTCTGTATATTGTTTCCTTGTTTAAACTGAGATTTTCTGTTTGTTCTTGATTTTTTAAATTGTTTTCCGCTATATAGCATCTAGTTAATTTATTTTCTCTATGTATTTCATGTTAGATATCATACACTCTTGTATCATACACTCTGAAATTTACCACGTATAATACATTTCACATGTACAACCGTTCATGAAGGTTGCGAGTTATACGTATAAAGGATTTATAAATAATACGTTATTTGTTTTCAAATTGTTTTGTTTCCTTTTTTATTTCCCTTGTTTGTACGCATCATCTCCGTGTGAATTTTTCGTGCTGTTATACATGTGACTTATTTCTCTAGAGGTTCCACATTTGCGAAGCATCTTGTGCAAAGCACGTTGCTTCAACAGTCTCTGGAGCTTTTATCGCTTTCCTGATGCCTGTCACGTTTCACTACCTTACGTTTCTAGTTCCTCTTCCCTTTTTTTGGCGGTCGCAACTTCCAAGCGCTTTTTTCTGACCTCGTTCCTTCTCCCTTGATGCTTCATGCCTCTGAGCAGTCACCTAGTTAAGAGCTGATGCTATTTACAATGTGCATTTAATACGCTAATTCTGTATACTTCTCTCGATTCTTGGTAATTTACTACTAATTATTCGGAACGAATCATCTCCTTAAAATCCTTAACGCGCACCTGTTTATTGTTTCTCCATAAAATATATTTCGTACTAGATAATTGGCGTACAATGTAAACTGTTAAAACCTTAGTTTACCATAAATATGGAATGAGATTTCAAAAATTGAACACAAGGTAATTTTTCAAATTCACTTTTCTTTATGGCTTCCGAAAGCATTGTTGAAACGGAAGGCCTCCTGAAATATCGTGTCCTTTCATTGCCCCCTGCATTTCTCTCACGCGCCACCTCCTCCTCGCCCCCTCCACTCGTCGCTGCAAATCTTCACGCCGCCTCCCCCGGCCTCTGAGCGCAACGGCGACGTCTGCAGGCGCTGCGCGGCTTAAGGCCAGAGGGAGCGGGACGGGCCCTTCTTTAATCCGGAGAAGTGGGCCTTCATTTCCTGGGAGAACTACAAATTTATCACGCCGCCATATTTCAGAGCGCGGCGGCGCAGAAATATTGATAATCGCCTCTTGAATAAATGAGCGGCGATGATTTTTGCAGCGCCACCGCGATACAAGCGAGCCCTCGGAGACACCCCGGGCGCGCGTACGCTGATGCATTGGCAATTTCCTTGTTTCGTCCCCCGCGCGAGACGCATCAACAGAGCTAACGCTGCTTGCGCTAATCGAGCCGTCAGCGCCACCTCTCCCACGGCTCTACCCTCCCTTGTAGTATTCCTCATCTTCACTGCCAGCGTCTCCCATCCGTGGAGTTGTCGTTCTTCTGCAAGCGGTCGCAACTTTCTCTCACTAGTCGCCAACTGCCAGGGAGGGTCATGGATTCGTATGAGAGTCTGAGGATTGTGAATTGTGTAGAAATGTTTTTCAGTCGGTAAGAAGGTTCTGAAACAATGGCCATGATCCCTTAATTACATATCATCCTCCATGTTACATCGTTTTTTTAGTCATATTTTCGAAAATATTTCTTCCCTCTCCTTTTCTCCTGGCCATCTTCCTCCTTGCCTACCTCAGGATACAGTAAAAGCTAATCCTATTACTGCTGATACAATGTTTAAAATTAGGGAAATTACATAGCAATATTTAAAATACACAGTTTGTTACTATAATGTAATAGATTGCTAAATGTAAAATAAGAAATTATGTAAAACTACAGCTTATAAATCTTTCTGAAATTATGATGTATGTATTATTCTTTCTTGCTTCTATTGTTACAAAGAAAATCAGTACTGTCGCGCCATTCCATTACTAACACTTTCTGTATTTTATTTTGTAAGATATCCTTTTGTAAGTGCCTTTACCTAATGATTAATGTGGTAATTTTCCATGTTTTTGATTGAGATTATGTATTGTATATGTCATCAAGTACTACCTGTTGTTATGTAATTGTAAAATTATTCGTACTATATTTTTCCTTCTGATCACCCCGTATCCTTTTCATTATCATTTCTTTATTCTCTCATCTTGTCCATCTCCATTTTCTTTTCTTCCCCTTTTCGTTTGTTTTTCACTCTCAACCCTGATATCTCTTGCTCCCAACGTTTCAGCCTTAAGCCGCCATCCTGATTGAGTTTTTTTCTGGATTTTCTCAATCGCTTAAGGCGTATGCCGGGATGGTCCCTAGTATTGCATCCCAGACGTAAATGTAAAATAACCCCTTTTTGTTTTTTGTTCACAGTTGAGGCATATCGGGTAATGACAACTGACATTTAGGGCGAATTTTGAATTATTGATTCTAAGTGGAATATGCTCCAAAAGCATCTAAGTGGTGGTGCACCAAAAGCAGTGTCTACCCCCTCCCTTTAAAATTGTTTTCTTGAAGTAAAAGGTAGTTTAAAAATATCAAGTTATGTCGCAGCTATTCACGAATTAAATAGTATACTCCGTTAGTAAACTTAAACCACAGCAGCCACGGAGACGATGGCGGCGGCGTTTAGAACAGTAGCAGTAAGAAACATTGTGGGGGTAACCCTTCACTCCAGTTCTCGAACATCTCAATATCCATTTCCGGGCATATTGGTTGTTGTTTTTTTCTTTTTGACTGATGAAGGACGACCAGACATTTTTGTGTACACTATGTTACCGTTCAACGATCTGTATGTTATATGACCTGTGCCTTCGTTCTATTTTATACTGAAAGCGTCTTTGGAAGAACTAGTGGTGCTAAAATAGCACGTACTTTCTCCCCCTTATTTTCACGAAAATTACGCGAAGACCTTATTTCAAAATCTATCTTTAAAAACAGATTTAATTATGGGAAAACTCTATATTTAATATTTTAGTTGTAGAAAGTCTCCGAAAAAATGTTCAACTATTCCAGTTTTCGAAAAATTGGGATTTTTGGGTTTCGAACGTAAGACCTGCACTATTCTCTTAAACGTCTTTCACACTATCTAACAACAAAACTTATGGAGCTTTTTTTTTAAATTTGGGAAATGTCCAAGGGTCTTCATGTAAAGTACACCCCAAAATTGCTATATCGGTGTCAAATTCAAGGAGCCGCGATATCAACCAAATTGATTAGGGAATATCAATTTTGGAGAATATTGGCTGAACGGTTTAGCTGCTAGCGTTGTTCAGACAGACGTTTTGCCGCCATTCAATATTTCGCTATAAAAGGTCCACAAAACACGGATTTTGGCCACACCAAGTGATCGAATTTTTTTTCTAAATTTAGTAAGTAGATTTATCCACATTTTGGTTACCTGGGCCCGGCAATAAGCGTATTTCTGCGGAAAATTCTCCGTTTTTCCGCGCAGCGTTGCGTAACTTTCTCTCCACTCAGTAGCGAGAAAGTAAAATTCTAGAAGAAAACTGCTGGGTGCATAGTGTGGAGAGGGGGTGGGGCGTGTCCCCTGCCAGAGAGCCAGTGGCTGCGCAGCGCCCGCGCGGGCGAAGGAGCAGCGCTGACGAGGGGATCGCGAGGAGGCGGCGAGCGCTTCGCGGCCTGAGCGCCACAAGCGATTCATTACGACTAATGGGGCGTGGGACAGGTGAAGCCACCCGGAGAGCGATTTGCACGAGGCTTACGGGATCACTGTCCTGCGCGCTCCGTTCATGTGCGGGATACTCTGCAGAGCCCTCATGGGACAGCTCGCTCATCTCCTTTGTTCGGCTGCAGCAATAGCGTTGCGTTTCTTGCTTGCTTCCAACACAATTCTAAATTAATTTTGTTCTGTCTTATTTCATCTTAATTTGTTTGTGAAATTTTACAATTTTGCTTTTTCTTACTTATAGATGAACTTGTATCTGTTAGTAGGAAACTGTTCTCTGTCTTGGTGTGAATAAATGACCTCGTATGTTAATCATTTGGATGTGAATAAGTGAATGTCATCTGCTCTCTATATTGAATTTGTTCATTCCACAAAACGCCAAGTTCATTACAATCTCTCCTGTCCGTTTTGGGGCCAATAACAGTAACAAGTGTGCAATAAGGCACCGAAGTACTTTCTTGTGTTTCCAAGTGCAAAATGTTTAGTGCGTAAAACTTGTTTTCACCCATTCTGCGATGTTTGATGCATAGACTTCCCTATGGATGTGCACCTGAATGACTATAACGCTTGCGTAAGAAATGTGGGGAAGTGAAGCATTCAGAATGAGATACATCAAAAAATCATAGATAATAACAGTTTGTTGCTTTAACAATATGCAACTTGCCAAGATGTAAGTCGTATCGTAACTTTGCCAATTCTATAAGATATCCAGGATGGAATGCGGAGCTCACAACCCAGCCCCCACAAACCAGATGTCCTGAGACCTAGCACGATCTCCAACAATCCAGTAGAGTAGTCCAGGGCACTTAAACTAGTCCGGTCCCCACGCCGTCACTACACCAAAGGGACGTTCTCTCCAGTACCACCAGTGTTAATCGACTATGTAGCTGTGGTGCCTTTCACCTCTTTATACGGGCGCTGTCGTGTTTCCCGTTTTCCACCGTTGTGTCTGTACGTGTTTCCCGTTTTCCACTACCATGTGCCGTAATGCAAATATGGTTTTATACTTTCTAACGCACTGCAGAATATTTAATCATTGAATTGACCTAATTACAAAGATAATAGCTAAATTTGGTGTCAACGACGTTTTAAACTGTTTTAAAAATAATTTCACGTGTTAAAAATTTTTATGTTAATTAAATTCACGTGTTAAAATTTCTACGCAAGGTCTAAATTAAAGGAATCTTTAAACTTCTGTCTGGTTCTTTCCTTCTCGGGTGTATTACGTAAAAAATAATTTATTACGTGTTAGAATTAATTATAAAAAATGTGTGGTCGCAACGCTTCTTGTGGGACAATACAATACCTAGAGATCTGTCGTTGCTTGTGGCGTTGGGGTACACTAACATGACATTAACGTTATTTTAATGTATAGTTTTCATTTTTCAAAAATTGCCCATTATATATTATCTTTCACGTCGTCAATATTCATACTATAGGATTTCTCTGTACAATATTATATTTATATTTCCAATTGCATCAAGTGATTTCCGAGAAGTTTGTCGAAATCACAAATATTTTCTGTCAAAATGAGTTGGAAGTTGCAAATCTTAATGCGGAACCGAATAATTGAGAAAATGTGAAAAGAATGTCCTTTACGCGCTGATAGCTATCAGTTGCGAAAGAGGATGGGGGCACAACCCAAAAGGCATCTCAAACTAAGGAGATTAAGAAACTTGCAAAGTACGAGAAGTCTGTGCCATTCTGTACTACCACTAGTGGCATGTCTGTATTGGCAACATCGTCTGTTGAATTAGGAGAGTTACATGGGACAACTAACGTACAAGAAAGAGACTCGATGAACTTTGTTCTGCAATCAAAGGTTGAGACACAGCATAGTCGTGATGTTGCCTTGATAGGACAGAGGAAGAAAACAAAGTGGGAAAAATTTTGAAAACGTGACAGAAATGTGGGGAAGATGTAAACTAAAAGTTGCCAACTGGTGTGTACGATAAAAAGAATTACGTCGGAGTGAAAACGATAAAAAAATTGATAATACAAGGATCTAAAAAGAAGCAAGAGAGATGAACCTGTAGAATAGTCGGGAAGGGTTACCTAGAATAATAAAGTAGGATTACAATGTGATGCAGTGCCCATAGCGAAAGGAACAGCTTACGAAATGAACGTAAGGCAAGAGTTTATTAGTTCTACTACTAATAATGATATTAATAATATAAATAATAATAATAATAAATATATTATTGTTATCATAAGAAAATTATTAATTTGGAAATAAATAATATTTTGTTATTCGTGTTTCTAAATTTATTTTGGAATTGGGATGAAGAAAACTGCAAGTACCTACAAGGTCGGAAAGCGGGGAAAGGCCCAGCTTAGTACCAAGGAGGATAGAGGGAGTGGCGACGCCAGCCCTCCAGTAGCCGGGGTCGTGGCGGCGTCGGGGAAGTGCCGAACGCCGAGTGCTCTCGGGGGGCGGTAAACAGATTCATCACGGCGTCATGTAGAGCGACGCCGGGCGTGAAGCAGCGGCGAGGGTTAAAGCGATTACGCCAGGCGGCGTGGCGCCTGCCACCGCTGCACGTCCCGCTCCCGCCCCCGCCCCCGCCCGGAGCTCTTGCACTTGCATTATTCAAACCTCACCGCTGTTTGTCTTCTTATTCTCTTTCATTTGACACGCGTCCACTGGGATTTTTTCACTTAACCTTTGACAGTGTGCACAGCCGTCAAGAGACTGCCTTTTTCGTTAGCAGTATTATTCACTGTCCACATTCCTCAGACGAACCACCCCTTCCGTTCCTTCTTAACAATTTCCTAGAACGTTGTAAAAAACTCTTTTTTGAACGTTCGACATTTTGGCCCGTCCTTATTTGCAATTCCCTCCCGTATTCTCCATAAATTCTGCCTTTTGCTCATAATAACTCTCGCTTCATGAATCCCAGTCTGAGTCATAACGACTGTCTTCGTTCCGTGAATAATGTTCCTTATTATAGAAAAATTGCTTCCCTTCACGGGAGGTACCTAGTAACAATATTGCCCGGAAATTACTTCAATGCAGTGTGCGTCTTGATGAAATGACTAAAACCTCCAAAGCGGCTTCCCCCAGGAGGGCACGAGGAATAGTGCTTGCGCCCCATCGCCCTCGGATTTTCCTCGGCGCTCCGCGCGCGCCCCTTGGAGCGTCCTAACACCTTCGCCAGCTCCCCTACAGTCTCAGCTGCCGTCCCCGCCATTGTCACCTCCGACTATTTCCACATACTATTTCTGCCTCTGCAATTTCCGACCCTAGATTTTCCATCTCTACTACTTTCGCCTACTATTTCTGTCTAGTGTTTCCGTTCCTTCTGTATCCGACTCTAGTATTTTAGTCTCTTCTATCTCCCTCCCTACTACTTCTGTTCGTGCTACTTCCGCTCTCTGCTACTTCTACTCTCTGCTACTTCTACTCTCTGCTATTTCCCCCTCTGCTATTTCCGCTCTCTGCTTTCCCCCCTCTCCTATTTCCGCTCTCTGCTATTTCAGGGCCCTATTATTCTTGTCCTTGTCATTTCTGTCCCCATTATTCCTTCGTATTTATTATCCCGTCCTTTCTATTTCCGTCTCTTCCTCCATCTCTTTACTTCCGTCCTTCCGACTCTGCCCCCCTGCGACTCCGTCCGCCCCGCCCCGCGCTGCCGCCGCCCTTGCTGTGTCGTCTCCGCCGCCATGACCTGCTCATCTCTCCCCCGGCCGCCTTCTCTAGCTCCTGGGGCGCCGATAACTTAGGCGGCGGCGGCGGCACCTGCGAATGGCGCAACTTCCCCAATATCCGCCGCCTAACGAGCGGCGTCGCGGCCGTGATGAGTGCGAGTGCGGCGGGTTGCGGCGGCCGCTGCCCGCAGGGGCTCCGCACAGCCCGCTCTGCGCATGCGCGCAGCCTCGCTCCGTCTTTCTCTCGCGCGGCGGCGGCGGCGCTCCAGTAGACAGCGCGACGCTTCCCGCGGAGGCCTCAGCCGTTAAATGAAGACGTGAAGGGCCGGAGGGAAGTGGGTGAAATCGTCGTATTCGAGACATAACATGGGGATTGAAGGAAACGGAGTTCTTGAAGGAAAGTTGTGCGTGTGAGTGAGAGAGAGAGAAAGGATTAGAGAGAGAGAGAGAGAGAGAGAGAGAGAGAGAGAGAGGGGGGGGGGAGAACGAACGAAATAGTGATTTTTTTTGTCGCGAATTGGCCAGCGAAAGAGTAATGTTATTGGTACTATGACATTTTTCAAACCATTTTTTTCGAGTTCTGCTGCTCTTCTCGAATGTGTTACTTATTATTGGGATTTATTCGTGTTAAAAAGATATCTCGTATAAACGATTTTTGAAATCAACATTATCCAACAGAATTTTTAGAATTTGATCTTGCGTAAGCCTGTTTACTATCGCAATTTCTTGATATCACGTAATTGATGTGGTTGTGTGGTACTGTACATCATTTGTGTTGCATTGGGCCTAAGAAATAAATGCTACATACGTTTTATTGCCTCATTAGACTAGCCAAATTCACAAAAGAAAAATGAATATTTTTCTGTGTGCACCATAACGTTGACACGGTATTTTTTCACGTAGTTTACATGTCACACAGGATTCGTTTTAAGAAGAATCTAACCTGACGCGTTGCGTAGATAGTGAGTACTAAAAGTGATAAAAATGGGGGAAAATATTTGTACGTAAATAATATATTTTAAAAATCACAGTGTGATATATCATCAAATGTTACGTTCTATCCATTACTCATAAAAATTTCCTGTTAACAGGCCTCTCATTTATCTCTACGTACAACATTCACATCATGCATGTGTCTGTCTCTCTGCTCTGCAGTCACTCCCACTTCAATTTCCGTTGCGAACTGCCCGGATTGTTGTTCATAAAGTCGGTAAATGTCACTGCGTTTTCAGCTTTTTTCGCACAGATCTGTTATTTCCAAACGTGTCGCATAACCAACAACGAAATTCAAACGCTACCGCGAATCGTTTATTATGACAATACCCGCCGTGTTGGAAGTTTTGCGGGTTCATGTAAAGCAGACTCGATTAGGGTCGAAACGCTGTACTTGTGATGTGTGGTAATACATTGTGAAATGTTGTTGATAGTTGATTAAACTCCTTTATTGGTATTTTCATTGAACAAGGTTGATTTTTATTATGCTCTTGCCCAGCAGTTTTGTTAATTGAATGAATATTTATCTACGAGACCCATAATACCAAGAAACCTCATTAGCTGTGTATACGAACAAATAGCTATCGTCGAAAGGCTCTATGCATTGAATTGATTAATTAAAAAATACATCGTTGGTATTATATATTATGGTACACACACATTTGTGGAAACAAATTTGACTCCACTAGTAACTAGCGTTTTAAATCGTACAGAAGTGACTGGTTAGGCCGCAGATGCTGTGGGAAACCGAATGATGACACATAGTCGAGGCTGATTGGCACCAGTTAGCAGTTTTGGTTTTTTTACTCAGGTAAGTCTTGACTCTGACTAAATTTGAATGCATTAATTGAAGCTATATTTAGCAGGCTACCTTATTAAATTATTTAATTCGTTTATGTTTGATTGCCTAACTTACATAGTTTTTAAGTTCATCAGACTTCAAGATTTGCCAACCCGCCTACTTGGCTTGATTGGCCCAGACCTTCGTGAAGGTTGGCACTAGCTAGGGAAAGCTAGCACGCCACTTCCGTGAAAGTGTGAAGTAATAAATCAGCGTCAAAACGAATTATTTTTCAATGTTTCAAACAAATAAATGTAAGCACGTTTGTCACTGATTAGTCTTGCAGTACAGCCTCGCATTCGCAAACTATGCGTGGTAGTTTCAAAATAAAGAAGTTTTTTGAAAGAGAACTTAACCTTGCGATAGCAAGACAAAGGTGCCTGTTAAAGCTGCAAAGAGAGAAAAATTAATATTAAAAAAAAAGTTAATGTTAACACTTGAACGTTGGAGCTCTTTAATGTTCGCGAAGTACTAGTCCTTACGGTACGAACAACGCCAGGAGTGACGGTTTTCCCCTACAACTGGTTCCCCACCCCACCACAGCCTCAACGGAGCGCTTCCTTGCAGCGTCTCCACGAACTGTGTAGTCGGCCTCATGTGCCTCTCACGCGTGACCCACAGTGTTGCCGTGAAGTGCGCCGAAACAGGAGACCCAATGTGTATAAGTAGAAATACAATAAAACCTACCAACCTAAGTAGAAATACAATGGAAAGATTGGTTCTTTTCAAAAAGACATGTTTCTGTTTTCTAAATTATGTCAGAAATGACACAAATATTATTTTATTGAAATAACAAGTAGTAGAATAACGACAAGAGTAGTGCCCATTTCAAGCACAACATTTTAAAATTAAGTATTAAAAGCTTACCATTGACTTCCAACTCGCAGTTCGTTGACCTTGTGCTTTCTGGAAGTGAGGATTAGAACGAAGATAATTTGTTTCCCCTCATTTTATATTTAAAGAATAAGCTGAAAACATCTGATTAATATTGGCGTTGCAATAAAGTAACATGAAGGATTCTTCCTTGGACGTATGATCTCAGAATCCTTCAGGAGTTGAATATCGAGTAGCTTTTAATCAAGTAGAGTAGCTAGCCACTACCAAACTTTTGTAATTTTAATATGGCCACTATTGAAACATATCCAAGTTTGGATATAAATTAATAAAAAACAGTGGTATGAACGTTTTGGCATTTTTAGTCAAGGGATCTATTCACAAAGAGAGATGCTATTTGTCCATTGTGTTTCACATAACGTCTTTATTACTGCCGCGACTTCATTACTCAAGAATTTCGAAAACAACAACAACAACAACAACAACAACAACAACACAGTGTCCTTGACTGTGGCCACTACCGGTGTGTTTCTACTCTAGTTGTGAATATAATATCAGAAATCAGTTATATTTTAGATGGTTTCCAGACAGGGGAAACGGTAGGTTAACCCTATGCCGACCATCCCCGAACGGGATTATTGATTACACATGGCCGTATAGGTGAGAAGGGAATTCAAAACGTAAATAACTGTTGCTCGAAAAGCTAGTTGGTTGAAGATTTCAGCTGAAAGAGAGAGAGAAAGAGAGAGGGAAAGAAAGAGAGAGACAGCAGTAGTTTATACAATTAGTTTATAATGTTAAGCTTTATTGAATGAGTACATGAAAACGAGGGACGTAGGGAGCAAGTTTTCAAATTTCTACGAATGCAATAAAGCAACATTATAAACGAGTTTCATACCCTATTTTTTTGTATAACAACATTACGAATTTTTAAGAGAATCAAACTTAATGTTGCGAAACAACTCTCTTGTGACGTTTCGGGTGTTTGACATCTGTACAAGAAAACGGTGGTTCATTTACTGCATCCACCCCAAGATTCTCTCGTCGCGATTGGCTGAATGTGTGATGACGCAATCATTCGTGCCGTAAAATCTAATGTCATCATTTGTGCCATTAAAGGCCCTTTTATGAACGATTTCTTGCAACAGAAAAGGTCGTTTATAATGCTGGTATACAAAAAAAAAAACTTTTTTGACTCGCGTTTTTCATAAGAATGTGAAATCTTTAAACTAGATTCAATGATGTTTTTTTAAGATACTTATTAGTTCATAGTAACTTCATCTCCATCCTTCCATCTGTCAAAACCTACGACTACCGCAGCTTTGTTTTGAAAACGAAAACTTTCTCCGAGTCTGGTCTCTCTCCTGGCACTCCTCTCTGCTAAATTACTCACAGAAGGAAGAGAAGATGAATAGTTCCAAGTATTAAAATCTCAGTAATGAGAACTCTTGAAAATTGCGTGTTCTAGAAGTTAACATTTGGAAAATACATCTGCTTTAAATGAACACTTGTTAAATATTCGAACTCGCTAACTAGGGCTAATGATATGTTAGTAAGCAGTGAAAGTTTGTGTACTGGGAAGACGATTCCTGTGGATTGGAAGTAGGTGAAGGTAAGAACACTTCCAGAGATACATGAGAACCGAGATAGAAAAATACGTAACACAACTGATTGATAATCAGGAGTTGCAAGCTAAAGAAATGATGAGGTGATGTTTGGTTACTTCACTAAAATTTATTGCAGAATGATGAGAAGTGCGATGGTACATAACAATGAGATATAGAAAAGAAAAAAGACAACTACAGAATGCAGAATATTACACATTACACTTATATAATGCGTACATATATTTGAAAAAGGGGCAACGACGATAGAGTTGTTGGGTTTATTCGAATAACAAAGAGATAAATGGTAATATGCCATTAGTTCGATAAGCATATGGAAAATAAGCATATTTTTCAATCGTTGTTTCACATAAAGTAGGAATTTAAATCGAACAATCAGTATGCTACGTTTAAAATTAAAAAAATTGCAATCCAGTAATTAAAAAATTACAGCTATAAAACATTCTTTGTTAAAACACCTCTAGATAAACTAGAAATTTAAAAATATCGTTACAATAGCTCGACTACCCTGAACGTAAATATATTAAAAAAGGTTTCTCTGTGATGACAGTATTGTACACCACCGACACAAGAGACAAACTAAACAACAAACACCGGTATGGATAGGATGTTTAACCAGCGACCTCTTCAACAGAAGAGTTACCTCCTACGCCCACCATCTGGGCCAACGCCCCGAGGCGCTAACTACAAAAGCGAATCTCAGAGCGAGACCATTCCCCCGTCCGGAGTCCAGCGTTGTTCGTGGGGCCGTGTCTTATCTTGTTCATAGCCCGAGGAGCGCCGCGCGCGCTTAGGCGGGGCCGAAAAGTTCTTCGACTTGTATCCTGGCTCTTTCGGAGTCGTATCCTCCCATGAGTGTCTCGGCGCCGGGCGCTGAGGCGAACGGGTCGCTCGGGACCCGTGCGGCCGCCGCGCCGCCTCCGACGCGGCGCTGATTAAATTTCGGGGCCGCTCTTCGCGCCGGGAGCCGGTAATTGCGGGAGATTGCGCATGCGCCCGAGAACGGCGCGCCGCGGCGCCCTCCGTTCGCGTGCCTTCGGGCGCGGTGGCGCTGCGCTGGAGGAGGTGGTGGCGCGGCGCTGGAGACGGCAGCGTCGAGGTGACGACGGCGGAGATGGAGGTAGCGTTAGCGGTGGCGGTGACGGAGGCGAGGTCGTGTTGGAGGCGGAAAAAGGGTGGTGGCAATTTCGAATGTGGAGGCGGCGGAGTCAGTGGAGGTAGCGGTGGTGGAGGCGGTAGTAGTGGTGGGGGCAATTCCGAATGTGGAGGCGGCGGAGTCAGTGGAGGTAGCGGTGATGGAGGCGGTAGTAGTGGTGGGGGCAATTCCGAATGTGGAGGCGGCGGAGTCAGTGGAGGTGGCGGTGGTGGAGGCGGTAGTAGTGGTGGGGGCAATTCCGAATGTGGAGGCGGCGGAGTCAGTGGAGGTAGCGGTGGTGGAAGCGCAATTCCGAAGGTAGAGCTAGCAATGGCGGCGGCGGAAGCAGTGGAGGTAGCGATGGCGGTGGTGGAGGCGGTGACAATTGCGAAGGTGGAGGCGATGGTAACGGCGATGGTAACGGCGATGGTAACGGCGATGGCAACGGCGATGGCAACGGCGATGGCTGGCGAATGCAAAACAGCTATAGAGTGTGCAGTGGTGAAGAAGAGGAAAGTGGACTCTGCAATCATGAATGGAAATGTTCAAAATGAGAAATATATTGTAGTTAGGAAAAAACTAAGCATTTCGTCCTCTTCTTTGATAATATTAAGGACAGAATACTTTGTGCGTAGATATTTTAAATAATTCAAATATTCCAAGAAGAGAATTTCGAAATGCATGTAAATGAACCGATTCTACATAATCTTGTTTCATGGTTCATTTACAGGAAAATCGGGTCGCTTGGCGTTTTGTAAATATGAAAATTATTTGCCACATAATACCATAATATCGACCTAGCTTAAAGCGTCGTAGTCTGTACTTCTAGAATACGCTTAAATATTCAATCTTAGAAATAAAATAGTTATCAAAGTGCAATAGAAATGTAGAGTAGAGCGTCGATTATCCGAAACAGTTGGATATTGGGAATGTTTGAATAACTGATTTTTCGAGTAACATGTTTCGACTGAAAAAAATTAGATAGTGCGTGGACAGTGGTTGCTAGGAACCGCAACGAAACGAACAAATTTATTTCCACATTTCATATTTCCACATGTTTATTTCACATAAATTACACGCACTAATTGACACATGTAGACGATATTGCTGAGATGCGAATCAAAGGTAAAGTCGTATGCAAGTTCCTTCGAGATTTGTACTCAACGTGGAAAGTTGAAGCAATATATTGATAAGGAATAAGATTGTAACTGTACAGTGGTTCTGCATTATATTACGTAAGAATATTGATATAAGAACACATCTACAATACTAAGCAAAAAAAAAAAAACAATAATGAAATTTGTGCTGGAATGCTATTCTTTCCCCGACGTTTCAGATTCGCATTCGAATAATCGACGTTCTAATGCGCTGCTTAAGATTTACAAATATATTACTTAAATTTCGAAGATTAAAATTCTTGAGGAAGATATTTCGGATGCATTGCTCGAGAATTGCTAACCTATCTTTGCAAACGTTTTTGGACTCGGGGTTCAGTACCCACATGTGCGGACAAAGTGACATAAATTATTTCTTGTGAGCATAAGCAACCATGGAAGAGTGGATGCGAAGGGGATGAAATTAACCAAACGAAGCGGTCAGTGAAGGAGCAAGATAGTGGAATACGCGGAGGAGGAATCGGAGAAAGAGCCAAGGAAGCGAAGGGGAGCGGCGCGGCGCCGCGACGGAAGCAAAAGGCTTCAGAGGGAAATCTACCGGGGAAAAGTTGCGCCGTTCGAGCACCATCTTGTTCTGCGTCGCTGTTCGTAATTCGCGTCCTTCGCGGATGCAATTATGGCGCGAGGCCCCTTATCGGTGCACGGGACCCGTCCTTTCCATTAAAGTTCCAAGGAGGGACCGCGCGCGCGCCCGTGTGTGTGTGACAGAAGCGGGAGGGCGTGGTCGATAGGGGTCTCCAAACCTAAGCCAAGAACACCCCCCATGATTTTTGCTTCTCTAAAGGAGAAATAAAAAGGGCTGGTGAAGGCTGGAAGGATTTGGTAAGACACAGAAAAATCGTTCAAAAAGTTGAATGATAAAACTTTACCGCTTTTTCTTGCATTTTCGCATACTACGTATTTTAAAGTCGCTGGAAACTCTCGTATTTCTGTCATTTCTATAGTATTTCTGTCATTGTCCTATTGTTATAAACAAAATTAATGCTTAATTTTACCGAAAAATAAACTGCCCCGGAGTTGAAAATTGAAAAAGCACGAGGAGCAACTTTCGTAAATATTTTCATTAAACGCGTGGAGTCCCGTAACGTGGCTTGGTTGAAGATACTGAAAGGTTAAAGAATGAACGGTTTGCGCCAACTAATTGCCTAATTGAATGATTCAAATTAACATCATTATTCTTGACAACCTTGCTCAACTACGTAAAACTCTCTTGAAATATATGTTGAAATGTATGAAATGTATGCGGCAAAGCTCTTAAGCATTGCAGTCATGTTGTTTTCATCCATATTTACATACTATAAATATCTATATTTATAATTTTCAATAAATTAAAAATAAAAATAATTATAACAAGTATATATTATGGAAAATTTGGTATTTAATTTTGCGTTGCAATGCTAGTTGTCGCAGTGGTCTTGCGTGTGCACCCCTGGTCTAAGAAGTAGACGGAGTGAGTGCGAACCTCTTTGCTGCCTCTTGTCTCTGTGCTATCTTCTCTCCAGCACTGCCTCTCGCCTTCTCTTAGAAAGTTGTTCTGCTGTATAGTGAGTTTCTTTGTTGGACGCGGCTCCATGTTTTATTGCTAGACCTCTCGTTCGCTCAACTTCCACTACAGAAAGTCGCAGAGCCCATTGTTGCTCGACGTGGTGGATCAATTAAGAGAGTGGCGTAGGCAGGGTGCTTGTATCCTGCTATTCATATACTTGTGTATGCTCTGCAGTTATTGCGTTCCTGCCTCTGGACTTATTACTTGATAACTTTCACTAGATGGAAGATATGGAACAAAAGTTAAGAAACTAAATCTATACGGACATTGCAGTTCATTGAAGTGCACATCACGACTTGAATTGCTTTTCATATTGATCTCGACTCTTTGAGAAGTTTCGTAGGGTTTTATTAATATTCTCCCACAGAGTTTCTTGTGGTGCATGTTACAAGACTTTTCCGTGTTGTAGACGTCACAATTTCCTCTCTGGAAAATCCACAGCAAAAACATCTCTGTGCACGACAGAAGGAAAATTTTAATCGCGCAGCTCTGCTCCGCTCTATTCCGTCTTCCTGAGCAACTCATATGCATTTTGCAGGAAGTTCATTTCCCTACCGCATTCCAGGAGGCGCGCCACCATCGGCGCATGTGCTGCACCCGCGTCTACCACCTGCGTTGCGTTGGGTTCCGCTCCGCTCTTCCTCTGTTTCTCCTGTAGCGTCGTACAAAGACGTTACAATAGAATTAAACGAGACTTACTGTGAGCGCTGCTGTCGCGGAATAATTAGAAGGCCGCCATTGTAGTGATAACGTGGGTAGCTCATAGACATCGTTGCGGCTGTGAAAGGGGTTAGTTAGTTGTTTAGAATAATGATATTTTCTTTTCGGGAAGTGTATTTAAAAAATATATTTGACATAATATGATAAAGAATTGTCCAGTATATATTAAGGGCACGAACAAATTCATTGTTCCAAGTTCAAATTCAGTGTACAAGTTCGTAGTTTGACTCGTCAGAAGGAAATATTACGAGGGGAACATCTGTGTTGTTCTTTAACTGTAAATGTTGAAGACCTTTCATGTAAAAACTTGCATATCTGTATTGTTAAAGAAAAAATGGCAGCTGTAGTAGAAAACGTGTGTATACACATCATCCATATACAAGTAATGTTTTGGTTTTTCATTTTATATTTTTATTTCTGTTACACTCGCCCAAAAATAAAGATAATAATGAAAACGAGCGGAATTGCAGAGTCCGATTTGAAACTCGCGCGCAAATCACCCACTACAATTGCAGTCACGGCCCCTTTCAATTTATCCTGTGTCCTGAACTGCCTGTCCATGGAATTGTAGGGGCTCGGCGTCATTCCGTCTCCGCCACATTAGTCGTACGCACGTCCCAGGACCGGCCATCCTGACCGAGGTTTTCGTGGTTTTTCCTGGTCAACCAAGCAAATGCTCGGTTGGTTCTACTGAAAGGTCATGACCGCGAAACCGGCGTCGCTATCCGAATTCGTTAACTCTGTGAAGTTACGGAGGTTAAGTGAATTCGAGATATACCGGAGATAGTGGTGACCACTGGGAACCCCGACACCTAACGGCGTCATTTGCCCTTTATGGGACATATAATGGCTAAACACAAACACAAATATACTGTCGAATAATAATGACATTAAAATTTAAATTACAAAACATTAGATTTTAGAACTAGTTCTTATTTCTAGTTTCCAACTTCTCGGAAGAAAACTCCTCTATGGAAGGTGGTTTGGATTTCCTCACTCCAACTGATTTAAAGAACATTTACTTTGAGGGATGGACTGATCCTTACACTAAGGAGGAAAACGGAACGGGATGCACTCGGGCTAAGCCTTTTAGAGAGGTAGGTAAATGGCTTAGGAAACGTCTATCGAGAGATGCAGTCGGGCTATACCGTTTTGGGGAGGTAGGTAAACGGCTTAGGAAAAGTTGACAGCGAGATGCGGTCGGGATATGCCTTTTTTTGGGGGGTGAAGTTGACTGTGAGATGCAGTCAGTATAGCTTTTTTGGGGAGGGAGGTAAACGGCTTAGGAAAAGTCGATCGCGGGCTGCAGTCGGTGTACGGCGGCTTCTCCGAGTGCGATGTTGGAGGGTGGGAGTGCCCCCGGCCACCCATTGTGGAAGTTGCGCCATCGACAGGTGGCAGCTGGGAGTTGCGGCCGAGCGCCGCGGCGCGCGCCAGGTGCTCGCAGCCGCCGTGGGACTCCTTCCGGAGCGGCGCTCGCCCGTTCGGGAACTTGATAAGGGAAATTATGATTTCGGAAACTCGCTCTGCGAGAGCAGGAGGTGCTCCTGGAAATCTGCTTTGTTGAGTTATCTCGCTTGGAAGCCCCAGGGAGGTCATGTTTAGGGCAGTTGGGCTTTGCAAGGTTTCGAACAAATAGAGCAATTTTTGTGAAAACATGTCGTTCGTTTCGAGTTTTAAAACTCGAGTGTATACCTTTATCTCATAAGCGTATCTTAATAATGTATGACGGTGTCACGTACATGTATAAAAGGGTTATCTAATACTTCATTATGCTTATTGTAGTAGTCGGGTTGACTCTATGCTGAGAAGTGAAAGAAGAGCTGTCCAAATAATACTGTTACAAATATTATTATTCTCCTTGCTGCTTGCCGAATTTTTGATGTATTAGTGAAGTGCTCTTTACTTTACACGACAGGCGAGTACTTCAAAATCCTCTAATGAATAAAAATAGTGTCCCAGGAAACCATCTACTATATTCATGACGGTGTGAATTCTTTCAGGTAATTACTTCAGGATTATCATCCGCAATTTCCTTCACTTGACATTCATTGTCGCCGGAGGGAAGTTTTCAAGTTACGAACACGTTGATTATCTCGTACGCCCGGCGGGGGCTTTTGTCCTCGCGAGTGCTTACGGCGGTAGCCCTCTTGTTCGTAGGCGTGTGCCCGCCTGCCTGGCGCGGACCTCCTCCGCGCGGCGTCTTGCAAGGAGCGGCGGGTAAATGGGTGCAACTTTCACCCCGCCCTCCGCGCGTAAGTCCCTGAAAAGACTCGTGTAAACCTAGACTAAGGACCGGCGGCGCCGGCGCCCCGCCTCCCGCGTCGCAATGCGGCTGCTCAGCCCTTAAAGCTCAAAGGGCTTAAGCCCCTCCCCCCCCCCGGACGCATGTGTTTGCAGGACATTTTACGTGCCGGAGGACGTCGGGATGGTGCACTAGAAATGAATAATAGTTTCATGTTTTAGCTTCGTCCCGTTTCTGTTAAACGTACAAAAATCGCGGAAATATAAACCTACATAAAATCGTTCAATGCTAAAAGCATTCTAGTATAACATTAATTCTTGGTATTTCAATTTGGCATGTGTTTTTTCTCCTTTTTGGAAATGGTATGAAAACAATATCTGTAATTTGAAGACGAGTTATTTTGAAAACATGTGTACTGTTAAACAAGTTTTTCCTCATTAAAAGTGCATTTCGCATAATATTGTTTCTTCAGATTGTTTTAATTATTTTGTGTTAGATCTGAAGTATTCGTTACGTACCATATATTTGCGAGGATTTGTTGTCACAGTTATAATGCATTTTCTTGTTAAATTACAATGTAATAATTATCCTTTTTCATTTCAGGTATGTTCGTGGATAATCCCAGTCTTCTAAAAGCATGCGTTATTTGTGAGTTACCTGAGATCGGGTAAGTCGATAATAATATATTGTAGAAAGATGATTAAATGATGGGCAAAAATACACAAGTGTGAAGTGATATTACGAGCGAGGAACGAGTAGGCATCGTTAACTTTATACGAGAGTAGTAATACCATTATATCGAGTTACATAACAATTTTTATGCAAGTAATCGTTACTGGTTTATGTTAATTTTGACTTTGTAGAATACATACGTATATATGGAGTAATATACGTAGTGTAGAAAAAGTTATGTAATTGTGTGGAAATCGATTTCGAGATTTCAATGGAAATATACGTTTTAAAGTCCCTTGATACCGGAAAAATGATTTTGTTTTCAAAAGGTCTGTCAGTTCGTACGAAGGAAATTTTTTTCAAAATTAACTATCCCTGGTCGATCCTACCCCACTACAAGCTTTGAAATTTTGGAAAACGTTCTTTAAATTTTGCTGGTACTTTACTTAAAGCCGCTGAGACGTTTTCAAAATTCACTCAAAAAAAATGACTCCTATGGTGGATAAAACCGAATAAATAGCACTGACCGAACAGATGAGAAAACTAACTAGTACGAGCAAGTCTGTACTATCCTGAAGCATCACTAGATGCAATATTAATGCACGGCGTCTGAAAAAAATCTTCTCCTTTAGCACAGCAGAGAAGGATTCTGTGGGGTTGCCATTACGAAAACGTATTTACTTTGAACTCCGAACATTTGGCAATAAAGTCTCCAAGAAGAGCGAAGTTTTAATGCATACATTAAAATCTGGCAATTCCGATTTGTGTAAAGTCTATTACTTATCGCGGCCTACATCGCAGTTCAAATTTTTTATTGAAGTTTCTTTAATTTTATTCCATTTACACCGATTACTTCTTATAACGAGATTTCGTTTCCTTGGCGGTTTTTTGGAGGAAAACTCTTGAATAGATCTTTGAACCTTTGAATGATTTTTTTTCTTTCCTAAACGGTTTTTCGGCGACCTTTTCATTTTTAAAAGTTCTTCCATAATTAGTAAATGCAGTTTAGAAGGGAAACATATTTTACAACGGTATAATCGGTTTCTTTTATCTGCAATTACATAGTTTCAATAATTTTACTGGGTGAAAATTCTTTCGGAAAGGTATGCAAGGTTGAATTTTCTGGAATTATCTTGAGTCAGTTTGTCAGATGATTTGTAGCAAAGTTCCTGAAGATAAAGCCTTTACATCTCATTGGCGATCGATGGAAGGCTTCCTTTTTACCGGCATTTCAGATCTGTGAAACCTGCCTTAATAGCATCAAAGGATCTCTCACTCCATTGAAAGGGCGTGTGAAGAATGTCCCGGGCAGAGAACCCTGAAAAGAAGAATGGCTGTGACGCAGGCCGTGTCGATAGGACTCGAGCACAATCACCTCGTCCTGTTCGCGGCTGGTGGTGACGGTGACAGTGACAGTGACAGTCTCAGTTGATGTGAGATCCGCACTGGAGGTGGAGTTGGGCGCGAGGGAGTATTGGGGTGAAGTAGGAGGCGGAGGTGATTACCATGGAAAAGGGGCGGAGTCGGGACAGCCCCGGTGGCCGGGATGACGGGGCGAGAGCGGTGCATGGATTTCCGATACGCTGGCAATAAAGCGACCAGCAACGGCGCCCCGCTCCGTAACCTTATACAGAGCGTTAATAGGCGCGGAATACCCGCGCGCAGCCACGCTCACCTCCTTGCGCCCTCGACCACGCCCCCATTCTCGCCCGCAACCTCCATCCCCACCGTCGCCCACGTCCTCACCTTCATACTCACTCCTTGCCTGCGCTCTCGCCCTCACCTGCGCTCTCGCCGTCGTCCACTACCTCGCTCTTCCTCTCGCCCTCGTCCAATACTTTGCCCTTGCCCTTGCCCTCGCCCTCGCCCTCGCCCTCGCTCTCGCCCTCGCCCTCGCCCTCGCCCTCGCCCTCGCCCTCGCCCTCGCCCTCGTCCTCGCCCTCGCCCTCGCCCTCGCCCTTGCCCTCGTCCTCGCCCTCGCCCTCGCCCTCGCCCTCGCCCTCGCCCTCGTCCTTACCCTCGCCCTCACCTGCACTTTCGTCCTCATTCTCTGCGTCCTCTCACCCTCGTCCAATACTTCGCCCTAGCTCTTGCCCTCGCCCTCCAGCTCGCTCTTGCCCTCGTTCACTCCGTAGTCCTCGCCTCCACACTCATTCTCGACTTAGTCGCTTCCGCCACCGCTCCCGCCTGCCCTGTTGTATTTCATGGGAGATCTTTCCTTGCGAAGTTATGCTCATGCGGCGATGGTCTCCTTTAACAGTTTACTGCCTGTGAAAGTCTTTTTCTTCTCATCCAGGTATTCTTGAACTTTTGCAAAGAGGTCTTATTACACAACGTTAAGAAAGTTGGGAACTGGATAAATTTTCAAAAATATTGTGTAATTTGCATATAAAAGTGTGAATTTGCTGTAATCGGTAGGCCGAATGACTGGAAGTTTTTTTGGGGGATTAATTTTTGGGCGCATTTTAGAACAACTTAGGGAGGCATATTATATTACTACAGTTAAATCTAAAAGCCAATTTGGGGACACTTTGTTTTTTATATCCGCCCTGCGCATCATTTAACATTATATTTTTTTTCTTTCTGCAGATGTTAACTGTATTTTGTAATCATTTAATTCATAGTATGTGAGATGTGTATAAGCAATTGGTTACTAACAAATTTGAGCGCGAAGATATTTCACAAAACTGTACAGGTTAATTCATCACTAAGCATATTCTGCGGATGGCTGTAAGAGGTTTTTCTGCCGTTTTTATTTTCAAATTTTCCCTTTTTTTCCTTTCTTAATTTTTTGGTGCTTTCTCGATTGTACAGAAACGTGAGTTACTCATTCCTCATTTTCGTGTGAATAATATTAGGAACCGACGGGTGACGTTCGTTACAGTTTTACCCGCCGAGTTTTGTTTAATGAAGTTTGCCCTATCCGGGCGGGTAAGTCGAGGAGAGAAAAACTTCTACGTTTCGCAAATGTGCATGAGCGCCGTTAGGGATACGGAACTAGAAGTTGCAAATAGGTTTAAAAGCAGAACAGCACATAACACGACAATTTTTAAGTTTTTTCTGTGCTTCGTGGCCCTACGTCTGCGCCGTCGTCACCTTCAGTCTCCGCCCGACTGGAAAGGGCATGGCCTGGCCTGCGCTTCACACAATGCCGAAGTCTACAGCATTTTTGTTTATGGTGCTTTGCTGAAAGTACTGATGAAAATTGCCAATATAACATTAAACCATCCGTCATAAAACAGTTGTGAGAAAAGCGGAACCAACACCGATCACCCTCACGCAATCGGGAGAGCGAATCAGCTTTCGGGGTTTCTTGAGGGGGATTCACTGGCTGACACGGGCGTCTGCGGTGGGGACAGCAGCTTCGCATATCCTCTTGGGGCAAGCCTCACCTTTAGCTAGTTTTTCAAAGTCGCCAAGCGTCGCATATTTTTCTCGTGACACTGCGCATTTATTTAATGCGACCGGGGTCCACAGCGTGTCTCGTTGTCCTCTGTCGCACGCACCTAGCAGCAGCTTTACGAGCGGGCTTTCCGGCGCGGCCGGCAGATGGCGCGGAGGCTCATCAGCGGGGGCGGGGCCGTGGGCCGCTTCCTTGATTGCCCGCCCGCTGCGCCATCGTCGGCGCGCGCAGTCACCCCGCTGCCCCGCTTGGGCGCGCTGGCGGAATCGAGCCTCGTATCTCATCTTCGGGACGGGCGCTTTTGTGCTCGCGTGGTCGGGATGGAAATGAGCGTCGTTTGCCCGAGTTTCGACTCGGTGTAATGGACACCATTTCCAGGGCGACTGAAGACAATGTGATACAGCATTACATTTCTTTATTCCTGACGTTATGAGTGATGAGTAAATTAATGGACTTTTATAAAATCGCGGAGATCAATCAGATGCGCTAAACTGTGGTTGATTTAGGAACAAAGGAAAGTAGATTTTTTATTACAATATCTTTTTTAACAAAAATACACCGAACAGAGGAACGAGGGAAACGTTCTTTTTACGACTTGAATTTTATTATTCTTTTTTTTTTTAGTTGCGGCGTGTCGCCGATTGCCAAACAAACAAATTAGGACACTTTGCAAATTTTGTGTCGTATATTTTTCTTTAACATTATTTTAAGTCGCGGAAAGAGTATTTTCATGTCTGTAAAAATGGACACGAGATTTCGAACTTTTATTCTAACCACTCACATTTAGTTTGAAAATTAAAGACGAACTCTTCTAATGCTATTAGAAAGGCGTTCGAAGGGTAAGATTCTGAACATCCTACTCCTGGAGAGCGTGTACATGCAAATTAATGTTCCAGCACACGCTACATTTTCACGAACTTCAATGTTGTTTCTGTGTGTGCTATTAGTGCCACCGAATCACGAAAGGATGTTATCGGGCCGCATGTAGTTGCTATTTCCTGGGGTATATGGAAAATACGTGGGCTGTGACGACCTCTGGGCTCGTGATAAACGATTTCGCAAAGTTTAACGAGTTCCTCTGACCGCAGCCCGCCCCATGCGTCTCGCCCTCGTTTCTAACCGCCCCCTCCCTCGCCCTCACACCCCATTCGCAACCGCCGTGGATTCCATTTGTTTGGCATTCCAACTAATATTCATTTGTCATCACCACAGAGTTTGCAACCAGAAATACAATGTCGGTACATGTTCAGTTACACCTTCCAACGGAAATGTTATTGCGTTTCGTAGCAGCGGTTTTGAGTTTCCCTGAAGGGTTGGGATGCTCTAGGGAGAACAAAAGATGAATCCACATCCTGTATTTCTTTCAACATACGATGCTATACGCGCTCAATTGTTCGATATGAGAACCTTCTGTGATTTTTTCCCCAGTTTTAGTTCGCGATACATATAATTACAAATGAGAAAAATTGCAATGTAGTACGCTCGTCTTTAAAAAGCATACGATATTCTATTACAGTAGAATTATTTTATTTATTGTTTCAAAACTTTTTAAGGGCGTAACTTCAATAGTGAATGCAGTTTCAAAATACTTTTGTGTAAAATGACTTATAAAGAATGAAATTCTTCCATATTTGATCCAAATATTGGTCCAGGGAAACAAACAAACAATGATTATCGACGATGTGGATTCAAAGTGATAAGTTAATCGAAATTAAAAGCTTTGTGTTGTCGGCGCAGTTGAGAGTGAAGGAATCAAGACTCCGCCAGAACGGAAGGGGTGGGTGCCGTATGGAATTGCGTTAGACAAGTGAGAGTTGAGACTGGATGCGACATTGAAGTGAATTTTCTTGAACATAAATGTTTTGTGTTCGATATTTTTACTATTTCGATGTTTTGTTCATGGATGAAAAATTCCCACTCTATGTATTCTGATCGAGCTTTCGCCGGAGAAGATTCTGATACCCTGGTATTGCTTTCGTCTTTTAACGTTTGTTTTCAGTTAAATTTTAATTATAAATTAATTCACAAGGCTGTTAAGGTTGAGGTTAAGGTTGAGGTTAAGGTTGAGGTTGAGGTTGAGGTTGAGGTTGAGGTTAAATTTTGTTGCGCACGAATTTAATGTATAGTATACCAGCTTTAAACCATCGATGTTTAAAAACATTGATGAAATTCAATCGAATTAACATGGGAGTTTTAAATTTTGAACATCAAAGTTTGTCAATGTCGATGTTTGTGGTCGATGTCTGATCCCTAGTGGAAACGGGGTAGTCGATAAAATGGTTTCTATGGTGAGTAAAACCGAATAGATAGCCCTAACTGAAGAGATGAGGAAATTAACTAGTATGAGCAAGTCTGTATTATTCTGAAGCACCACTAGATGTAATATTAACTCACGGCATCTGAAAAAAAAATCCTCTCTTGTAGCACAGCAAAGATGCATTCTGTGGGGGTTGCCACTGCGAAAATTTATTTAGTTTGACTCGAACATTGCCTGTGAGTGGAAGAGTTAGCTAAAAAGGCGCGAGTTGAGGAGAATGGCCTGCAGTGAAATAGGAAGAGGCGCTTGGTCCAGCCTCTGGCAAGGCGCGCTGCCAATAGGCCAAGACCTCCACTGTCCGCCGCCTCCTTTGAGTGGCGGCTTCCAGCGCCGAATATTTTGCGAAGCAAAAAGGGCTGCTGCTCGCCCCGCAGTCAAAGGAGCCAATAAAGCGGCCGCTTGAGCGCGATTTGCACCAGCGCGGCGCCGCGCCCTGGCCGCTGCCCCTCGCCGACCTCCCGAGCAGTGGGCCCAGGACGCAGCCTACGATTTCCAAGACTACATTTGAAGGGGGGCGAAAAGGGAAAAATATATTTCGTTAAATGTCTGTTTCCGTTCTTTGACAGTTTGTTCTTATAGTAGAGCTCAGAATTTTTATTTATCTACGTTTTCTGATTTCACATATAATGAAGGACATTATGAAAAGTTTTATGTTCAACCACATATCTTTAAATGAAAATTCATGAATAAATACATTTCTTAAGGATAACTTGGTCTTTGCATTGTCACTTAATGAGCGCCACATTGCTATATTGGAAACAATTTTCACGAGAGTAAAACCACAAACAAATACTAATCTATGTGCATGTAATGAAACCACGTGGAAATAATTCGTTTTTAGCTGATGTGACTGCGAATTTTCTTAAATTTTTCTTATTCATATTTTGCTAATGAAAAGTCGGTTATAATAATTATCCCCATTAAAAGCATTCGTTACATCGTTATTTATTTTAAAAAGGTGAGTATTTTGTGGTTTCCGTTTTACTTATCGGTGATTTTTCCTTCGATTTTTACCCTCTCTTTTCAGACCAGTGTTTGCACCCAGATCCCCCTTCACCTCGAGCACCGTACCTTCTCCCTCTCCTCCACCTGTCACCCCCCCTCCCATGCGTTGTCTCCGCTCCCGCAACCAATCCTGTACCCCCTGCCCCGCGAGTATTTTTTGAGATTGCACGTATTTAATGAACAAGAAATATTTGACTTGTTATCACGTTGGAGAAGTCGGACAAGATAATCCGCATCTGTATTTAGATGCAAAATACGTTGGAAATTTTGGGATGATTTACGTTAATCGCGGAGACGAAAGGCCGGAGAGCGAACAGAGTCTAATTGACCGCATTCAATGGGCGATTTTTTTTCTTGGCGAATTTAACTTCATTAATCCATACAACTTTTTCAGTACCACTCCTTGTGCATCGCTCCCCGTACCTGTCCCATGTGCTTCAACTGTTTGTCAAAAATGAAAATGCTCGTTCTGCTCTCCGCGGTAGTGAAGCATCATCGATTTTCAAAATTAAAACAAGATATTCATAATACATCGATGTTTGAAAGCTGGTTTAGTAATCTCTAACATCAAATTCGTGAGCAAGAAATTTAATTCTGCTCGATGAACGCAGTACAAACAGCGTTCTTTTCATTCTAACACATAAACAGACAGTTATCACCATCAGTAGACACCATCCGTTGGTATTTCATATTTTAAAAAAATTGTGATTATGTGCATTTTTCATCCATGAGCAAAATAACGAAAATGTAAAAACATCGAGCACAAACCATCCATGTTCAAAAAACATAGACTTCAATATATTGATGTTTAAAAATGTTTATAGTTATTTTTACAGAAACATCGATGTGGCATCTCTACTCCGAGCCTGTCCGCCCACCCTTTTCCGCCGCCCTCAGCGCGCGCACTGTTAATTATTCTGCGCTCCGCTGGCCTCGATTGGCTCTCCCACAACATTCACCAGGGGCGAGGGAACTATGTTTTTACATATGTAGATAATTTATTTAATATGTTTTAGGGATTATGCCCGGTGGCAAATTCTTCACCCTTATATGTGTAGTACAATAATATAATACAAAAAATAAGACTGAATTTCAAAAAATACAATACATAGTACAGTATTCTATTTAAGGCATGCCTACTAAATGCAGATGACCTTAACAGACTACTGATTATATTTTATAACATGATTACTAGAAAATAATCTTAACCTAAAAGTCTTGATGTGGTATGTCTCCATTAGTGCTGCAGGCAAACAATCCCATAACTCGAGAGTCCTATTTACGAAAGGATATTTAGGAAACATCAGTTCACTGTTTTCTTGGACTTTTTTGTCTAATATGGTCGTGACGTGCTAAGTAAACGGGTTTGTGCATTATTTCCTGAATTTCCATCCATGCCGGATTTTTCTCTAACGCTTTGCAAAATGTACACAACCTGGCTTTATCCCTACGGCTCGTCAATGATTCCCATGTCGATACTTCGTTGGAAATATTTCCTAACGAATTTCCCCTTTTAACAAATTTTGCTCCTACTTTCTGAACTCTTTCGGTAGTTTATTTGGCCTTTGCTACACGGATCCCAAAACGCTGCTCCGTACTTTAATCCGGATTCATTGCTCTCTACGTGATATTTCTTCGTTGACTTGCTCTTATGAACATTCTGGAATACTTCGTTAATGAGGTTTAGATTTGCGTGGATATATTTTGAAACTCAAAATAACTTGGTGATATTTCTGTTTAATTATCTCTCGTGGTACTTTGATTTATCTCGTCGTAAAATTAATGAAATTGGTAAATGAAGTCTAACTTTTAGACTGAAAAACCTCCGTTTGATAATTATTTGACGTGTACCGTTGGATAGTCTTGTTCGTTGTATCAAACTTCACATTATTGTTTGCTAAATCTTCGATACACTCGACTTTTATCTAAAATTTTTGTAGAAGTGAGATTTTTATCGAAGGCTTGAGAATAATCATTTCACTAATGTTGAGATTGCGAGTATTGCATGTACAGCATTTCTTGCGGACTGCCTTTGTTTCTGAGGAAACCATTTCATAACACAATAAAAAAATTAAAGGATGGCGATGTTCATGATCAACAAATCATCTGTGATAGCGTCGAAGCCATTTATGTTTCAACGATTTTCATAAATAATTTTATAAATGTTTGTTCAAGTTATGCTTGTGTGTAAAAATATGATTGCTTTGAAGAATTTTCTAATGGTATGGAGTAAATCGTGCTTGTACCGAACCTCCCGCAGTTTATAGTTTCCATCCAATGTTTGTAAACAGTTTCGAAAAAATCTATTACCCATTGTTAACGGTATCAAATTACTGATGTAACTCCTAGTTTCTGCATTTGATTTACCTGGTGTCTGTTGCTTCTCTCCCCCTCTCTCTCTCTCTCTCTCTCTCTCTCTCTCTCTCTCTCTCTCTCTCTCTCTCTCTCATACACAAATATACTGAATCGCACGTATTGCGATGTTTGCAACATTGCCGCAACTTCCTCTGCGTGGTCCTAGTGGAAAGCGCCTGGCGCCGTCATTCGGGTGACCCTCCCGCTTCATGCTCTCCAATAACACCAAGTGGCGGAGTGAGTGGCAGGGCGCGAAGCAACAGGGCGCACGCGAGGGCGTGAGCGGGGCGTGGCGCCGCTGGGAGTGACAGGTGCAAAGCTCTCCCCCACCCGCGCGCCGCCCAGAGCGCCGGGCGGCGAACTAGCTCTGCCCGGGCGCGCGTCCTCACGAAACACGTTTGCAGTAATGTGCACTCTAAATTGCTGTAAGACCTTGCGTGAACTAAATTACTTCACTGTGTGGTCTGCAGTACGAAAAGGTTGAAGTTAGAGCTTTCACCTTTTGCTCGTGAAGCAGTAAAGGAATAATAGGGGGCCAAGTGGAACGCGATTCTTGGTTACCGTGCGTCTTTCGGGTGGCTGTTGTGCCATCACGACGGGAATGATGTTCAAGCTCTATTTGTCCTTCTGAACAAACGAGAGTTAAACTAAGTAAAGCAGGATAATATATTCTGGTATTGATAGTTTAGACTTTTAGGTAGACTTTTCCAAACATCGAGACGTGATGTTGTTAATGAGTAATGACTTAAGCACAACATTCATAAAACCCATTTTCCGTGAAACCAAGAAGCTCGCGATCTGGTCATTATTAGGGATGGGCGGTTATTAAAGCATAATCGATTAATGTCTAATCGATTTTTTTAATAAATTAATTTGTATTTATTAATCGTTTCCAATTAATCGATTAATCTTACAAAATTGATCAATTCCCATATTTTAAGTAATGCGTAAAATTCATAAAATCATTAATTTTTAATTTTTAAATTAATGAAACATTTAGTAACTTAACTTATTTTAAGAAAACCTATCATGATAATGCGAATCATTCTCAATGTCTGTCTTGTTAAATTTTATTTATTAAACATCGTGTTTAAGTCAAGTTTAGTTGTCTTAATGAAATCAGAAAAAGTATTTCATGAACCAAAATAACGTTAACGTTTTTAAATTAAATACAGAAAAATGTAATGCACTCGGTTTTTGCACAAATAAAATGCTACTACTTAATCGAACAAATCTCAATTCTTTTATTTTCTTCTGATAAACGACAAAATAAATAAAATGTGTTTACAAAAACATTTCTCGACATAATATTAATCTCAATAGCAGATCTTTAAATGAACAATACCGAATAAAAATGTAACCTACATGCATTAATGTGACGAGGAATTTCATTTCTAAAGTTCAAAAGTAGAGATGTTTTACTTTCATATTTTGTTCGTTTTGAAGATTAATATTTTAATTAAAATAATCGAGATAAAATGGGAAAAATTAATCGATGTGTACTTTAATCGGTGTAAAAATTCAATTTTTCGATTAATCGTATAAAATAATCGATTTTTGTACTAATCGCGATTGAATTGCCAATCCCTAGTCTCCATGACCACACGAAGCGTTGTGCTTCTTTATCTAGGGTCTTCTAAGGTGATACCCTGTTACTGGGTGGAGACAAATGATCAGTGGCGGCTGCTCGTTAAGGGTCTAGGGCGACGACCTCCCCAGAAAAACCAACCTCCGCAAAAGTTGCAAAAATTATTAAGCTTACAATAAATTGACTCTTTTAATAAGTGTATACCGCCAGCGCCATTTTGAGGAAGAATTTAGTTTTTTGCCCCCCACTTAAGCGAAAGATCAATGTTTTTGGAATAGGTCGCACCGTGGAGTAGAGCGAGTCCGTCCGTCGCTGGTGCATCCGAGTCAATGGAAACTCCAGGAAGAGTGGGGTACTTGGAATTAGGTGGGGTCTAGTAGGGTTGTGTTCGGCCGAATCCGCGCCTATTAATTACGCTAAGAACATCGGTCCTTTCATTTGATTTCATTTATTAATTGTTTTGTTTGTTGGAAATATGTATAAAAAATCTCTTATATTCGCGTGAGCACAATTGTATCTTCCGTTATCAACAAGTTGGCTTAGAGAAGGATTACAATCCTGGTCCGGTTGTACACGATAAGCTTTAGTGTTAGTCGTTCAAGAAATATTTTGAAGAGGTAAAAATTTGTGGTAGTTCGTACATACATGCCGCCCCTCCTAATTCGCAACCCACCAGCCGCCACTGCAAATGACAACGATAACCCCCAAAGTTACATTATGCCGCAAAATGTAATGATCTAAAGTTTTTAATGATTATTTTACTATTGCATTATCCTTTTCTATTGCTTATTATATTAATATTCTGACTTCACAATAGTCATTTTTGTTATTGTTCAACTTAAATATTGTAAGTTAAATAATATTTAGGGAAGTGATGTCGATTTTCAGGGTTTTATTCCATGGAAGCGAAACCTCGTTTCGTTATAATGTATTTTGCTGCATAAAAACAGCGCCATTGTACGCATGTAAAAGTTTAATAAAATATAAAAAACCAATTTCGTCGGCTATTGAATTAACTCATATATTGTGCATCATGTCGTGTATTTATTACTTTCAAAATGTTTTATTCATTCACTCGCTACATGTTCGAGTAAGTGTGTTCAGGAGTGGGTTATCACATCGATCGACGGCAAAATAGAGTTTTAATCGTATGTAAATGTTTTGTCGCGGTCTAAACAAAGGAAGCGATTTAAGCTTTAATCGAAACTTGATCATGCGCAAAACTCACCCTCTATTGCTATCAAAAAGGGGAATATTATTCCACATGGTGTTCTGCAGATTAAATATTGAAAGTTCCTGTTTACTTCGAGCAAACAGTATTAAAAATTCATCAGCAGTGTACTCTTTAGAGCATGACCTTTTAAACTCTGTTTGACGAACCCGAGACCCCGAAGCGCTGTTATCGTAAATGCTGTATGGGACGTACGCGGGCACTCGCACAGCTATTAATTCTAATGACATTATCTGATCCCAACCTGAAATAATTCGTCTCTCTTGTTGACATAGATTATAGAGCAATTCCACGGAACTTTCCAAGTTTATTAAACAATTTTGATATTCACGCCTTTTTCATGGCCCTTTTAATTTTTCTTTAATACGTCGTCGACCTGTATTGAATTGAAAAGACGAGAAGATGAAGGCAATTGATTAACAATTCAAGTAGTTATAGTTCCGTTCATTAATACGAGACAGTGTGCGACGTAGTAACGATGAAAGGTCTTTAATTTTGTTCGTAGCTTTGCCATTCTCAATGTGACGTGTTTGTAGAATCAAGCTTTATTTTTTTCTATTTAAAACAGTTTTTCCACCACTGGCTAAAAATATAATTTGCAGATCTGATATTGTAAATACTGGAAATGTCTAATGTGTTCAACTCGTTTATCTTTAGAATTCACGGCTGTAAATGAAATAATTTAATTCGGGAACTTCTGGCTTGGCAAAATAACACCTAGAATAGTCGATGGCAATATTCAAACTTAGAAAATTGAATGAGAAATAGTAATTTGGTTCAGTTTTAAGAAAAAATTTCGCATAGAGAAAAATGGATTGAGAAAACTTACACTAATCCTCCGTACTACCAAAATAAAGCCTTGTTTTTAACACTTATTTTCGTAAGAATGATGGCATTTATTAACATAAACAAAAAGATCGCGTATATAAAATTAACATACATAAAATTTGACAGACTTGGTCAGTCCACGTGCAAATCTTTACGGACCCAAACTAAAGCTACTTCCACACATACTAACACTACACTCGCACACCGACTCAAGGGGTTCAGAATCTCGATTGATGTTCCTGCAGTGTCTCTTGACTCGGAGGTCTTAGTATTCGAGTCCCGCGGTGGCAGGATTTTCCACATTAGCTACTAGGCTGAATTCAGCCGCTGCCTGGAGGAGAATTCTACCGACTGGCTGCTCTGGTCGGTAGTTTTCCGTCGTTTCTCCGAGCAACACTAGGCGAATGCCGGAGAAGTGCCCTTACAAACGAGCCACGGACCGCGCGAGATTTGCGTACTTTTTCCTTGTTTTATCACCCCCTTACTTACTTACACATACACACACACACACACACACACACACTTACATGCACTAGACTATCTCACATATCGGGAGTCCAGTTGGAAGGTTTGAATTTGTTCGGACTGGGGTGGAGTCTCGCTGGTAGGGGAAAACTTAGCTAGCCGATGTGCAGGTCGGCGCCAGATCTGTCCATCCAGCGGGGGAAGATTATCGCCACCTCTGAGTTAAAAAGCATGCACTAGACTTACGGAACTAAAGAACTTGCCAGCCTACGCGACTGGAATTACTAATCAATCAATACATGTGCACAGTAAAACTTTATTCACACACAGACACAATGGATTCTGCAGACAGTGTCAATGGCCACCTCTACCCCCAGCGAAGGGCAGCGCCGCTCGCAGCGCGGGCGAAGCAGTGGATATTGCGCTGCGGCTGCTGAAGTCTGGGAGGCGCCGCCGGTCTCACCTCAGCCGAGGCGGCGGCTCGCAGGCTGACGGGCGCTAACGACTCTGCTGACGCGTCAGTGATCAGGGCGTAATTAGTGTCCGATCCGCTGCCCTCCGACGCGACCTTTCGCCGAAAACGGCCAGCCGCGCTCCCTCTACCCCGCCCGTGCCCCGCCCCCCCCCCCGCCCCGTCCCGCCCTTCTCTGCCCCGCTTGCAGTCGCCTGAAGCTTCCAGGCAGATTTCGCTCGCCGTACAGCTTTCGTGCAAAGGGATTTGCGGGAGGCGATCTGACGGATGTTTCGGCAGAAATTTCTCGCGTGAAGTAGGAAGCTGTGGTGGCAGCTGCTCTCTACGAGAAGGATATAGGCTCGAATCCCGCTGAAGGCATGGAAGTTTTCGCTTTGTGATTACCACTAAACACAGTCAGCGGTTGGCGGCTGCCCGTTCCATGACAGATTTCGCTCGGCGTCGCGTTTTAATAAGAGAGATTTTCTGAAGCGATTTGACGTTGATCGCTGACGTCTCTCCCGTGTAATTGCAATCGGTTGACCTAAGTGGCCGCGGCGGGAAGCGCTTGTAGCATATAGCTTGGTGCATATAGGATGGCAGATTCAGATGCCTCGTGAGACACGGATGTTTTCACGCTGTTGTTTTCGCCGAAAACACCATGCGGCGATTGCCTTCCGCTCGGATTCCTCTGATTTCGCTCACTGTCCAGGTTTGCATCGCATAGAGAGATTTCAGGAGGATATGTGGCGTTGATCGCTGAAATTTCTCCCGTGGAATAACCATTGGACGGACCTTACAGAGGGAAATCGAAGGATTTGGTTGGCGACGACCGCTCTTCGTACGAATTGTCGGTTCTCATCCCGTGTAAAGCAAGAGTTTGCGAACGACGTGCAGTTGGATTGGAGAACATCTAATCGCCGCCGTATGTGCGTGAGAATGACTTGTCTGCGCAGAAGCATAACGCCTGACTGAAGTATGAAGAATCCCAAGTATAATATCATTATACACAATTTCCTAATTGAATGTTTGGTGGGTGAAGTTATTATATTACAAATACAAATTTTCAGAAAGCAAGATTTAACGATTATTTGTTGTGTTTCTACATTATTATATGTAATTTACTCTAATTCTCCTTTAATGAATTATTTTGACTGTCAAAGTGTATATTACATATTATCATTTCATTATTTTAAAAACACTTCAATTAAATTTAAAACTGATTTACTTAAAACTTTGTATTTATGACGTAACACCATCATATATCTATATCTACAATTGGTGAGAAAACCCAAGAACCAGAAAAGAAAGACAAATTGTCTCTCTTTATCGTCAAAAGCCCCTAATGGACAAGAAAAAGAATGGCATATTATATGTCACATTCAATGGCATCGAAAGCAAAAAAGATGAAATTGCTACATGTAACATAACAAGGCTTTTAATATTTCTGAACTGAATTTGATGATTGATGACTTAATGTATTGTCGTGTTGGTGCTAGAATGACATATTAATTAAGAATGATGCATTGCTCGCGTTATTTATGTCACTCCTTTATAGAGTACAAGGTAAAGGCTTTGAATATGTATTCAAAAATAATAATTTTGGAGAAAGAATATTTGATTCATAAGTGAGAATTCTTACATTTGCTTTGAGTCTCCTATATTATTTCAGTAGTATACGTACCTTTTGCGGCTCTCGCACGCACCCAATCTTAATAGACGTGTTCTCTAATGAAAGATAATTTCACGGAGAATTGCACTTTGACTTTTTAAATATGAAGGATTTGTTTATAAAACAACATCTAAGTATTCATGTCAAATGCAACCCGCAACACTGTCGTATTTTTTAATTTATATCGTTAAACAACTCCTAAACGAAGCGTTCTAGGACCTTAAGAACAAAAAATTTGAGACCGAAGACTTGAAGGAAAAGTTCCTCGCGCCGTAATCTATAGGATGAGATGATCTTGAACATTCTTTTACATTTTTGTTGGTTTGACGCTTCTCGATTCAACAATCCCACCTTTTCAGAACCTGTAGAATCTCCAACTGTATGTAAAATGAAGTACTTGATTTTCTACGCGACTGAATTACACGGGTGTACCTCTCTGCTCGTAAATAAGAATAGTTCGTATTGACAATGGTGTATTGTATTGTTATCAATTACAGACTTTTAGAACAAATGACGGAGGATAATGGGGTCTTGAAGGAAAAAGGATATGGTGAAGGCTTAATATGGAAATGGAAAAATTGGGAAGAGGGTGGGGGTTTTACATGCGAGAGTTCTCGTACGGGTACGATAGTTTTTCTTTGATATAGCTTCAGAAAATGATATCTAATGAAGACTTGCATAAAATATGAAACAGTAATGCATTTATTTATAATAACTATCATTCTATCACTTTCATTAATATTATGACATTTTGGAATATATATTTTCCATTGTATTTTGGTCGTGAAAAAAAAGGTTTATGGCTGGATTTCCTGGGACTCGCGTTTTCTTCCATCGGCTGCTCTCGCAAATGTAGGATGAGTACATGAAGTTATACTGAGGAGCCATCTTTCCGCCCCATCTACCTCAAAATCAGATTCATTGTGTGTTTATTTTAATTCAATAGTCCTTCTAGTACAATGGAATCTTGGCACAACCGACACTTTTCTGCCTTAACGCCGTAGCAAATTCCCGCGATTCTCTGCGCATTTGTGCGAGTTGGCAAGCGTGTCGAGGGTTTCTCTCTAACGCTTCCGCCGCTCCTTCCGTTTCTCCACACGCGATTGGTTGAGACACGGCATGAAGCGCTGGGCCTGCTTTGTCGTTATATTATATTTTCGAGGAATGGATGCTGATAAGATAAGAGCTATTTATTGCAAGTGAATACATGTAGGTGGCAGTAATTTACAAAAAAAAATGAGTATCATTATTATTATTATCATCATTATTATTATTATTATTATTATTATTATTATTATTATTATTATTATTATTATTAATATTTATGTTTACACATTGATGGTTCACAGGAAAACCTGATTCTCAAATAACCACAGGCTTTTCGCCAAGTGTGTTATTTGCTACTTATTTAAGAATCTGAACTTAGAAAGTTCCGGACAATGCGGCAAGTATTTAAGATGACAGCCTTCTGCATTAATTTTAAAAGTCTTGGAGGGATATAAAGTTTTTTAAGGTTTCTTTGACGTGCTTTTCTATAAGGCAATTACTGGAGATAAATTACTGGAAGAATGAATACTTGGTCCTGTTTCCATTCATCTTTGATTTGATATTCCAGATCGCGGTATTTCCTTATTTTTTCCGAGAATGCTTTTTGCATTTTTCTTTATTATTATTATTATTATTATTATTATTATTATTATTAATATATTTCGAATTTCATAGAAATTGATTGATGGTATTACAACGGATGATTTGATCAGTGTTTTAAATCCTAAAACGTCCGCGCAAAAACTACACACATCTACCATCCTTTTTCCACATTTATTCTGACTTTAATTACAGGAATGAGCTAGAATAAGAAAATACGTATTTGACGAAGAGTGTATCCTCTACTATATGTTCCATTAGAACGCAGTGCTCACCCTTTTCCTGGTGGAAATTTTCTACGTATTACTCAAAATTAAATTATTGTCGTAACCTAACGGTGTTAATCATCGCCAAACTTTTGGGTGCGGCGTCATTAAAAATTTGACGGTGCTTTTAATTTTCACTCAAGGGGAAGCACCTTCGCTCGGGGGTTAAGTAATCTTCATTCTATTTACTCGTGAGCGCTCGAGGTGCAACGTGGCAGCCCCGTCGGAGGTGCCTCTCCCACGCAGAGCGGAGCGGAGCAGAGCGGAAGATGAGAAATTTCATTACGATTATGATGAACGCGGCGCCGCGCGGTGCAGCGCCGCGCCACACGGCGCGGAATTTCTACTCACCTTCGCGCCCTGACCTCGTCTCCTTCCCATCTGCGACATTTCTCTTACTTGCTCTCTGGAAGCGCACTTGTCGCGTCGCGGAAAAGAGAATACGAGATTAAGTGGGTGGCTTGGGGTAGCGACAAGATAAAACATCCCAGCCACAACAAGCTTCCAAGATATTCGTAAGTCTGGCTTATTCTTGTTCCTGTATTATTATTGTCTTATTCATATTTTTTCAAGTCTTGGGACAATAAGATAAAACACACTTCGAACAAATTCGAGATAATAACATTTACGAAAAACGGGAGGTTTGCTGTGACAAGTGTGGCTTATCTTGTTAAATCCCCAAGTCCTTGTATTCGTTGTTGTTTTTTGTTTTTGTTTTTGTTTATATATACTATGTGCGATAAGTCAATTGTTGACTGCAGTGAATTTGCAAATGTTCGTCGAGGTATTCTGATATAAGTCAAGTTTAATTGAGTTTCCGTATTTCTACGATGCAGTGTAGTAGATTCTGTCACATTTACTACACTGTTTGAAACGTCTTACCATTGCGTACTGCCTTTTCTGTTGGTTCTTTCTGAGCCGTACCTCTTGTTTCCACACCTTCAACGCAATTGCCGCTGCGCGCTAAAAATGGTCTGCTATTAATTCGTTTATTTCGTATCCTAGTTGTGATAAATGTACGATATCTTTGTACTTCCTGGAATGTAAGATTTTAGAAATAATTCTGGGAGCCGTCAAAGTTAATTAGAGTTAACTGATGTTGAATGAGCTGAATTTAGACGCATTTATAAGAATATTCTGCTGTTGCATCTTAGTTGCTTTTTTTCCGTTGTGGAGATACAGGATTTTCGGTCGTATCTTAATCACAGTGGTGTCATCAAAGTGGATTGCAGTTCTTTTATTTAAAAAGTGTTTCTTTTTAATTTGACTCGCTTATCAGTTTGTAATGAAGTGGAGTAATTTATTTATTAAATAAAACTCAATGTATACTCGATGTAGCATCATCTATGTAATACTGACCGTTAAATACATTTTTCTTTTTTATAAATCTTTCGTGCTATTGTTACTCCACACAAATATTACGACATAAATTCGTTTGTTTAATATTCTATTTGTAATCACTGGTTAGTGAATGAGCAACAGCAAAGATTTTGTAACAAGGCGATGCCTGTTGGTAAAAGATAATTCTATTAGAAGACAAATCTAGTTGAAGGTCGATCCTGTGAAGAGAATTCTGTTATATTTGTGTTAAGCGTCTCAGAACGCCGTCGTACATTTGCGTCCTACAGTACTTCTTTTTACTTTCTCGCTATAAAGAAGAGAAAGTTATGTAATGGTACGCGAAAAAACAGCGAATTTTCGGCAGATAAACTCTTATTACAGGGCCCAGGTAACGGAAAAGTGGATAAATCCAGCTGCTAAATTTAGGTGTGTCTACACGTGGTGTAGATAGAATCCATGTTTTGGGTGCTTGATATCGAAAAATCCAATGACTGCAAAACGTCAGTCAGTCAAGAACGCTAGGGCTAAACCGTTCAGCCGATTTTCCCAAAATTTATATTCCCCAATCGATCTGGCTGAAGTATTGGCTCCTTGAATTTGAAACAGATATTTCAACTTTGAGGGCACTTTACATGAAGCCCCTGGAACATTTTCCAAATTTTCAAAAAAATTGCTCCATCGTTTTTGATTAAATGTTGTTGTCAGATAGTGTGAAGGACGTGTAAGAGAATAGTGTCATGTTTGTGGAAATGAGAATGGTCTCAGGTACCATGTTCGTTGAAAACAGTGAATTTTCGAAAATTGCAACAGTTCAATTTTTTTTTTCAGTCTTCCTACAACTAAAATATTAAAGGTAAAATACTTTTTCTTTAAATATCTGTTCCTAAAATATAGATTTTCTAGAGAAAGTACGTTCTGTTTTAGCATCACTAGTTTTGTTTCTGCGACACTTATCTTTGTTTCCAAACCTTGACCACAATGGTCGCTTCGCGTGAAAATTCAGAGATAAATTCGTTCATTTCCTAGTCTACTTGTAATATGTTACTTTTCAACTGGAATGAATTGGAAGAAATACGATTCCATGCAGTAATTCTGAAGGTCTTTCAATTTTATAGAAATTTCTGTTTCGAACGGCAGAATGAGGTGAAGTGTGCCTTATTTACTAGAAAGAAGTGTGACTGTGTTTTCCACTTCTTTCTGCATTTGGGAGACGCGGTTTTGTAGCCTTCATAACTTGCGAATTTTTGCCTTAGGCACATTAAAATAGGTAATATTGATTCTGTTATTAAATATACTTCTTTAAAGATGATACATTGTTTCAGTACTTTATGGGGCATATCCATTCAATAAAATGTAACGTAAAGCAGTATGTTCTGCATCGCAATATGACTCATTTATCTAATTACTAACTGTGAATAATATCCTTTTTTCACCTACGTTGAATATGTGTCTGACCATTCCACAAAATCTCATTTAAAATATCTATTAATAAAATATTTAATTTATTTCGTCGTATCATTACCATAAATATAGAATACAATGAATACAATAATAAAAAAAATAGCTGTGGAAATTGTGATGGATAATATGAGGTCTCGACAGAGGTTCAATACATAATTTCACAAAATAAATTATTTCTTCAATTTCAAAATAATTGTGAATCGGTTCGTAGAAAAATAACTCCCTTCTTTCTCATAAAAATTAGTAATATCTTCGGTAAAAAGTCAAACATAAATAGCTCGTTTTTGTACTTTAGGTTTTATATTTTAGGAAACCTTTCGCAAAGTATCAAGTGGAGCTTTCTTAAAAGTGTGAACTGTTTACTTCGGTGAGAATAAATTTGATCAGTTGCGCAACCGTCTCATACCCATTTCCCCTTATGCACAGTGGCCATTAAGAATTAGTCTCGTGTGCCCAAAAGTCCAACTTTGCCGCTAATCTCGTTAGGGGGCGGTTCTGTTCATTTCGAGCCTCGAAAAGAAGACAGAAAAAAAAGAAAAGAAAAAAAGGCCAGGGCGTGCCGCGCATGACTCACCCCTGCCCGGCGCTCGAGGCGGCAACGCGGGGCAGGGTGCTCGCGTTATGCAGATGAAGCGCAATCGCCACGACACTTGCCAACTACTGGGGTTGTTTGAAGTTCGGGGGACCTCGCTGCGTATATTGGAAACGCTCCCTGCGGGTCGAGAAGCGGTGGTGCCAAAGAAGCTCACTAAAGCGCCGGCGTAGAAAGTGAAGTAGGCGGGGAGGGGTAATGCACGTACAGTTACGACCGTGCAGACGGTAATTGTGATTGCGATCAAGAATTCGGGTGGTTGGTTGGTTGATAGTGATTCCAGGCACGTCAACTACTGAGGCTCCGTAAGTGTATTGTATGTTTTTCCTTGGGAAGTGGCGGTGATCTTCCCTCGCTGGATGGGGAGATCCGGCGCCGTCCTACTGTCGTCTAGCTGGGGTTTCCCCAACCAGGTATCTTCCACCACCGGGGCGCCGCCCCAGCTGGGACAAGTTCTAAGTTCCCAACCAATCTCCGGCATTCGCCTGGTGTTGATCGGAGAAACCAGTGAAAACTACCGATCAGAGCAGGCGGCCGCTACAATTCTCCTCTAGACAGTGACTGAATTCGACCTACTGACAAGCTAGTGTCGAAAATCTTGTCACTGTCGGGACTGAAACCTACGACCTCTCGGTCAGAGGCACTGCAGTAACATCAGTTGATGCACTGAGCCACCTCCCCCGGTCAAGAATTCGGGAATATAGTCCAGTTGTAACACTGTAGCTCCCAGTGATCTAACTCGATGGTAGTTGGTCTTGATGGCAGAAGTTTAGATAATGAGAACACGAGGAAGTAAAAGGAAAAAGACTGGTGGGAAAAGGAAATCCATCTTTGCCTCTGAGGATATCAGATGACAGTAGATTGGTAATTGGGGCAGCAAAGACGTCTGCAAAGAAACTGATGAGTTGACTGCGGTACAGGGAAGAAAGCCGTTTGAGAAGACGGCGTTTGGATCTTTGCAAATGGCGATCATCGTTAACTGCGGAGGAGGGAGCGGGACGTCCGTTTGGACCGGAACCGAGGCCGCAGGGGTGGCTCCGTTGGGTCGATGAACGGTCGCGGAGCGGAGCGACTGGGCGACCGGAGCCGGCGATGCTCTGGGGCGAACGTTCGGTCTGAAAGTGCGGTGAAATGTGTGCTTTTGTGTTTCATTGGATATTTGCCACAGGCATTTCTCCCCTTCCTCCTTTCCCCTGCTCCGCTCCATGGGCCACAGGAGCTGTCGGGGGTTGACTCACTCACCCCTGCTCGTTGATGCGTCCGCCGTGCAACCCCGAAGCACGGAAACTCCAGGAGTTGGTTGCGCCTATCTGTCTGCCATCATCCTTGAATTCGCTCGGTGGTGCCAGGATTTTTGACACAAGCGACTTAGTTCCACATACTTTTTTCGGCCTTGCTAGATATAAAAACCGCTGTCCGGAGATTCTAGCGCCCAGACATTCTGATTGGTAGTTTTCCGTGGTTTCTCCGATCAAAACCAGACGAATGCCGGAGCAATACCCTAACAAACTGGTCACGGAACGCGCGCACTCTTCCTTGTTCTATCCTCATCTCTTACTTACCCTCGCGCACGCACACACACACGCACACACACTTACTCACATGCACTACCACTTATGCCTGGAGACCGGCCGGGAACTTCCAGCTTGTCCCACCTGGAACGATGCCCTCGTGGCGGGAGATACTTCGTTGAGGAGAACCCCGCTAGCTGATGTGAAGATCGGCGTCGGATCTTCCCATGCAGCTGGAGGAGATCACCGTCACCACCCGAGGAAAACCCATGTACTACACTTACGGGACTAACATGACCTTAGCCGTTGACGCGCCGGGAATCAATCAACCAATCAATCAATTGAATTCGCGCGTTCAATTTTTCTCTTTTCAAATTATTTTCTTCATCATCATCATCATCAACAACTCAACACTTGTTTCTGTCGTACGCATTTTATAATGTTGTCAGTGAACACCTTTTCATTAATTTAATACATGAAATTACATAGGAGCGTATTGATTACTTCACGAATAAGCTCTTGTGCAGTCAATCAAATCGGATTTCTTCATTGTAAAATCTTCATTAAACATTAAAATAGCCTTCATTTTAGCTTTTAATGGGAGCGCTTCGTAAAAGTCATCCCGCTCAGTTTCTGTCCCGTCGGCTAAATAATGCCCTCGCATGTGATCTGTGATAACACTGAGAGAGCCAGCTTTTAACATTGCGATATGACAGAAGCTTTTTTAAAATTTTTAAGTAGCTTGGGTCAAAAATCCGCTTACAACGGCAATTCTACGAGGGATATTTACTTAATGCATAAACTATTGACTGCAGCCATTGAAGGGTCAGCAACGAAATAAGGTTAATAAATGTAGAAATGTTACATTGTTAAAATGTGCGCTTCATAAAACACGTAAGGAGCTTGTTATCTGTTGTTAACAGAGATGAAAATAAGTATATTCTTATTGCAGTGGAGGCAACCAACCGCCCCCTCCTCCTCTCGTGTTTCTTCTGTACCTTATCACAGCCCCCTCGGTTTCGCCTGTTCACTTTGGTATTGTCACCTTCCTTTCGTTTATCCGCTGGTTTCATTTTGTCCTTCTACTTGTCCCAAACCTTGTCAAAACAGCTTTTCACAAACTATCACTTACCATGACATCATTTCTTGTCAGGTCCAATTATTTTTTCCAAATCTAATGTTGTGACGTTCCACTCCTTTGTATAAAATATTAATGTTTAGCTTGATAACTATATTTTACTATTCTATTGTATGTAAATCTAATTGTGCAATTATTGCTTCAATGTTTGCGCCCAAAATCCCAGATATTGCTTCGATCAATAAAACAAATAGAAATATCTCGCCTCAATAGAACCTCCTCTTTGCAACTTCCTTATCGCTTTAGTATTTGACATTGACATACACAAAACAAAAATAATTCTCCGTTTTGTGTTATTATTATTCTAATATGTGTTTTCTCTTTTCTGTTATAGTCTTTGTATATTGTTCCTGGAAAGTACCAATGGGGGACTTTTCTACAAATTATTGTTTCTTTGATCATTTTATTTTGAATTATCATAGTTACTTATTATTTCGAATTGAAATAGGTTGTAAATTTTCATTGTGTTAATAAAAAAAATGAAGGGACGATTGATGCCTGCATTCACATATACGATGCTGACACGTTCACGGTTGTAAATCTTCTTGCTACTTTTTTGTTGCTGTGCAACGACTGTGAACTTCTCTGAGGGTGTGAGAAGGAAGCAGATATATTTTGAGATAATGGAAAAAGCAAAAGGTATATTTAATTTATTTTGTAATTAGGTGCACGAGGTCACGATACTCTCATATCTACTAAATGTAGACAAAAAATATTATCAGACATATATCATTATGAGTCGTATTTGTATAAATAAAATTATATTCCGCATATTGCCTCCTGTCGTGGGTCGTTTGTATTACTATTGGGGAAAATGGAGAAAATTGGCGTTGTGTGTTGAAACGAAAATTGACGTTGTGCCGTGTCGTTGAATAGTGAAGGATAACATTTAAGCAAAACTTTTTTGGGTCGATTTTATATCATCAATGTCTCTTGTTACTCACCCGTCAAAAGCCTTATCCGATGATTTGTGAATTATAGCTGACGATATGTTGAAGTAGTATATCTTGAATTGTTGATATCGCACGTCTTGTGCTTTTCCCGCAGTTATTTTAACTGTGAAACTGACTTAAATGCACTATCAAATCCTTTTTCGTTGGCATTCTAGATATTGAGTCGGATATTTCAACATGATTTAGAGTCGCCAGGTAATAAAGTGCTCTAACCCACAACACAATCAAAAACTTTTATTTTATCATGTAATTCTAAAAAGCAGAGGCTGTAATACCATTTTTGTCAGTAGTGACTACACGTTTTGTTCCTAAAACTCTTGAAGAGTCTCAAACCTTTTTATCTCCAAATGACGTAAATGACGATAACCTAATCGTTTAGTATTGTGAGTACAAATGGAAAAAATTCATTTTATAACATTTTTTAACGTGGAGAATTTGAATATCTCGCTCTATTCGTCGTGTTTCGTGCACATTTTTGTCTTTTCAGCTCTGGTTGCCCATGGGTCACGGATGAATAAAGTGAATGGTTTATGCCGGGAAAGATATCAAATCGCGTCATGCAGCGGTGATCAATGGAAGCCTGGCACAAGTCCAATGAGATCGACCGCTGACGGGTCCTGAACCAGGAACCTCTATATATGCGAGGCGAGCTGATTGCCACATCCGGGCCAACAGAAGCCAAAATAAATTCCTAAACTGATATTTCCGTAATGACGGCATGTTTCCTTGGGACGGCATGTTTGATGTCGCACTTCTGCTTCTATTTCACGACGAAGTGTTTCTGAGAGTTCCGTAACACGAATATGAGGTCGTAAAAAAGTTCATAAACACATTCAGTGTGTTGAAATAAACGTAGGAAATGGATGCGGCAGTAAATTTTTGAGAATGTGTTGCGCGGATGCATATTCTGGGAAATGCTTGTTTAAAGGCAATATATTTATGAATGAAATATCTTGTTTGCTGCGAGATGAACTTCAAAAACGACACTTAATAACTCGTCTCGCTTGTTTAGTTTTGTGCCCTTTTACGGAGACATCGTATTCTCACGAAGAAGAAAAGAAAACAATGTATTTTTGTGAAAGTTTGATACAACAAGCGGGGTGGGAAACAAAGTGTATTATCACCAACAAGGATAGGCTTAGTGCTACCACCGTATTTATCGAATTAGGTTCTTCGAGGAAAAAGTTTTTTGTTCTAAATGCATCACGATACCTCTTTCTCTTGTTTTCAAAGTTTAATTCTCGAAAAGCTCTCATCGTGTCTGGCACTCCGAGTTTCTTCTTCCACAGCCGTTCGTCGGGGTGACTGTGATGTTGGGACGACTTGGGAGCTCTGGAATTGTTTTCTCTGCGGAGTCGTGATTTGTTTGCCATTATATCTTTACAATGAAGTCACTTTAATATTCTTCACGAAATTGCTTCGTGTAGGAAGAGTTAACTCGAGGTCCGTTGAAATGTGGAAATTACTCTTCAAAGGATAGGATCAAATATATAGGATCATGACATTTTTGCAGGAAGAAATGTAATCGGTGTTAGTGGCATCTAAGTTTGATGTAGTCTCTGATCTCGTTGCATTCAAAATAATAAACATTGTGATTTTCGACTTCATTCGGATTCATATCTTGCAAGTTCGGTCTATGATCTCGGAACCTCTGAATGTAATACTTCTAAATTTTATCCTTTCGGAATCATTAGAGCTCTACTGAATTTGCTTCCTAAATACTTCAGAATGAACATGTATGAGACGGCCCATGGACTACCTCGGGCAATGGTGTGTATACAGGCATTGGACGGGCCGAAGGTCTATCTCGGCGTAAGGTTCGGGGAGTACTGAGGGCTGCACGGGCGATATCAACACTGCAGAGGCCTCAGAGGATCCTCGAGCTGACTATAGACGGTAACCGGGATGCAGTCTGCACTCTAAATGAAAGGACGACCTATCTTTAAAAAAACAAAAAAACTCATGGATGTCTTACAATAAAACTGACCATAACAACCATTTCACCCCTTTTGTTTAGATTTGACGAAGTTATAATTTTCCAATATAAACTCCCTCATCGGAATTCTACGATATACCCTGAAGTTTTTTGTGTGCGGCGGAGCGCGGATTGCCAGTGGCGTGGAGCGGGGCGGAGAGGGGCGCCTTGGGAGCCGAACCCGCGCCCCTCGTTAGGGCGAGTGCGTCCATCCAATTAACGAGCGCTTCCAGCCGGGGCGTGGCGCGGCGCAGCGCGTCATCGGCCGGTGACGTGTTTGACGTGCGCTGCCACCCGTCCCCCTCCCCAAGCCCCTTGCTACCCCTCCCCTCACGCCTCCGCGCAAACGTCCGCCCAAAACAAACGGCATTGTCACCGGCGGCATCCGGGTGCTCCGAAGCCCTGTCAATGTCGGCTGCGCGTTCCCAAGCGCTGCCTCGTCTTGTGGGCTCAGCAGCTCAGCGTGGCCGAACCACCTGAGTTTTAACTTCATGTCTTAGGCTTGCGTTCCTACTAATCTAAGTATTGTATTTATTTAGATTCTAATTTTTTGTGATGATATGTCGTAGAATTTTTAGTTCATTAAAAATTTGATTTGTACTACTTATTGTCTGTATTGTGACTGACAGCTCTCCAAATCTTTATGAAAATTGAGCAATTTGCCAGCGTAAAATTAAATACAGTCCCTATTCAAAAAGACGATGCAGTTTTCTAGGAACTAGTGTTTTTTAGTGAGCGAATAAATTTTAAAGGTAGCTACTGTTGATCTGAATGGAACCTGTGTTGCATAAACTGTTTAAATTTATTCACTACTTTCTTCAAATTTGAGCAGAGGATTCACCAATGCTGTGGATTCGTTCATTCAGTTGAAGATATACTATTAAATATCGTGTTTTGAACAAAATATGAGTATGAAATAATATGCATATGGCACATCTGCATTATTGATTGTACGCATGAGTGCGAACTCCCCGAAACATTATTCAAAATTTGTCGAATTAAATCACATCCCAAAGCAATCGCGAACAACTACGTTGCCGGACAACGCGGCCCCGTCCTCGGAATCTCGCACAATTGGCTCACGCGACGGCACTTTATCTCTTCCGAGTGGCAGATCGCGCCGCTCGAGCCCTTCGCCGGGCGGGGCGCGTGCGTGCGTTCGTGCCGCTGCGTATCGGCCGCGGCGCGACCGCGAGGGAGAAAGAAGGGAGGGGGCACAGAGGGGCGCGGGAGGCTTAGCGCGGGGCAAACACCCCCCTCTCCCCTCACTCCAAAACGCCATCGTGGCGGCAGGCGGGGAGGAGCCGGGAACGAAGGAGAGAGAAAGAGGGATGGGATGGAGCCGGGGGTGAATCGGCGCGGAGAGGTGGGCGGGGTGAGGGACGAGGCGATGCGCAGGGGATGGGGCGGGGCCGGGAACGAGGTGGAGTAAGGGTCGGCACAGAGCGGGGGGTGAAGAGATGTAGGTGGCAGGGCGGATCGATTGGTTGGTTGGTTGTTAGTGATTCCGAGCGCGTCAACTACCGAGGCCATTAGTCCCGTAAGAGAAGTGCATGTTTTTTACTCTGGGAGGGGGGGATCTTCCCTCGCGGGAGGGCGAGACCGGCGCCGACCTACCGTTGGCTAGCGGGGTTTCCTCAACCAGGTATCTCCCACTAGCAGGGCAACGCCCCAGTCGGGAGAAGCTCTATGCATGTTAGTGTGAGTGAGAGGAGTGATAATAGGTCAAAGAAGGGGAAGGAAAAATCGCGTGCGGTCTGAGGTCCGTTTGTTAGGGTACTGCCTCAGCATTTGCCTGGTATTAATCGGAGAAACCTCTGAAAACTACCGATCAGAGCAGCTGGCCTCGAATTCTCCTCCAGACAGCGACCTAGCTGACAAGTCAGTGTCGAAAATCTTGCCACTATCGGGACTCGAACCTATGAGGCACTGCAGTGACATCAGTTGATGCCCTTAGCCACCTCTTCCGGTGGAGCGGATCGACGGGGGAGGCGGAGTGAGAGACGAGATGGCACAGGGGAGGGGCGGGGTGGGGCCAGCTGAATGGGAAAGCGGGCGGAGCGCCGGGAGAGTGGGTGGGTGGGGGCAGAGGGCTGTTCCGCTAATCCGCAGGAATGCTTGTGAGGGGCGGCGGCGGCTGTGGCGCTCTTCGCGGCGCGGGTACGGGAGGAGGCCGTTGCACGTACCAGCAGAAGCGGCAACAATGGAGGAGCTGCAGCGGGCTCTGTGGCCACAGGATTGTGCACGGCACGAAGTTAGAGATAGAGATAACACGGTGGGGTGTTCCGACTTGGATTGGCTGACGCATCCGTTGCGTAGACACTTAAATAAAAGTAGGATCTGCTAGTCCCTGATTGAAAATAATTGTCATTGTACATAAATGCTGAGATTGAACGAGTGAGATTGGTGATATAATAAACAGAACAACTGGAAAAAGTATCATTGTTTTCATTTATTTTGCTAGCAATACGGTTTCCGAATTGATAGCGTCGCCTTTACTCAATGAAGGATGCCTTACATTACGTCGCGAGACTCGGGCGACGATACAGACGATTAGAATTTAGGCTTCTTTTGATCTTGAGGATGTTTTACATGCAGTAAGTTTCAATATAGGACAGCTGACTTTACTTTCTCTCCGAATGAAGGCGTACGAAGGTTTTTGTGGTCCTTAAAAATCCAAGGCTTCGATCAGACTTGAACCAGAGAACTTGGATACATTAACCGTTACGCCTCCGAATCCATAACGTGTGGGAGACATTTTAGAGTTCATAAGTGGAAGAGTCTTGTGTGGTGCAGAAAAAAAATTCTTTCTTGAAGCAATTTGTTCAATATTTTTGTCAACAAGTTTCTTTTGGTAACTGACGGGAACGATGATTTTAAAAAAATTTTGGTTGAACTCAAGGTATGCTACGAGCGAAAGATTAGTTTATGATTTTTGAGGCAGTAGCCTAAGAGAATGTGGCACAAAGGACAAATAGTAAGTAACGAGTATCCAAGCAGATGAGAAACAGCAAGGCCGGCAAGGATTACAACTAGTCTCACGTCCACCCTTCCGTTTATGGATCTTTACGAGTGTCGGTGTATTTGGCCGTCCTATCTCCGAGCAGAGTGTAATCGCGTTATAGCTGGGGTCCCACCGCCGCGCCCTCCCGCTCCGCCGCTGCAAAATGCTGCGCCGCTCATCCTTGTTGGAGGATCAGGGCGACGGGGGCCAATTAAAGGGCAGATGCATTAACGAGTGGGCGGCCGGAGGGCGTGCTGGGGATCATTCGCCCTGCGATTGCGCGCACCGACCTCTGCATTAGCCGGACTGTTACTCTTATCTTGCATAGATCACGTGCTCGTAAAAGAAACATTACGGTATCCCAGGATACTCTGAGTTGAAGTTCTTTTTGTTTAAGAGAGAACCATGTGTGAATCACCAAGGCCCGATAGGAAGTGAGGAAGACTGTGTAAATAATTCCCTATATTTTAGTAAATGGATAGATTCGCTGCACTTTCCTTTACTTGGTTAAAACTTTTGAGAAAGGTACGTTTTAAATGCAGAAAGTAATATGGTTGCACTTGCGCAAATAGTACACGACATAACATCTAATGGCCAGAGTTAATTTTTCTAGTATCTGAAATCGGCGAATCATATCCGCTGTCTTGCCACAATAATAGAGGTCACTAGAGCACAGATTCAAAAAATAAAATACATACAGCGAGAGGATGTAATACGAGTAACATGCTCTCTTCTTCCAGGTATGGATAATAAGTAGGGACCGGATTTATATGTGTTAATAATCTAAGAAATTTATAAGCATTTAGGCAGTAAAAACTTTAAAAAAATATGACTAAAATATGCCTTATGAAGTCTATTAACCCATTCTAAGACACTCTTTTCTTTTCTCCATCCTGTTTTGCTAACATTTTTTAGGGTGAGCCTCCTCTGTGACTTCAGGGAGTTTAGAACGCATGTATTAGCTCACCAGTGATACCAATTTATGAAAATAGAACCGACGATACATAATACTGAAAAAATTGTGTTGTGCCTATTAATTATAAAGCATAATTCAAATGCAGGAAATTTGTGTTAACTGCTACGAACCAGTACGTAGAAAGATACAAATTACAAAATTTAAAAAAATGATTTATTAAAGTAAATCAATTAAAAATGTAATAATAAACGTTTTTAAGCAAAATATGGAGAATAATTAGGAAATGGCGGAAATATTATACTCCTTAAGAAAACAGGCAAAAAATGCAAAAAATACGAAATCATGTTTAAGTATTCTGAAATTGGCGATTTCACGCACGTACCAAGTGATCACACACTCTGTTTGAAGGAAGAAAACATGCATTTGCATAGAAATCCCGTCCCTAGAAATTAGGTGGAGAGTGAAGTCTCACTCTAGGAAAACGCAAACCCAGGTTATTCCTTCACAACTGCTATATAAACCAGCTTCTTACATTCTTTGAAATGAACGAACCATTTATTCTACCACATAATGATTCTTCACATGCTAGTTGATGGCGCTAATTGATGTAATTCAAAATTAGTGAAACTCGAGGGTTATTCATTGTATTACGGAGGTTAATGTTGATATGCTTGGTATTAGCAGTAAATACAGGAATTTAAAACATCAGTTTTTATGATAATACAAGATACTTTGCAGTATTTATAAAATAGAATAATAGAAACCGATTCAAACTTGTTTTATATTTAAGGTTGTTTTTGGATTACGTCGTCGAATATATTTGATGTATTAAATCTGTCTCGAATGGTTTAAATATTACTATCATGGTGTATCGAGACCAGCTCCAGCCGAAAACATTTCTCATTCATGTCCGCAATGCCTTTGTAAGAAAGGCGGCTGATGCATTTCGTCTGGAGCAGGCACGCCACCTATATTTTCAGCCCTCCACTTCTCATTAACTGGGCAGGACGCCTTGTGCCAGTAATGTTGTTGCACGTTAAGGTGGCAGAGGGCCTACATTACCATTTCAAAGCTAATGCTTAGCCAAGGGGAAAATGACCCCCCCGTCGTATCAAACCGGAAAGTCACCGACTCCTTTAAAAGTACTTACGACGCTCACAGCACAGCAGTGGAGAAAATAAACTGTACATTGAAGGCTCGGACGCCAATTTTGGCAATAATGGCATTCACGTGATATACAATGAAGTCTCGTATGCTATACAATAAGTGGAAATAACTGGTAGGATTGGATTCTTGAAAAGGTTGATCGGGTAAAACAACACTAATTTACGAGGTAAGAGGTGGATCTTTCGAGGACTAGACGGGAGAATTCCCATACGACGCTCTTTAGGCCTAGTCTAGAAATTCCGTTGTGTCGTGCAAAGACGCTTTTTCATTGTGTTGTACACTATTTCATTCGAGACCTCAATTTTATAACCATTCGTCCGTGTGATGTACAAATGTTCAGTAAAATTTACTCGGCACGGAATACATAATACAGAAATCTATCCAACAACCGGCGGTCCTAGCTAATGTAAATTTTACAGTATTACGTCGTACAATGAGGATTCTTCTGTAATGCGGAAAAAAATACTGATCCCTTGACATTCCGCATTGAACATGTTTGACTGTGTGTCTTCAAAATTGTGGACGATAGCTCGATTTAAATGCTAAGAATCTCAGAGGTCCATCAACACAATGTAAATCTTCGCTATTCATTGAGAAACGCGCAGCGTGTTTCGAAAATGTGCCGTGCCTCCGCGCCGAGGCGCTTGCAGGCCAACTGGTGCTCGTGACGCGCGCCCGCGCCAACTTGGCGATCCCACGCGGGAGCGGGCGGCGCGCGCGTGAATTTATATTATGATGTGCGGTTATGTGGCTCGGGCGCGGAGAGGGCGCCTGGGAAGTTACGGGAGGACAGCGCAGCGCCCGGGACGGCGGGGGCGGAGCAACCGCGGAGCCGTGCGGGGCGGGGCGGGGCGGGGCGGGGCGGGGCGGGGCGGGGCGGGGCGGTGGCGGGCTCGGTGGCGCTGTGACGTGGGGCAGAGCGCGGGAAGCGGAAAGCGACCGCACAAGGGAGAGAGGACGGAGGGATGTGTTTGTGAGGGAGCGATGTGCGAGGTCGAGCCAGCGGAGGTTGGGAGTGAGTGGTGAACGGCCACTGGGTGCGAGGTTTAGTCGCAGGGTAAAGGATCAAGCGGTGCTGCAGGAAGTCCTAGTGGTGAGTATTAATGCTTGCTGAACTGTCCTACAAGGTGCTTCGTAATAGAAGGGTAGCTGGAACTATGTTGCCTTAGTAAAAGTAATAACTTTAGGTTCTCAGATAAAGGGGTGGATTAATGCATAAGCAGCACGTGCTATGGGACGTCACTGAATAAAGCCCAAACATATTTTTAAACACGTGGCTAATAAATCTATTCAGTTATATTTAATTACAAAAGTTTCCCTTTCTATTCATGTTGAGTATACGAATAGACATGTTCATTATTCCAATGTTACCAGAAAACCGAATTGTATGCTCATGCTTAAGGCCCATGAAGATACACATCCGTGTCTACTCATAGAATACAGTAACATCATTTATGTAAAAGATTTTTTACGAAGTATTATTTTCTGGAGGCGAAAATCGTAGCCCAGTAGTGTTCTCCAATATTTATATTGAAAAATACATTAATATATTCCCAGAAAGGAAATAGTAAGGAGTTTCTAGTATATGAGGTGAATATCTGGGCACCTCATCTCCCGGCGCCAGGGCAGCTGCGAGAGACAATTACTCACCTCATCACTTGAAACTCGGCGAGGAGTTGCCGGGGCAACTTGAAACTCGCAGGGCAGACGCTGTTGCCGTGCACCGCGGGGGCGCGGGCGACGGACGGCCTGTCCCGTGCCCCGTGCGGCGGGGGTGGGGGGCGGAGCGCAGTGATTAGGTTGCGTGCCAACTTCCGGCCCCGCCCCGCCCCCGCGCACAGTGTCAGTAAGCGGAAGTGATGTCCGCCGGGGACGTGACCCTCCGCCGCGGCGGTGGCGCTGGGGGTGGAGGGTGGCGGCGGGGGCGGAATTGGCAGTGCGGGTGGAGGATGGCGATGGGCATGGCCCCGGCACAGTGTATACTACAGTGGTGGTAGCGGTGACGGTAATTGTGGGGCGGTGCTCTTGTTATTGCAGGTAGGATTATTGCTCGTGATGAAAATGGTGGTGTTGATGGTGGTGGTTTTTGGGTTTGGAGCAGAGATGGTGGTGTCTTTTGTTTGTGATAGTGGTGTTGGTTGTTGATGGTGGTACTCTTGTTGATTTGATTTGATTTGATTTATTTTCGACAAACAGTAAAATCTCTACATGACCTATGCATAAATTACGTTACGCATAACGCATAAATTACGTTGTGCATAAATTACGTTACGCTGAAGAGCATGGAGGGGTTTGAGCAAGCATTACGGTGCATTACATGGGGTAGGTGGTTGGTACTGGCGTCAGCGACGGTAGCAAGGGAGCACCGCGAATGTCTTCGAAGATTTCGGGTTAGGCATGCGATGCTATTCGAGGTACGTGAGATACAAAGGTAGGTAATGCGGGAAGTTAATCAGATTTAAATGAGACTTCTCAACTTATACCGCATTGTTCCTCCCCTCCCAATATACGTCATCTCCTAATATATTCTCCCAATGTACGCGGTGACAATGGCAGTGAAGGGTGGTGGCAGAGGAGTTGGGCGCGGCCCCGGCGCAGTGGATTCAGCGGTGGGAGCGGTGGCGGCAGTGCTTTGTTGTTGTTGTTGTTGTTGTTGTTGTTATTGTTGTTGTTGCTGCTGGAGGTGGTTATTGTGTTTGGAGCTGTGATGGTGGTGTTTTATGTTTGTTGTTTGCGGTAGTGGTATTTGTTGTTGCTTCTGGTGATTGTGCTGTTTCAGTTCATTTGATTTATTTTCGTCAAACAGTAAAAAGTCTATATAACGTATGGGGAAGGAGTAAAATCTGCGTACGTTTTCTTGAGCTCCAATTATCTCGTTCTACTGTTTTTGTAGAGGTAGTTGGTGGTGGTGGTGGTGGTGGTGGTGGTGATGGTGGTATTGGCATAAGCGGCTGTAGCAAGAGAACACATCACAGAACTTCGAAACATTGAGTTTAGACATGCGCGTTAATTCGGAAAGTTAATCAGATTTAAACCAGACTTTGTAACGTGTTATCGGAAGCTTATGCCGTATTGTCCCTCCCCTCAAATATATGTACTTTCTTTCACGCAAATTAGGAATTTTATTCTTTCATATTCATTCATTAAGGGGAAGAGTTTTTGTGTACTAAGTCCACAGCGTGATGATAACATTTATGAAAATGAAAGGTTAATTGCATGCGCAATAACAGTAAAGTAAACACTGTCTGAAATGTATGAATCGATCATAATAAATATTTTTATGCGTTAAATTAAAGTTGAGATCTCATTGTAGAGGTTGTCGTTTGGAACGTTTTCCCATGTCGAGGCACATTGCTGAAAAATGCTAAGAGAATTATGGTGATTTATAACAACCATTTGAATGTTTGTAAGACACTATTAGACGTCTTGTTTCTTGTTATTTTTATTGGTTCGTGTTACATTCATGACGTCGATGTAACAGTCTCTCTTGGCGTGCTAAACAATATGTTACTGGAAACCGGCCACAAACAGCACAAGACAAACAAATGAAAGTAGCGAGAAGTAAGTTTATGACAAATGGAATGAAAGCTGCAGTACGTTACCTTGATGTAGTCTTTATGCGACTCGTAGAACGTTTCATGATTTCACAGCTCCCTCCTATTTCTAAACGCAAACAAGTCCAGGTGGTGAATTATTTGCAAGTGTGCATTCGAGACTCTTAAGAGCAACAGCAAATCTGTGACGTCCCACGCCGCGCCGCCCGCCGCGCCGCCCAGCGGTGAATCGGAGCATCCGCATGAGAGTGCAGAGGAACATTCTGCGTCTCCCAGAAGTGCAACCTGAAAGCGCTCTCAGTCCGCTTTGTGGGTCGCAATTTTGGAATTTTCCACGTGACCAAAGAGGACTTTTTCGTTATTAGACCATTCATGCACACGTTTTCGTATACGCATTTAGGGAAGCGAATTTCTGTAGGTATTCGTTATTTCGTATTTTTGTACGAGTGCATCTGCGATATTGCATCGCAACTACTTTACTCACCGTATTGCTTACTCTCGCTGTAGTACGCCGAAATATTTTTTCCTCGCTTTGCCCACGTCATATAAAAGTGTGCTTGTACGTGGAGCCTCCCAAGGTGCTCTGATAACATTTACAAGTATTGTATAATGAAACGTTGAAATACTAATGCTACTCATTAATTGTGGGAATTCTGATGTGGTGTTGTTGACGTTCTTATGAGAAGAAATAAGAGGTCATCTTCGTCAACATAAAACGTTGAAATACTAATGCTACTCATTAATTGTGGGAATTCTGATGTGGTGTTGTTGACGTTCTTATGAGAAGAAATAAGAGGTCATCTTCGTCAACATATTAGTTGACGTTGACTAATATGTTGATGAAGATGACCTTTTTTTATTTCTACTCATTAATTTCAATGAAATTTCCGGACTATATTGGCTACTCGCTGTTTTTTGTATGGGACACTCTACTTCATCATTTCAAAGGTTGTACCCAAATGGATACGTTCGCTGGCGCCAAATGGATATTTAGAATCACAATTGTAAACAAGTCTTTTGTACAAATTTCAATTCTTATAACAATTTACTCGCATTGCTGATGATCTTGTAGTGAGTCTTTTAGTATAGATTCACTTCACGTAATATTGAATATTCACTCATTATACGTTACAGAAAAATTCACAGGAATCAAAATTGAATATTAGAATAAACTATCAAACTGGTACAAATATAATAAGAATGTCATGTACTCAATTCTTTCTTTATAGGGAGATATCGTGAAATAAATACTTTGTCGCGAGCATAATATTTTTTAAATAAATCGGTAAAAATGATACCATAGAACCAAAAAAGATCAGACTGATTGCACCAACACCAGTGGCGGCTGGTAGGATAGTTCCAGTGTGCCATAGCACCGCCAACAAAAAGGAAGGAAAAGAAAACTTTCACCACAATTGTGTATAACATATTGTTTCTTCAAAATAGTTTTCTTTGTAATCATTTGAAAGAGCACTTCGTCCTTCGATGGTCTATCAATACTCACTTCAAACGCACAGGGCGCAGTGCCATCTGTCTGCCTCCTAAACCTCTGAGCCACCTAGGAATTGTCGCCGGGTATGTCCATTTAACGCTGTATGAAGATTAGTATGCGTCTCTTACGGACGGCATGGTGCCACAAGCGAAGTGGCACAGATGTTCACGTTCTCCTCACTAGAGAGCGTACTAATGGTACCATCTTCATCGCGCTATCTCTCGCTCAGGATGACCCCGATGCCCTGGTATTTCGTACGTTGTGTCGTGTTGTGTTTCACACATGGAAATGCGACGTATACCGTGGGCGTAAGGCTTCCCCTCTTCTTCCTGTACACATCTTCAGCGACCTTAGGAAGCTGCGACCTCTTGAGATTTCTGTCGTCAGTCTAAGTATTTCATTTATTCTTACGATTTTTAGTTTGTTTTCAGTTTAATCTTCATTATAACTTCATAAACATGGTCACTGTAAAATTAAATTTTGTACTCACGAATTTTATTTTAGAGATTGCTACACTAGTTTTAAAACATCACAAGAATGTTTAAAACATCGATGGTTTTTGACCAATGTTTTATTAACATCGATGTTACAATTTCGAAAATCGATGTTTTGTTACCGATGTAGCATCACTAACTGGCACCACCAATAGAATTCCGTACCGGCCGCCACTGAATTGCACAGAGACTATATGGACACCTTGCTTAAAGCTCGCGCCTGAAACTCGCCGTGCACCCTAAGCCTGGCCTGGCCGCCTATGGCGAGGGGCGAGGGTATCTCCCCCGCGGCGGTCGCCGGCTTCTGGCGGTGACGGACAACAATAGGCGCACGCGGGCCCCGCGCTCTGGCGCTTTTTGCGTTGAATAAAAGTCAGCTGCGTTTATCTCCCCCCTCGCCCTCGTGCGCGCACGCGTGCGCGAGGGACCGCGGACGTGCGCCGCGACCGCTCCCGCGCCCCTCGCCCGCGCCCCCGCCCACGCCCCCGCCCCCGCCCCCGCCCCCGCCTCCGGAGGGCCTGCAAAGGGCGTGCGGGAAGAATGAAAGCCTTACGTAGGGAAGAATAAAGACACTAAGTGGCAAGTTTCATACGTGTGATCGAAAAGAATTTAGAGGGATTGTTGTTTACGACAGGAATGCCTTTTCGTAGGCGTTGGAGAACTGTGGTTTATAGACACATGTGTAATTGATTGATCTGGCATCATACAATGAAATGTACTTAATAGAGATATGAAATGTAATCGTGCTTACCGCGGGATAATCATAGTTCCTGTCTCCGGAATAAAGAAGATATTTTATTCTCTCCACACTGTTACGTTGTTGGAGAGGCGGAATTATGTACCGTCCAGTAAATGTTTTTCATGATGTTACCTTGTTACAGAGAAAAGGAGATATTTTAATAATTAAATTTGTTCAGAGTATTGTCACCCAAGTGTTCTCCCAGTTGTTTTAAGCACTGGCCTATGGAGATGACCAATGCCTAAACGATTTCTCAGGCCTGATAAATCAGAGACCACGCTGTCATCGTATTAGAGAGGCAATTGTTTAATTATCATTGTAGTTCATGATTAACATGAAGATAGTTGATTTGTTATGGTTTCGCGTGATTCATCTTGTGCCCATTTTTTTTTGTAACTACACGAGACCGCGGAACTTCATGCCATTGCATGTTTTTACTGATTACCAGTATCGAAAGGAAATATAATATACTAGCTGACCCGGCGAACTCTGTTCCGCCTTAACAGCCGGTCCCATCTTTTTCTCGCGTCGCACTCACTGTGAGAAACTGTACTATCCTTGTTGCACTGCGTACGTGCAAAAACGTGCGTTCTCACACAGGAACGCTGTCGAACGGGATAAACAGTATCCTATGTCCGTCTCCTGGCTCTAAGCTTCCTGCTCACCAAATCGGTACAGCCGTTCTGTTATCAGTGCGGCGTAACAACAATGGGTTACAACAGGCAACAATGACCGCTAACATGCGAAATCACGCGAAAACGTGCGAAAACGCGCAAAAACGTGCGTTCTCACACAGGAACGCTGTCGAACGGGATAAACAGTATCCTATGTCCGTCTCCTGGCTCTAAGCTTCCTGCTCACCAATTTTCAGCCAAATCGATACAGCCGTTCTTGAGTTATAAATAGTGTAACTAACACGACTTTCTTTTATATATATATATATATATATATATATATATATATATATATATATATATATATTATGTTGACATACCGATATGTCACATGAATATAAACAACATTTATTTGAAGACAATATGGTGGAATATGCATTAAGAAGTTTAGACGATCGAAAGGTTAGCTACATCAAAATATAACGAACGCATGGATTGGCTGGGTGAGAGAAGGACGGTCAAATGTTATGAAAAAAAAGAAGGGAGTTTTAATAGGAAGCTTCGAGGGGTGAATCATGCAAGAAGAATTCATTCTGACCGGCATCGCGTGTCTGAACGGATCGTGGGTCGTGAGAGGGAGCGAGGTAGTGCAGATAGTCAGAGTCGGGTTATCAGATTGTGAAATTTGAAGGACAGCAAATAATATTGCAGATATTGCATGTGAAAGTAATATAGATGCATAAATTGGGACTTCGTCGGGAGTGGTAATCGAGTTATAGGTTTCGGGACTATGTCATAGGACGTAATCAGGACTGATAATTTTGATAGTTTGACACCATCTTGGATAGGAGCAGAAGAGGATTTCTTGGAACTTTGGACTACGGCAAGCTCGCAAGATATTTCGACTGAGAAGTCTTCGAGGGACATCAACGAAGAATAGATAAGTTAACCGCGGTATAAAATTCTAAATTCAAAGATATCTTGATCAAAGGCCTAACATTAAAATCATGTATTAAATTCACTATATTGTTTGCAAAAAGGTAACAATAAACTTTGTTAAATTTTGTTCTTTAGAAAAGAAAGTGATCTATCATTTAGTCAATCCAAACAGCAATGAACTAGGGATTAGAATCATTCTAATTTCAGATTCCCAGCAGCGCTGTATAGTCTGCGGATTCTATAATCCATTATAAAGGTAATAAGGATTATATATATCGTGACCCATTGACCCAGCAAGCCGGACGCTAAGATCTTTGCGAGATATTAAAGTAGAGAGAAAATTTTGAATATCTCAAAATGGCGCGCCAACGTGATGCATAATTTGTTATAATTTATAACAATTGGTGACACGGATAAAATTAGTCTTATAAATTATAATAAAGTGATCCAAAGGGAATCTGAAATTTATGGATTGACATTTGAAATTAATTGTTAATTATAAGAAAGAGCCAAGACCATTTCATTGGTGTGATTTTAAAATAATTTAACAGAGATTTTAATTTGTATTAGAATTCAAAATGGATACTAGGAGCAAAAAATTGCGTATGGAGAATGTTAATGTAGATGATATGGCGTCTGCTAATACTAATCCCGAGGGAGAAATCTCGCGTGAAATTATTGAGATTGAACCACAAGAAAAAGAAATAATGGCTGCACCGTTAGGAAATATGGACCCTAATAATTTAATTCTTAAAATGTTAGCAGAAATGAACGCAAAACTTGAGCATAATAATACTAAATTAGAGGGAATTACTTCAGATATGAATACTAAATTAGAGGGAATTACTTCAGATATGAATACTAAATTAGAGGGAATTACTTCAGATATGAATACTAAATTAGAGGGAATTACTTCAGATATTAATACTAAATTAGAGGGAATTACTTCAGATATTAATACTAAATTAGAAAAAAATAACGCTAAATTGGAAGGAATGACATCGAAAATGTCATTAGAATTGAAGAATTTTCGTCAGGAAATACACGAGGAAATAGTGCAATTACGGGTGGATACATCGGCTGAATTCAATATTATTCATTGTAAAATTGAGTCTTTTAATAATCAAGTCGACCAAATGCAGAGGGAATTAAAAGAATCTGGCGACAAAATTAATTCCAAAGTTAATAATTTACAGGAGAGCGTTGTGACATTGGGACAATTACATGACCAACAATGCGAAAAGTTGACAATCGTCGAATCGCGTGTAGATAACTTAAACGCAATGTCCCTTCAACATGGCGAAAAAATTGAAAACATAGAATCTAAATTAGTTAATTCGGATAGTAAATTAGAAAAACGAATACAGGAGGGACTTAGAAACATTAAAATGGTGCAAGAATCTGAATCTGGAAAATACATGTCGGACATTAAGGACAAGATTGAACAGTTAGAAAACGAATTCATACGTTCGCAGGGAAATATAGCAATGAATGCATCGGCGCTTGTAATACCAAGCCACCTAAAATTTCATGGTGATATGAAAGAACAACCGTGGTCGTTTATTTCAAAATTAGAGAAGTATTTTATGATAAATAATATCCCCGAAAGATTAAAATTGCATATAGTAGAACAAGCCATGTCGTCCAAGGCACATCATTGGTTGACCTCTTTAGTACCGGAACCGACTAATTATAAGGAATGGAAGGATAAATTCTTAAAAAGATATTGGAACGAAAGCCACAAGTTTGATCTAAAATACAAATTAATGAGTGAAAGGTATAAGAAGGTTGGAGCCGAGAATATGTGTGACTTCGCAACACGTAAAATAGCAGCATTCAAGGCATGCGAAGACAGAATGGATAGCAATGAATTAATTAGAATTATTATTCATCAGTTGCCTGTAAATATCCAAAATTTATTGTGGAACTCCATGCCTATTGATTCTGAGGATCTGGTCGAACGTTTAAGTCGATTCGACCAGACATTGAATAGTGATTATGATCGTAGTAACGGGTATCAATATAATGAAAGCAGGAACGAGAATAACAATGGAACAGGAAAAACAATGAATAATTACAACCGCCAAGGAAATTATAGCTCAGAAAGAAAGGATGACAGGGGAAATAGTACTAAAATGGAAAATAAAAAGACAGGAAACGGGTATCCGCGGAGGTTCATAAAGGACAATAAACGGGAACATGTGGAAATTAATGCGATTGAACAGGAAAACTCCCAGTGTTCGAAGTAAATGGGCGGGATACTTCGAACGATGATAATGAGGGCGTGATGGTTCTTAAGGAGTTGAATAGCATTGAAGTATCGGCGGAAGATTTATTAAGGGAAGATACGGATGAACGGGCGGAGAATAGCACGTGTTTAATTTTGAAGGGGATATTTCGGAATATACCTGTAGACATTTTAATTGACACAGGTGCTAATGTTTGTGCAGTGTCGGAAAAATTATATGAGCAGTTAAAGAAAAAGGAAAATAAAATTGAGGAGCTACCCACTAGGAGTTTGGATATTCGGACAGCTAATGGAAGGCGCATCGAAACGAGAAGTCGGCAAATTTGGGTGGAAGTGGAAGTCCAAGGGATGACAATTCAGTTTCCGGCAATTGTAGTGAAGAATTTGATTCGTCCGATTATTTTGGGGATTGATGGCCTAAAAATGTATGACGCCAAGGTCGACATAGGTAACAGGAGGATATTGTTACGAGGTGACAAAGGGCAACAACATTGTTTAGGGATCAAAGACCAGGAGGGCGAAGATATGTGTATTTGCGATATTGCGGAACAAATTGAAGAGACCAGGGACCAGATCCACGCGGCAGCAGAGGGCGCAGTCGACGAAAACGGAATAGATGCTAGTGAAGCAATTGAAATGTTAGTCAATGAATATAAAGATATTTTTGGAAGTTCAAGGGAGCCGGTAAAGGGATATCAATTTAACATTGAATTGATGGATGAGGAACCTTTTAATCTGAAACAATATCCAATCCCCCATGTATATAAAAGCGAAGTACGTAAACAAATAAACACGATGCTTGAGGATGGTATAATAAAAAAATCGATGACACCGTCTGTAAGCCCAATAGTGATAGTTCGTAAGAAAGACAATAAGATCAGATTTTGTGTGGATGCTAGGAAACTCAATAGCAAGACCATCGCTCGTCATGAAAAACCGCCGAAATTAGATGAAATGATGTGGAAGGTAAAAGGAGCTCGGATATTCACGGGACTGGATTTTACTGCGTCGTACTGGCAAATTGGACTACACCCAGAATCGCAAGAATTTGTCAGTTTTTCATTTGAAGGCAATACGTATAGTTTTCAGAGGATGGCCTTTGGATTAAAGAATAGTGGCGCAGCTTTAATCAGTTATTTGGACGATGTAATACCGGATGAGCTAAAGGAAACTACTCTCATGTACGTCGACGATATTGTGTTATTCTCTACCAATATGTTTGAACATTTAAAGAAGTTGAAAAAAACTATTCGAAATCTTTCGGAAGTATAATTTAAAATTAAATATTGGAAAATGCCAATTCGGGAGGAAGAATATAAAATTTATGGGGCACGTCATATCGGATCAAGGAATGTCGATGCAAGATAAAAAGAAAGAATTGATTAAGAATTTTCCACGACCTCGGAATGTAAGGGAAGTTAGAAGATTGATTGGGGTGTGCAATTATTATTCCCGGTTCTGCAAAGGTTATTCAGAAAGTATACACCCAATAATAGAATTGCTAAAGAAGGGGAGGAAATGGGCGTGGGATACAAAATGTCAAGAGGCGTTTAAAAAATTAAAAGAACTATTTGAGAAGACATTTTTGATCAGTTATCCAGATTTCGACAAAAGAATGTATCTACAAGTGGATAGTAGTGGATTTGCCATGGGAGATGTGTTGTTCCAATACGACGAAAAGAATAAGCAGAGAATAATCGCCCTAGAAAGTCGTGTTTTGACCCTTGGCGAACGACTTTTTACTACCAGTGAACGGGAAGCTTTAGGAATTGTGTGAGCTACGCAGAAATTACGGGCTATATTAATTGGACGACCATTTACCGTCATTACGGACCACAAGGCCCTAATTTTCTTAATGAGAAGTCATTTGAATAACGATAGATTGTTGAGATGGTCACTATGGCTTCAACAATTTGGTTTTAACATCCAATATTGTGAAGGCCGTGATAACGTTTTGCCCGATTATTTATCGAGAATCAGGATAAAGGAAAAGGAAGGTAGTGTGGAACCCGATATTAATGCTATCCAGTTAACGGAAATACGACCGAAATGGACGAAGGAGGAATTAGCGAAAATTCAAAGAGAGGATCCTGTGGGGAGGCAAATAATTGAGCATTTTTCGGCGGAAGATAACGACCGACGGCAGGATGATCCGAAATTTTCAATGTGGAAGATGTACGAGGGAGTATTATTACATCGGATTAGGAAACGAGGGACGCAGTATCAAATTTGGATACCAGAAGCGCATAGGCGAGAACTGATTCTATCTACGCATCAACATTTCGGCCACTTTGGATGTAACAAAATCGAAGTAATACTAAGATCAAAATGCTATTGGAAAGGCATGGGGCGACAAATCCGTAAGCAAATCAGTAAATGTGTGACGTCTGTCAGAAAACCAAACAGCCCAATAAAAGGTATGAGGGGAGCAGCAAAGCGATAATACCTACGTCAACTAAGGAAATATACGCTGTGGATCTTTATGGACCAATGCCGAAATCCAAATTTGGGAATCAATATTTGTTAGTAATAATGGATGTTTTTTCTAAAATCACAAAATTATATCCCATTAGAAAGGCGAATGCACAGAGTTGCATTACGCAATGCCACAAATTTTTTGAAGAATTCGGTATACCTAAAAAAAAAAATTATTAGTGATCTGGGGACGCAATTTACTAGTGGAAAATGGGAACAAGACATGGGAAGAATTGGTATCCAAATATGTTACACGACGGTACGGAATCCTCAAGCTAACCCCAGCGAAAGAATTATGAAGGAGATTTCGCGTTTATTTAGAGTCTACATTTCAGAAAGCCATAACCGATGGATGGAGGCCGTTCCAGTATTGAACTACGTTTAGAATAATGTTCCGCATGGGAGCACGCGAAGCACGCCTATAGAGGTCCACATGGGTAGGAAAGAAAAAAATGATCCGTTTCGAAGGATTAGGATACCACCAGATATAAGTGGGATCCCAGATGATGTGAGAGATACGTGAATAATTTATGACAATTTGAGGGAGGCAGCAGCCAAAAGAAAGCTAAAACAGAAGCAATGCTTTCGAGGCGAGTATAAGGAGGGTGATGAAGTGTTAGAGTACCTCAAGTGTCGTCAGCGGATAAGAAGCTATTTTATAAATTTTTCCCGTTGTATAAAGGTCCGTACCGAATTTGTAAAGTATTAAGCAAGAATGCTGCGATTTTGAATGATGAAAACGGACGACAAATGGGAATATATAACTACAGGAACATGAAGCAGTATATGAGGGACGACACGCATGATTAAATATTCTGGTCATGACAGAGATTTGTAAATAGTTGTAAATATTAGGAGTAATAGTTTTTCTTTTGTTATTGTTTTGTTGTTACGTGTATTTTGTCAGTTTGTGTAGGGAGTTTAATTTAATGTGTATGTGTATTCAATGAAGTTAATGGGGAGCAAATATTAGGCAAATACGGTTATTAGAATACCTGGTGAAATGGTTATTGTTGGCACATTCCGAAAGGAAAATGTAAATAGTTTTAAGGCAGCAAGAAACAAGACCTAGTGCAGTGCAAAGTGTAAAGTGTTAATGTCGTTTAGTGTGAAGAAGCAAGAAGAAAGTGTTCAGTTTTAGTCTTGTCATTTAGTTAGGTTGTAGCAAACCAAATGACGCTTGGAGAGAGGAAGCTGTGACATACCGATATGTCACATGAATATAAACTAACATTTATTTGAAGACAATATGGTGGAATATGCATTAAGAAGTTTAGACGATCGAAAGGTTAGCTACATCAAAATATAACGAACGCATGGATTGGCTGGGTGAGAGAAGGACAGTCAAATGTTATGAAAAAAAAGAAGGGAGTTTAATAGGAAGCTTCGAGGGGTGAATCATGCAAGAAGAATTCATTCTGACCGGCATCGCGTGTCTGAACGGATCGTGGGTCGTGACAGGGAGCGAGGTAGTGCAGATAGCCAGAGTCGGGTTATCAGATTGTGAAATTTGAAGGACAGCAAATAATATTGCAGATATTGCATGTGAAAGTAATATTGATGCATAAATTGGGACTTCGTCAGGAGTGGTAATCGAGTTATAGGTTTCGGGACTATGTCATAGGACGTAATCAGGACTGATAATTTTGATAGTTTGACACCATCTTGGATAGGAGCAGAAGAGGATTTCTTGGAACTTTGGACTACGGCAAGCTCGCAAGATATTTCGACTGAGAAGTCTTCGAGGGACATCAACGAAGAAAAGATAAGTTAACCGCGGTATAAAATTCTAAATTAAAAGATATCTTGATCAAAGGCCTAACATTAAAATCATGTATTAAATTCACTATATTGTTTGCAAAAAGGTAACAATAAACTTTGTTAAATTTTGTTCTATAGAAAAGAAAGTGATCTTTCATTTAGTCAATCCAAACAGTAATGAACTAGGAATTAGAATCATTCTAATTTCAGATTCCCAGCAGCGCTGTATAGTCTGCGGATTCTATAATCCATTATAAAGGTAATAAGGATTATATATATCGTGACCCATTGACCCAGCAAGACGGACGCTAAGATCTTTGCGAGATATTAAAGTAGAGAGGAAATTTGCATATCTCAATATATATATATATATATATATATATATATATATATATATATATATATATATATATATATATATATTCTGCAAACTTTTATAATTTATTACCTTCTGTTTCTATTTCGGTTTAGGTCAACATTATGAAACTCCTTATTCCGTATTCGTTCAAGATTCCCCAAAGATATTTTTCATCCATCATAACCAATTCAATTGCAAATATTTACAATCTTCTACTCTTTCTCATTACTATTTTTAAACTACACATTCACTAGCTGGTGTACCCGGCGTTGCTCGGGTTTATAGTAAATTATTAGTCAGGGAGAGGAACTCCATTTTTTCATACCCTGTGGTGGGGCCTGCTATCTTCTTATGTTGTATCCCTTCTCCCCCCTGCTCCTCCCTGCCATGCTCTGCACGGCCACGCTTCGATAGCCCTGTCTTCTCTTCACCCCCATTGGGAAATTTCCGGTCTACCTCGCTCACTTTTTCACAAAAAATTATATTTTTCTTATTTGGGCTTCCAGCTCCTAAACTTCCTTCACTTTATAACTAAAAACAATAAACAATTCTAAACTACAGAATAAAATACTTGTAGACTCACGTATATTTTGTGTTGTTTTTTTGTGGAGTTTCATATATTACTTCCAATACTGTCAATAAATTGTCACATTGTAAAACTTACTCTTTTTTATATTTTGTCTTCTCTTGTATTCATAAACAAATATTTGAAATTGATCTGTCAAATCGTGACCTTGAAGGGACTGACTGTTGTAAGCGAAGTTTAACATGCCAGAGTTCTCGCACGGAGATGCTAGAAGATAGATATGGAATATCAATGTATATGTCAAAACGTAATTGACGAATCATAATCATAAAAGTAAATTAAAGTATCAACATTGAACGTAATTGCCAGTATTTATAATTATTTTGAAGACGAAAAATATATACTTGTATAAGTTTTAACTACGTGTAGAATAAAAATTATTTTTTTACGTAAATCAATTAATCATAACATTGAAGAATGAGAACAATACTGATCCATCAACATGTACATTATGGGTACACACTAAATTGACAATGTTCTGAACAAAACCATATTAGCTTCATTATTTGATCTGAAGTGCTATATATTAAGGATCTTGAAATGTGAATAACAGAAACCAATTCATGCGTTGGGAGCAATTGCAATGCAAAATAATAGCACAGATTAGTCTCAATATGTAAGTGATCATTGCTTAATTACATACTACTGCACTAATCTTCTGCACATAATGAAAAAAAATCAACTGGATGAAACCAAAACATACAAACATTTTACATTTTACCAATTTGAACATGAGAACTGTGTAAATAGTCAAATTGTGAGTGCTATTGAAAAGCAACCCTACTACGTAGAAAATTATTTACATTTGCATCCCTCCTTGCAGTATTATTTTCAATAGTGCGAGTGAGTACTTCAGCAAGTCGCACTTCTCTTAATAACCGATTCAAAACGTTTATAGACTGCCCATCTATTCGCACTTGTATAGTCTGTTTTGACAACTTGACACTCGCATTGTTTCAAGCAATTCAATGTTTACAAATTTCTGTAAAAGAAGAGGTTGTTTAGAATGTATACGATATCTATATATAATACATTGTAGATTACTGTATATTCTGTACTATATATTATTGTACATTGCACTGTCTCAACCTACCTCAATTTCTGTACAAATTCAAACTCCAATGTTTTATAGCCACTTTGAACATACCACGGATTAAGGATAATGCATGTACCTTGTCATCTTTACCACTTTAGTTACCGATTTCTTCCAAATATTCCACCAATGTTCAGAACTAACAAATCACCACTGTTCATACAGGGACATTACATAACCTTATTCAAAGTCCAATGAATCTCGTAATAATTCTGGACATTAATGAAACCAGTAGTAGATCTCAGACGTCATCCTCTGGTGGCGCACAGCTAAACTATTGACATTGATGCGCTCTTGAATCTGTGATGTAAAGCTATGCCAAAAATGTCGAGAAAAGTAATTATTTTGTAAATATATTACGGTTTATGGTTGTAAATCATAGCGTATAGTACTCCAGACCTTTAAAGGAAGTTAGCACAAAAGTTTCATCGGCATTGGTTCAGTAGATTCAGAGATTACCGCGTTGGAAGACAACGCACTTCTGTCTTTATATATTAGTATAGATATAGATATAGATATAGATATAGATTGGCAAGGAAATATTTGAGGAGCACATTCATAGACTTCTCACCTTTATACTGTTTATTGTTTTCCTTTTGATGGTATTTACGTAGTTCAGTTACATTCACTCTACATATGTTTGTTGACTAATTAACTAAACTAAAATTAAACGTATAGCTAACATTGCGGTTGAGGAAACCTAATGGTCACCTCTAATTCGGGTCCATTTCGGAAATTGCTTCTGGAATATGTAGAAAGGGTACTTATTTTTTATTCTTGTGGCATAGTTGGGGTTTTTGTTGAGGTTGAACCCGCTTAAATTTGATATCTGTATTAGGTTGGATTAGAATTGGGTGGATAGGTATATCATGTGCTGAGTTAGAGGTTGGAGACAGAATTCTTTTTGGGGGTGAGTAGATATGGTCGTTTTGGAAGTTGTCCTTAGGAATTGAATTTGGATAACTTGGGTTTTGTTAAAATTAGTCTTAGCTGCATTTAACATTATTTTGCATGCATACAGTAGGAGGGGTCAAACTATTATTATATATATATATAACATATATATATATATATATATATATATATATATATATATATATATATATAGTGAATGCTGTGTCATATGACAGATGACTGTTTCTGTTGATTATTAGTTTTAATTATAATAATAGTTTGTTTGTAGCCTGTATTACTTTATTGTCAAAGTGATATTTCCAGTTCAGTTTTGTGTCGATATTTAGGCCTAAATATTTTATTGGTTTTGCTAGATGGGTACCAGTTTATCGTTTCATTATTTAATGTCAATGGAGAAGGAAAGGTATGTGGTCGTCTTCTCACCTACTGACTACATCTGACAAGCAGACTTTGCCGTACGCGTACTGCAAGTAACACTTTCCATTCAATAAAGAAGCAAGGTACGTACGACAGATGTCTGATAAGTCACTCCCTATTTTGGGGTCGCAACAATTTCTTCATTTATGATTTTATATTTTTACAACCAAATATGATAGAAAGAGTAGTCCTTAAGGTTTTCTTACATTTTACATGTTTATTCTTATATTTCAGTTGAAAAATGCCGCCTGTGTTGAGTGTCGAACAGTGGGTCAGAATAGCAGCTCGTAAAGATATCTAGGAATCTGTGGTGCAAGTACGAAGGTGGTGGTAGGATGAACAAGAGATCTATGTAACACTGAATGTTAAAAACCGTCATTCCAAATTACAACCAACATGGAGTATCGCTGATGCAAGGAGATCACGAAGATCATCAATTTTGAGGAAAAAAGAAAATGTTAGCAGAGTTCGTGAAATGTTCTTGCAGAGCCTTAAGAAATCACTGTATAGCCTGTAATTTCACAGTGGATCAACCCACATCTTCACTTCATGCAGGATGGAGCACCTGCACATTTTGGAAGTGATATCCGCGAATGGCTGCATGAGCATTTCCCAGGTCGTTGGATTGGCAGGCGTGGTGCACATGAATGGCCTGCCCGCAGCCCTGATTTAACGCCTTGCGATTTTCCCCTGGTAGGGTGTTTACAAGAGAAAACCCAAGAACATAAATGAATTTGAAGCAATAATATCTTCTGTGTTAACCAATGTTCCACGAACCATGCTACGAGCAGAATAACTATTTCTAAAAAAATAATTGTAAAAAATTGGCTCATAAATGAAGAGATTACAACTATCCAAAAATAGGGTGTGACTTATCAGACAGCTGTAGATTCCATGCGTGAGTCATGCTGAAATAACATTTTTCAAATCTTTTCAACAAATTCACTCCAGCGGTCAACTTCACCTTATTTGATAGAAGTTCACAAATCTACAATATCTCTCTGCACTATATTTGAATCAAATAACGAGGTCTCATAGTACTTCAACAACACTACTCATATTACTAATATCGAACACTACTAATATTACTAACACTACTAATATTGAAGTATCTTACTGCATACGCCGAAAGTCTCTTTCGTAGTGGTTTACGATGTTGGCTACAACTAATTTATTTCTGAATCATAGCTTTTGAATACTCAGGGAAGTCAATTTTTCTATTCGGGACGCATATAGGTAGCCTTGATTTCAGGCATAATTTGCTAAAAAGCTTGTGCGAAGAAACGAGTTCTTTTCATTTTATCGCAGCACGTCGTGACCCGAACAAACACTGCGATGAGTCACACGCTTTGCTCAGAGAGTGGCAGGAAAATGAGATGAAATTCATGATGACGTCCATTCCACTACAAGTTCGCGGAGTTAATGTGAAGTTAAATTCTAGTTTTCTTCTTCCCTATCCCTCCATCACCCTCTCTCTCTTTCTCTCAACGAGCAATAATTGAGTTAGCTCAGTCAACATTTCTCTTCCATAGGCACCGGGCGAATGCCGGAGTAGTACTCTAACAAACGGTCCACAGAGCGCGCGCAACCTTTCCTTCGTTACCTTTGTATATCTTCAACCCTTACACACCCACTTACACTAACATGCACTACCCTACCTCACACGCCGGGAGACCAGTCGGGGGCTTAGAGCTTGTCGCGGCTGGGGCGGTGCCCCGCTAGTAGGAGATACCTGGTTAGTAAAACCCTGCTACTCGACGGTAGGTCGGAGCCGGATCTCGCCATCCAGCAGGGGAATGGTTGGTTGGTTAGTTGTTAGTGATTCCGGGCGCGTCAACTGCTTTGGTCATTAGTTCCGTTAGTGTAGTGCATGTTTTCTCTCTTGGGAGATGGCGGTGATCTTCCCCCGCTGGATGGCGAGATCCGGCGCCGACCTACCGTCGGTTAGCGGGGTTTCCCCCTAACCAGGACTCTCCCACCAGCAGGGCACCGCCCCAGCCGGGACAAGCTCTAAGCTCCCGACGGAGCTCCCGGAATATGTGGTAGTGTAGTGCATGTTAGTGTAAGTGACTGTAAGGGGTGAGGATAGGACAAGTAAGAGGAAGGAAAGATCGCGCGCGGTCCGTGGCCCGTTTGTTAGGGTACTGCTCCGGCATTCGCCTGGTGTTGATCAGAGAAACCCTGGAAAACTAGCGATCAGAGCATCCGGTCGCTAGAATTCTCCTCCAGACAGCGGCTGAATTCGACCTAACTGTAAAGCTAGTTTCGAAAATCCTGCCGCCGCAACAGGGGAAGCTCATCGCCACCTTCCGAGTAAAAAACACGCACTGCACTCACGGGACTAATGACCTCAGTAGTAGAGTGGCCCAGAATCACTAACAATGAATGCTGCGTGGTCTCATGACGTCAATTACGGCGAGTGTTGTCGTGTGAGAGCGAAACCCGAATGGCGCCTTCCGAGAGCGCAGCGCGCCTGCAGGGCCCACGACGCGGCGCGCAGGCGCTCATTATGCAGATTCCCCGAAGCGGAAGCAGCAGCCTCCGTCGTAATTCTTTCCTCCTACCTCAACAGCATCCGTGGGCATCGAGACTACTGATGATTCAGTACAATGGAGCTGTTTATAAATATTTACCTCATATCAATAATTAACTCTCATTGTCATGTGAACATATAAAATGTTTATTAGTTACATAATTTTCAGAATTCAAGGTTGACACACTGTCCGGAACTGAACAAGTCGAAGTCTTAAGTTTGTAATAACAAGGTTAACACGTTTGTAATTCTATTGTTAATATTGCATGATTAAAAGAATCTAATATAGAAGTTCTCGAGTTTTGTTGAAACTAAAACGAGACTAAAGCACTGTATTCAACTTCATTTCATTAATATTAAACATTTATGAAAAATAATCGAACCAATATATTTCAAAGGCTATATTACACAGAAAACGAATTCTTATTGGTTCGATTTTAGCTCTTCGCAGTGCTTACCTGTGATCTATTGGTGGTGTAAACATCTGCCAGTCCTTGGAAGTGAGAGGGAAGAAATATCCATTCAAATAACTATTTTTCCCCATGATTCAAGTTACTCCAAGCAAGGCCAGTAGCAGGCCTATTCGCGAATCTAAGAATTCGTTTTTGAGGTAATTTGCCTCCTCCCGGAATTTTCTGGTAAATTGAATCGAAATTAGTGAATATAGCTGTGTCAAAATGCTAGAAACATCAATTTTATTTCACGTCCTTCGTCCATGCTAACAGAAGCAAATGAGTTATCTCATAATTCTGGTAAATAATGGATAATACAATAACCCCAACTAGAAGGTTGAACGGCGACTTCTTGAAAATTATATTCTCGTACAATATACTTTTGTATGTTTATACTTGATTTTTTTTACAACGGAAACAATGTTGTCTAATATTTTAATTTTCTCAACGTAATTCGTAAAAATAAAAGTATTGTGATCGTCAGACAGAAATTGCGAATTTTAAATATAAAACTCTTTGCTGGGCACTGGTAAAGAAAAAGTGGATAAATATTGTTCCTTTATGTTTAATCAAAATCCATGTGTTGTAGGTCCTTGATGCCAAAAAATAGATTGACTGCAAAACGATTCATATTTTAGGAAACAGAAAGATAATAAATAGTTTTTCGACCAATTATTTTTCAAGTTTTCCACGTTCATGATTCTAAACCTTATTAGAACTTGTTTAAGATAAAAAGACATTCATCGCATACCTGTAAAATACAGCTGACTTGGGCGTACAGCCTTAATTGACGTTTCTATCTCCCTCCAAGAAGTAGCATTAAGTTAATCTAAGTGTAAATGCTGAACAACTCTCCAGAGACGCAGCAATTCCATCAGCATGGAAGTCGCATCGTTTCGGACAAAGGAAGCGCTGGCCGGAGCCCTAGAGTGCGCGAGTGGCCGTGCACGCCCTCGTGGCGAATATTCCAGCGACCGCCGTGGCTCGAAGCGCTCTCCCCCACGTCCACCCGAACCGACAACCTCTGCGACCTCGCCCTGATCCGCCCGCTTCACCTCAACTCGCATCGCTCACCTCATCTTGCTCTTCATGCTGCTTCACTCTACGTTCAGGTCACTTAAAAACTCTAACCAGTGTTTCGTTTGGTCCTCTGAATTATCTCTCCACTGTGCTTTCGCCACAGCGCACTCTCTTAACGGCATGCTCTCTCCCCGAAAGGCTGTTTTCTCTGAATGCTCCCTTCACTGCATTTCTTCTCTCCGCTGTACGCTCTCCCCTATCTACATTCTCCCCGCTCTACGTCCACCGTTGCTCATGAACCACGTCTTCCTCCGACGCCATTGGCTCCCTTGGCCTCAGTTTGACCAATCCCGCTTGCCCACGTTCGTTCTGTCCGTTCCCTCCTGGCCCTCCTCCTACTCGTCTCCCTCTATTCCCCCACCCACCTCTGTCCCGCCCATCACCGCCCGCCCATCGTCCCCGCCCATTTCCTCTCTACCCACCCCCGCCCCGCCCACTTCCTACTGGCCCATTTCTGTCCTGCTGGCCTCCTCTCTACCAACTTCCACCCCACCCATCTCCATCCTGTCCACTTCTTCCCTATGCATCTCCGTCCCGCCCATCCTGCCTCCCCTCTGCTCATCTCTTCCCCATCAATTCCCGTCCCGCCCACTTCCTATTCGACCATCTCTGCCCTGCCGGCGTCTTCCGTGCCAACCCCCACCCCTCCATCTCCGTCCCGCCCATCTCCGCACACCCCTCCTCCTCCCCGCGTGTCTCTTCCTCAACCAACCCCACCCCCTCGACCTCCGCCCCACCCACCTCATACTCGACCATCTCTGCCGTGCCGGATTCTATCCTGCTCACCTCCGCCCTTCCGACCCGCGTACCCATCTCCATCCTTCCCACTTTCACCCTGCTCTCCTCCCCATTCATCTCCTCCCGCTCACCTCTTCCCCGCTCACCGCCATCCCTCCCATCACCAACCCGCCCATCCACAGCCCTGCCAACATCTCCATCAGGGTTCGACCTCCCATTCTCTCAAACCCTCCCCCTCTACCTCTCTCGCCTTCCCTCTGCTCCGGACCGCCAGCAGCTCGAATGACCCGCCGGCCACTTGGTCGTGCGTGCTCGCCGACCAGAAGCGCCGAGAGCGCGCCGCGTCGGAAACACAACTAATCAACGAACGCGGAGCGCTGAGCGTGGCGGGGCGCGGGGCGGCCGCTGCGAACGGGTGGGCGCGCTCGGGCCCGGTCGACCCTGAAATCGAGGGCGGATCTACCGCCCGCGAGGGCGCGCTCTCGCGGAAGTGACGCGCGGCCGCGGGGTCGCTGGCTGAGCACGCAGGCGCAGACACCTGAAGCGGGTCCCTAGTGACCCCTCGGCGAAGCCATTCACGAAACACACACATACACATACCCGAAGTTCCCAAAGGGTGGATCGTGGCAGTTTCGTGGGCATAGCTAAAATGCTGACCTCTTCCGTGGAAAATGTATTAGGAACGTACGTTGAGATTAAAAAAAAAGTGTATTATAAAAGTTTTTAATATTATTTGTTATTCGGAGAAAAACACAACCGCATGAAACTCATGATGTTTTGTCAAATTCACAATTCATAAATCGGTGGGTAATGTAGACTTGATTACTATTGCACAATTATTCAATGCACAGAATAATCAAAAACTTTTCTGACGTGAAATCGATATAAAAATTCGTACGCAATAGGAGAATTCGTACGCAATAGGAAATTTCCTTACGCTTTGGCTAAAAGCCACGCGATTTTTGAAATAATGTGTCGTTAATCAAAAACGTTTGTTAGATCTTGACAACAGTAGATTGCGTGGGTCAAAGTGGAATGAAGCAGAATTTCTTTGGGGGGGGCGGTTCTATTGTTAATTTTGGTATGCTTAGTTTGTTGTCATGTAGAAATATTGCAGGCTTGCCATGGTATATCATTCTGGCTTGCAAACCAGGTTTGACAGTTGTCAATGTATCCCCAACAATATTTCCATAGGTTTACAAACTGATGACAGGTTTACAAATGAACCTAACTTCGTAAGTCAGGTTTGCGCCTATATGAGCATTTTTAGTTATGCATCATCGGAAATTCTCACATGCTGCAAAGGTTAGAACATTTTTGTTAATGTTTTCAAATTCAATAATGAGTTTATATTTGCTTTTCTATCTCTGAAATACTGGAAATCGATATCATTAAACATTCCAATATTGGTAAAAACGAATCATAATTGAATAAATATTTGCGCTTTTCACAATTTAACTGTTTCTAAGAATATCACATTTCTCAATTAAATATGTAGATAACTTGTAAAAGTAATACATATTTCATTATTCTGAACACATCAACAAAATTGAGCTATTAGTATTCACAGGAAAACACCATTTCCAATTTTGAAAAGTAAATTAAAGTCAATTTACTACCCTTGTCATCAAACTGAGACAGAAACGAGAAATTACCAGAAGAAAAATATTTAAACAACCTCGTCAACAAAGGCCATGAAAGACGACAAAAAGTTTACGGTTTTTCGCAAATAACGTCGATTGCGGGGGGATGCAAACATTTCCCAGGCCGTTATTTGTTAAGCTGTTATGGCTCTCAATTTCAAGCTTGCTTAGAAAACTTTATAACTTCCGACCCCGTTCCGCCCCCACCGTTCCCGTCCCACCCCGCCGCCACCACTTTCCACCCCCTCCGCCACCCTCGCACCAGTCCGCTACCCCCCCTCTCCACCCCACCACCGATCACGCCCCAATCCGCCACCACCACCCACGTCACATCCCCCGCACTCACTCCACAAAGCCGTTACCGCCGTCAACCCCTATTCCCTTCTCCCCCGCCAAGGCCCCCTTTGACTTCACCACTGCCCCCCCCCCCCGCCCGCGGTTCCACCAACATTGCCTTCAACCCCGCCATTGCCTTCTCAGACGCCGCCGTCGCGATGCATCGCCGCCGCCACCGTCCTACCCTCACCATCCCTCCTCCCTCCCGCCGCCGCGAGTAGGGGTGGGGTTGGCGTCAGAGCGAAGGACAGCCTGCCTGGGGACTTCCGGTCGCCAACTCTGGAAGAATATTCAAACCCGCCCCTCTCTGGCAGGGCGGCCAACATTGCGTTCGTAATTTATAGCCGGGCGTCGGCGCTGTGATGGCGCCAAGATCTGCTCGAAGACGTTGCTTAAAGATTTAGGGAGATGAGTGGTGGTTCAGCAGTTTTCCGATGTCCCATTTTGTGAAGAATTTCGTTCTGCAGTTTAGAACGCTGCAGTTATGTGTAGATATGAAGAAAATGGCATTTTAATATTTATAAATATAAAAAAACTTAAAAATAAAGTAACCATCTTCATATACCTCTAATTATTTTTTAATTAAAAATATTATAAAATAAGTAGAAAAAATCATCCTGTATGTATGCATTACGAGAAATTTAAATAGTATCGATTGTCAAAATAATTAAAATTTTACATCTGGCTGTGGTCATTTTCATAATTTATTTCATGTTGCATGTTTATCAAGATTTTCGGCTATTATTCAGAATTACCGCACTGAATTGGTTAACCACACTTTTTAATAGACTCGTGATTACTTAATGGAAATATTTGAATAGTTGTTACGTTGTAATGATTTGCTCAATGTCTTTTAAAACTGATAAAATAGTTTTAACAAAAAATTTGTAGAGGAGGCCGAGTTTAGTTGTGACAATTTTGATTTATTTAATTTTTAAAAATGTATGGCCATAATTTAAAACTAATAATAAATGAAACTAATAGAATAGCTCTTTGTGTAAATTTCCCTATATTTTTATTAAAATTACATAATGTTTTCAATGACGTATAAACAATGTTATGCAGCAGTGCACTTTCTCACAACCTGCCCCTATACGTGGCAAGTTGTGACTGAGCGGGGCACGTTGTGACACATGTAAAAAAAAACTAGAATATTCTTATACTCAAATGTAACAAACGAGTCTACAATGCACACAATCATTTATATGCTCATTTGTATTTATTTTTAATTATTTTCAACACATAAATGGTATAAACACATTGCACTGCACTTTTAGTAGAGTTTACATTGAGGAACTGGAACTGAACATTGTAGAACTGGAAGTGGAACTGGTTTTCGGATATGTGTTTGGTCTTTTTGATCACTTTTTAACAACTGGGTCATGTAGCGACCACTAGGATTGTTTTAATTGTACGGGGAACTGTAATAAAAACGCGTAAGGACAACACGATAATACACAAACATTCATGCTCGAGGCGTGATTCAAACCCGCGACTCCTCGAGCTGAGTGTCTTCTCGTCTTTTTTCCACATATTAGATCTAGATTTTTGCTTAAAAACATAGCTATTTGACAAGAAGATTATTTTTTGTTTTCCTTCTTTTTTAGCATAGGTCCTTTCTCTAATCTTCCATGTTGCTGTAATCGAATTCTTTCTTTAGTGCTAGTTAAAATGGCAGATTTCAAAGTCTTGCTTCTCTTACGGTTATTCTTCGAGGTCCTGCTTTAGAAAGAGGTCTGATTGCAAAAGGACTAACCGCTCATGTGGGAAACCCATCTTCTGCAACAGAAACAGCAATATTACCTTCTCTTTCATTAGCAGTTTGACCTATTGCTTTTGTATTGTTCCTACCCCAGTTTCATCTGTTTCAAATGTCATTTGCATTGAAACAATAGTTTTTTCGTAAACCATTTTCGTCAAACGGTTGAAAAACATCTCAACATGCTCATTGAAACTTGTGTTTCCATTCAAATTAGTACCTTTAGGAACACGAAGAGAAATTTAAGTGTCGCTCCGTATAGTTCGACATCCAATCACACTTGCAGACTTCTTCGTTATCTAATTTTTTGGCACTTGAATTTTGTTCTCCACACCAAAATCATATGCTGAGCCTCGTAATTCCTCATTACATTTCCTGAAATTAAAATTATATTGCCAAACAATATTGGGGCAACTGTCTCAACATGTCCCTTAGAATCTGTCATAACCAGCCTCAAGAGACACAAATATGAATTTTCGTGTTTATATAAGGTTATTTTGCCATTCACATGAACAAAAAAATCAAATTATAGCATAAAAAGTAAGTTTTTCAATAAAGCTTAGTAGCTGAACATGCCTCCGATTTATTGTATCTGAGGTTGACTGGAACAATCCAATAGTTTCTTATTTCACTACTAGTAAAAAACAAAATATTCATAAAAAATCAAGCAGTTCCCACAGCAACTCAAAGAGCACAGTGAGGCACAAATTTGAAACGTGCATGCAAAATATCACGAACTTAGCTCCATTAGATAGGTCAGTAAACATGATGTCACAACTTGCCCCTGTCACAACTAGCCTCGGTCTCCTCTACGTGTTAAAACATTTTTAATTTTTTTATTCTTCGCTACAAAAATAGTTTTAAACAGTTAATTTTCTTTAAGTTAAAAGACAAAGTTTCTTTTTGTCCACTTGTGCTACCTTAGTCAAATCTGATCATTACCTTCAAGAAAAGCAAATAATAATAGGAGAATTCTGCAGATCTATTTTTAAGATTTTCTTCCAACCAAGAAAATGCTTCCGACTTTACCCCTCCGCTTCCGCCTTTCCCTTGCTTTCTCTTCCTCTCTCTTTCTTCCTGCACCGTTACCCGCCAACGTTTGTGGCTTTAACATCGCTTCTTCTCTTTCACACCTCCTTCCGACACCGTCTTCGGCTTCACGGTCTTCTCCACCTTATCCTTTCCACATCCGCGTTTGCCACCACTTCCAGAATAAAGACCGTCTCCACCTACGCCTTTGCCTCCGTCTCCACTTTTAACTTCGCTTCCCCCTCCCCCGCCCCACCCGACTTCGCCGAGGGGCGCGGTGTCGAGCGCAAATGAAGCGGCGCTGCAGGTGGCGAGATTTATGAAGTAGCCCCGCCGCGGCGCCGACGGCGACTTCCGGTGCAGCGGCGCAGGAAACTCCCTTCTTCCTCCGACCCCCTCCCTCCCCTCCTCCGAGAACAGGACGCCCTCCATCCGGCGCTCCTTTTGTTTCTTAATCTGATACTCGACGCAGCTGCGAGACGCCACCACTCGCCCGTCACTCGCGCCGCTTGCAGCCCTTCGCTTGGGCACTGACTTGTCCACTCACGCCTCCGCCCGCGCCTCCGCCCGCGCCTCCGCCCGCGCCTCCGCCCGCGCCTCCGCCCGCGCCGCCGCCCGCGCCTCCGCCCGCGCCTCCGCCCGCGCCTCCGCCCGCGCCTCCGCCCGCGCCTCCGCCCGCGCCTCCGCCCGCGCCTCCGCCCGCGCCTCACGCCTTCGCCCATGCTTCCACCCACGCCCGTCCACGCCTTCGCCCGCGCCTCCACTCACACCTCCGACATGCTCCACTCACGCCGCCACCCATGCCTCCGCCCACGCATCCACACCCACGTATTCATTACCATGCATCCACACCCATGCACAACACCCACGCACCCACACCCACGCCTTCGCCCACGCCTCCGTACGTGACTCCGCCCACGACACCACACCCATGACTCCACAGACACGACTTCACCCACGCCTTCACACCCACGCCTGCACACGCGCCTCCACCCATGCCTCTACCCACGTTCCGGACTAAGCGCATCAACGGGGACATAGCTAGCGTGAGTTCAGCTGCTGTCTGGAAGAGAATTCTAGAGGCCGGCTGCTGTGATCGGTATTTCCTCGGAGTTTCTCCGATCAATAACAGGCGAATGCCGGAGAAGTACCTTAACAAACGGCCCACGGACCACGCGCCATCTTTTCTTCCCCTTCCTTGTCATATTCTCACCCCTTACATGCACACACACACACACATGCACTACACTACCACACACGTTGGGAAGAACAGTCGGGAAGTTAGAGTTGGTCCCATTTGAGGCGGGGTTAATGGGAGTAACCTGTTTGGAGAAATCCTGGCTAGCGGACGGTAGGTCGGCGCCGATCTCTCATCCAGCGAGAGAACCTCACCGCCACCTACCATGATACAATATGCACTACACTTGCATGATTAATGATCGCGGCCGTTTACGCGCCCGAAAACACGAAATCAATAAATCGTGTGTGCCTATCCAGGCCGAAAACAAATATTTAAAGGATGTGTGGACAAGTGAGGAATGATAACTTAATTTTCAATATAGAAAAGTATATTTAATTATTTTTATTTAAAAAACAATTAACTATTGCACATTACACGCGCTATTGTAAGAAATTCAAAGTTTAAAACCTTGAAAGTTTTTAAGTAGTGTTCAAATATTTCAGGAGGGGATTTGAATCCTTTTTAGGGATCGATCTTAGAGATTCTCGATCTGAGCTCCTGCTTGAGCATTCCGCCTTGCGGTCGAAGAATGTTTGGCAAAGCCGGCAGGAGAATTTCGAGAAATCACCGGCTCCAAATACATACTTCATCCCAGCAATATCATTGGAAATCTCTGCACTTATTTGATACCAACGTTTGGCACCACGTTTCCCTTAATTCTTTCGTTCCTCATTCCCATTTATTCTCTGTGTTAGGTTTTGTTATTTCTGGTCTCCTTGTAGATGTTTCATCTCCCTTCATGCCAACATCTTATTAACTTCTTCTTCTTCTTCTTCTTCTTATTCTTATTCTTTCATTCAAACTACCATTATTACTTTCAACGTACGTATATCTCGTCTTAGAACCCACAATACAGCGCTCGTCAACCTTATTATTCTTCCCCACTATCTTTCTCTTACCAGCTCTCCGCTGTGCGTTCCGTACCGTTACTCGCATTTTCAGCCACTTTGCCTGCCGCTCCTACTCGCATCCCTTCTTCTCCCCCTTTCCATTCCCTCCTTTCCCCTCCACTTCCCCTCCCCCCTCGCTGCGGCGATGACAAGTTCCGTATGGCGCCCGGGAGTGCTTAGAACGTAGCGTAGGAGGATGATAAGTTTGTGAGGTTATTTGTTTACTTTCCGCGTATTTATAGTGCCTCGTTTGGATGATGGAAGGCTTCCTGCAATTTGTATGTTATAAGATACAACACGTGCGACTCCGGTGTGTGCTATTAGAGGCTGAGAAGTGCGTTATTAACGTCGTCTGCATTATTTTATGTCGCAGTATATTGTTCCCACTTAGCCGAGATGGAATGTGAAAACTTTAGCTTTTCGTTAGACGTTCATATTATTAGATTGATTTAATGATGGGATTATTTAAGATATTTATTATTCTCAAATAAGAAAAATGATTGAGTAATCAATAAAGATTTCAACATTCTTGTATTCCTATACTCAGGGATACATTTCAACCAAAACATGTTTATTTTCTTAAACATTTGGGTTCTTTAAATTCCTTGGTAGTTCAAGACTCAGTGTTAGTCTCCATGTTGGAGTAACATTTCAATAAAAGTATTTATTTTTAAAATAATGAAGATTCGTATTATAGCGTAAATAGTATGGGACTAGTAAACAATAATGTTCCAATACACTACTGATTCTTAGCTGCGAATTCTTATATTTTACAATGCTAACCTTTGTATTCCAAAGCCCCTCGGATCGCTCATAAACAGCGTGCTAGCAGTTTGTGGTGCGATCCCAAGTTCAATTCCCGGTCCCGCAAAAATGGAGTAGTAGCTTTCTAACACAATAGTTTCAGTTTCTGTTGCTACTTGTCAAAAGAGAAGCTCAGGCAGGCCCAGTATGATAGATATGGTGATGGGAGTGCGTTATACTCGCCACATATCTCCGTTACTCCCAGACGTGGATAAAAAAACCCAGGGTCCAGGACTGGGAACATCGCTATTTGGAAAAAGTCGGATTAAAGGATTTTTGGAATTATTTGGAATTTTGGAAATTTGGAATTTGGATTAAAGTAAGTCGGATTAGGATTATCTGACCCCAAAATTACAAATAGAAAGGTATATACAACATACATACTGGGGCGGTCTATTCAGACGCGACCAAAATAAATACAGAAACATTGAAATTACGACTAATAACACATTAATTTCGTATATCAATAAGAACAAAAATATGTGAAAGTGCATGAGTGAAAGCTGTTCTTTTTTTCTTCAAGTTTATTGATATTCTAAAGAACTGTGCCCAAAATAGACTGTGGGAATGTCAATAAATAAAAACAGGACATATTTACAAATAATGACCCGTCGCAACCATATAATATTTCGTAAATAAAAAGATTTCTGTGATAATAAATTAATTTTCCATTTTAGGAATGAGACAGTTGATTGTTCTCACAAGCGTGACGAACGATTACTGATAATATGTTCAAATAAGAAAACACGTGATTAGAAAAAGGGTTACGAATATTATATATATCATGGAATCTATTTAGGAATTTATGGCAACGCTAAAAGGCTATTAAACACAATATAATATAGAAAAGACGTAAAGAAACAGTAGTATTATCAGAGAAGTCTTCTTTTGTTTAAAACTCCGCGGTATGGATCAGAACAACAATGTTGTTTTTGATCAGATGTGATTGTGATACCGTGGCGAGCGTATCGTGTTATTTTGGTCGTAGGACTGTTTATTTTTTGAGATGATCTTGAGTTGCCGAAGTAAACGCATCGCGTGTTATTTTGATTGTAGAATCAAAAACTTCATGAGATGAGACTGTGATGCTGTGGTGAACATTTTATAGAATTTCGCGTTTAATTTCGAAGTGTTAAATTTTTATGGAATTAATTTGAAGACGTTGAGCATTTTCATTGGCAAACAATATCATATAGACTTATGAATACGTGAGACATAATCATGGAGTGCACATTATTTGCAGGATGTTTTGATTTCGTATTTGAAATGGTGGAATGTGGGCAGCTGTGGCAGCCAATCGTCGTGCAGCAAAAAGGCAAGTTTGAAAACATTATATTTTTGTTTTCCATCATCAAAACATTTATAGCAATGCCAAGACTATTAATTTTAAGATCATAGATGAAAGACATGGCTATTTTTCAAATTATTCAAACTGGTAGACTGCACTCAAGGGAATGTTGGTAATATTTAATTGTGTGAATATTGGAAGCAAATATGTATTGTTAAATATTAGTAGTTAATTTGTCAAAGGGGATTTATGTGTTTGTTTTTATGTATACACATGTGGTTTGATGTCGTCATAAGGGAGGTAGAATTTGCTTAATATTATTTTTCAACAAGAGCAATAAATAAACAAAGTTGGTATTCTTATACGGTTTTATGACTTAGATTCCATGGAGTTATTATTATTATTATTATTATTATTATTATTATTATTATTATTAGATAGCAACCTAATGATAGACAATATTTAAAATATATACATCTTCCTGAAGTAATGGTAATATTATTCTCGATTTCCTGTATAGGATCGATTTCGCGAACTCACGATCTATAAATTCGTTGGAATGGTATATGATAACCCATATTAGGAAGGCAAGGATTTAGATGTTATAAAAGTAGTTTTATTTGTATTTGTGAACAAAGGGAGAAAAGGGCTGGGTGTATGTATAGAAACCATGGCAATAATACATACGCACATACATACATACATACATTCGTACATACATACATTTATTCATCACATACACACCTTTATACTCCTAATAATATCAGTGACATGTACTGGGCTAGAACGCGATGTTGCATGGCGATGTAACTGTACTGTTTTATGGAAAATCTGTTTTCCATTTTGAGTGTTATATTTTATTTTGTCGTAAAATTACAGTACACTAATAATTCACAACAATAAGAGAAGTTTATTGTAAATACTTGTGATACTTTAATGTAATTTATTCGCCTCAATTATTTTCTCATTTGCTTTTGAAAATTCTATAAATTCCAATGGTGCAAGAACTAATACGCATAAATTGAAATGGTTTAAGTCAAATACCAATATATACTCTGAAACAGTATGTAAACAGTAAATAATTTGTTATTTAACAATGTAACATTTGTAACACGATCACTGACTACCTATGCAGTCATACACATGGGTTACGTATAGTTGGCCTCTTGGCTGTTTATTTTTTCCTCACTTCCAGTTTAAGTCTATATAACATTGTAAATTTTGTGGTATTTTACAAACAATTTCAATCAAAATAGTAATATATTTCAAGAAATTACAGTTTCTATTCCCGAATGCTGATGGACCCCTCACTTCCAGTTTAAGTCTATATAACCTATAATCCAGATTTTTTCCTCACTTCCAGTTTAAGTCTATATAACATTGTGAATGTTGTGGTATTTTACAAACAATTTCAATCAAAATAGTAATATATTTCAAGAAATTACAGTTTCTATTCCCGAATGCTGATGGACCCCTCACTTCCAGTTTAAGTCTATATAACCTATAATCCAGATTTTTTCCTCACTTCCAGTTTAAGTCTATATAACATTGTGAATGTTGTGGTATTTTACAAACAATTTCAATCAAAATAGTAATATATTTCAAGAAATTACAGTTTCTATTCCCGAATGCTGATGGACCCCTCACTTCCAGTTTAAGTCTATATAACCTATAATCCAGATTTTTTCCTCACTTCCAGTTTAAGTCTATATAACATTGTGAATGTTGTGGTATTTTACAAACAATTTCAATCAAAATAGTAATATATTTCAAGAAATTACAGTTTCTATTCCCGAATGCTGATGGACCCCTCACTTCCAGTTTAAGTCTATATAACCTATAATCCAGATTTTTTCCTCACTTCCAGTTTAAGTCTATATAACATTGTGAATGTTGTGGTATTTTACAAACAATTTCAATCAAAATAGTAATATATTTCAAGAAATTACAGTTTCTATTCCCGAATGCTGATGGACCCCTCACTTCCAGTTTAAGTCTATATAACCTATAATCCAGATTTTTTCCTCACTTCCAGTTTAAGTCTATATAACATTGTGAATGTTGTGGTATTTTACAAACAATTTCAATCAAAATAGTAATATATTTCAAGAAATTACAGTTTCTATTCCCGAATGCTGATGGACCCCTCACTTCCAGTTTAAGTCTATATAACCTATAATCCAGATTTTTTCCTCACTTCCAGTTTAAGTCTATATAACATTGTGAATGTTGTGGTATTTTACAAACAATTTCAATCAAAATAGTAATATATTTCAAGAAATTACAGTTTCTATTCCCGAATGCTGATGGACCCCTCACTTCCAGTTTAAGTCTATATAACCTATAATCCAGATTTTTTCCTCACTTCCAGTTTAAGTCTATATAACATTGTGAATGTTGTGGTATTTTACAAACAATTTCAATCAAAATAGTAATATATTTCAAGAAATTACAGTTTCTATTCCCGAATGCTGATGGACCCCTCTCGTAAGTTTCTCCACAACGCTCTTTTCTGTAGCGGTAAATTGCTAGCGAACAACTCTAAAACTCCTTTTTGCAGAAACCCTATTCCGACAATGGTTTTCGACTTTCACCCGACGAGAATCGATTGAAGCGAGACCGCGGCGGTCATTTCACGAAGTTAGTTCAACAAGGCGTCGGCAAGAGGGCAGCAGCGGGAAACTAATTCTCGCTCTATGGCGAGTGGTGGACGGGAGCTCCAACTTGTGGAACTAAAGGAGGTGGGGAGAGAGGAGATGGAGGAGGGGAAAGAAGAAGGAGAAGCGGAGAGGGAGAGGAGGTGGAGGCGATAAAATAGGAGGCGAAGGTAAAAGAGGGAACGGAGGAGGGAAATAGTAGGAGGAGGCCGGGAAAGAGGAGGCGGAGAGAGAAAACGTGTAGGCTGAAAAAGAGGAGGTGGTGGCGAGGGAAGAGGAGTGGAGGTGATGAAAGTGGATGCGGGGAAAGGAGGCGTGAAAAGGAGGAAAGAGAGGGCGGTGGCGGGGAGAGAGGAGCCGGTGGAGAGGAAAGAGAAAGCGGTGGAGGAGGAGGAGGCGTGGAGAGAGTAGGCGGGGAATAGGAAGTGTAGGCGGGGAAAGGGGAGGCGGAGGTAAGGAAAGAGGAGGCGGGGTCGGGGAAGAGGGACAAAGGTGAGGAGAAAGGAGGCGGGGAGAGAGGCGCCGGTGGCGAGGAAGGAGGAAGCGGTGGCGGAAAAGGTGGAATCGAGGAAAGGGAAGGCGGGGAATAGAAAGTGTAGGCGGGGAAAGGGGAGGCGGAGGTGTGAAGAGAGAAGACGGTTTCAAGGGAAAAGGAAGCGGCGAAAGTAGGCGGAGGCGCGGAGGAAGGAGGCGGAGGCTGGGAAAGAGGAGGTGGAGACCGGGGAGAAGGAGGCGGAGGCGGGGAAATAGGAAGTGTAGGCGGGGAAAGAGGAGGCGGGTGCGAGGAAAGAGGGGTGGAGTTGACGAAACAGGATGCGGGGAAAGGAGACGGAGGCGAGGAAACAGGAGGCGGAGCCGAGGAAAGAGAGGACCCGGCGGCGAGGAAGGAGGAAACAGTGGCGGAGAAGGCAAAGGCGGGGAGAGATAAGACGGGGAATAGAAAATGTAGGCCGGGAAAGCAGAGACGGAGGTCGGGAAAGAGGAGGCGGGAGCCAAGGAAGAGGGACAAAGGTGAGGAAACTTGGCGAACGAGGGGAAAGAGGAGGCGGAGGCGAGGAAAGAGGTTGCGGTGGCGGGGCGAGACCAGGCGGTGGCGGGGAGATGCCGCGGCAGAGGGAAGAGGTTGAGGTGAGATAGCGGAGACGCAGGCCGGAGACGGCGACAAAAGTGCCAACTGATGTGGGAGCTAGTTACTGGAGTTTGTATCCCTCCGCCCGGCGCCATGTTCGTAGTAGGTCGCGCCGCCGTGCCGTCCCTGGGTCGCGCCAGAAGCTGAGATTTCCGCCGCGCCGCGCGTGTTTCGAAGTGAGAGCTCAACTAGAGCAAGTTGGACGTTTCTTGGGAGGGGGAAGTAGCACCCGCCCTTCAGCGCAAGGTGTTCTAAGACTTCCAGGGTCTGATGACAGAGCGCGCAGGAGTACGGACAGAAAAAACTTTTTAAAAAAGTTGCATTGCGTGCTTACAAAGTCCAAAAGTCGTATTACTTATTGTTCTGTTTTCACGATGTTTCTCTAAGTTGTGGTGTTGCCGAAACACACTTGTCTAATTTTGAATTCTGAAATGTTGCATGGCCTTCCCCTTATGGCCTCGTGAACATGTAGTGACTATTTCATCATAAACATCCCACCCATCTACAGAAGTGCGTGCTAGTGTGTTCCTGTGCATTTGAAATTAAACCAACGAATAATGAATTTCCCTTTGGGGCATGAAAAAGAAAACATTTATTCATAAGATATGAAAATGAAAACTGAAAATATATTTAAGAACATATTGACAATTAGTTACATAAAAATGGAAATAGGTAGATAGTAGTATGGAATTATAGAATATTTACCGTATACCAATAAAATTTGTCTTCGTTTGTTTACCAGACTTCCTTATGTTGCTAAGTAAATTCTATATTATTGCATATATATTACATATATACTATATATATTATATAGAACATATATGTTATCCCTTCAGTGGTCACGCTCAAAATTGGAACGCAAGAAGTCGCGTGGATTACAATTGTAATCCATTAAAAAATTCTTATTAACAATATTTTACATATAAATCGTCTTTTCATTGAAATATGGACATGTAATGGTATCGAAAACATTGAGCAGTTACAAACTTCCAAATAATGTATAAAAACGTTGACATATGCCAAATTCTATGAACACAAAAATGCAAGTATTATGCTTTTAAACAAATATACTCAAATACATGGAGTAGATTTTGTTATTGAAAAGTCTTGTGCTCTAGATATGTTGTCAACTTGTTATACTTTGCATTACGATTATTAAATAAAACAGTTTGACAAAATTGTTTAAACATGTGGAGTCTCTATTGTGAATGTGTTTTAATGTCAACATCAGATGAACATCTCACAAAGACTTTATTAATGTGGCACACCCAGGGACACAATTAAGCAGTACTGTCGAGTGCTCTTGTTTTGTTGACGTCCACAGAGATAGTAATGTCCTACGTTGCCCTTTGGTGACTCCGCGGTCCCGTTCGTCCATTCTCGGAATCCCAGCTGAAGTCTCCCGCGTGTTCATATTGACGACAGCACAGTTTTTAATAAAGGACAATGCGAAATACGTTATAAATCCCCTGCTAGTCAACCTTTGTCCACTGTTGTTCTTGGCATAAAAATTTAGAGCATCAACTGCAGCGATATTCACAAAGTCAGCTTAGGTCAGAAACTGAACCGCTAGTGGTCGCGCGCATTACTATTGAAATCCAAGCTGTTTCCGGCGCTTATCGCTAGTGCTGTTGTAATCACTTGAGACTTGTTTCTCTACAACTCGATAACAGATGTCTTCTACGAAAGGTACTGAAAAGTTCATCCCAAAAGTTTGTCTAATCTTGCTGTAAGCAGCGAATTAATACGACTGAATTACAATAGTAATCCACGCGACCAGTGAAGGGTTATACATGTATATATTGTACCAAATATGCCGTCAGTGATGGTTAAACAACACCTTAGTAATTAAAGTATTCACAGGCATTATATTATTGTAACATACATTTGCCAATAAAGTTGAATTGGAAAGGTTGAATTGAAGACAGAGCGAAGTATGGAATTACCCAAAATATGAGAAAGAAAGTATGTTGGCTATGGAAACGAAGAAATATAACAACTTAATAGAGAAAGAAAAAAGACAAAGAAAGGGAAGAGCAAGAACATGAAGAAGCTAGCAGAGAAAACGAGCTCATAATTTTTGCTTCAAGAACGTAGCATCTCCTACAGTGCTAGGAAAGCGCTGGACCCTTCGAGTGCCATTTCCTCAGGCGCCGCTCCAAAGCACGGTAGCCACGCCGCCTTCTCGCCCTCCGCCCCCCCCCCCGCGCCACATAACATTAGACCCCGCCGCCATTCCCTTCCTCCCCGCGGCGGCATCGCTGGCGGTGGAGGCGACGGCGGCGGCGGGGATGGCGAAGACGGTGGTGGTGGCAAAGGCGGTTGCTGTGGCATTGTCTGTGGCGATGGCTGTGGCGATGACGGTGAAGGGGGAGGTGGAGGCGGAGGCGGAGGCGGAGGCGGAGGCGGAGGCGGAGGCGGAGGCGGAGGCGGAGAAGGTGAAGGTGGTGGTGGTGTCGACGGCGGCGGCGGCGGCGGTGGCAGTTGCGGCGATGGCAACATGACGGTGGTGGCGGTGATGGCGACGGCGGCGGCGAGGGCGGTGGTGGCGGTGATGGCGACGGTAGTGGCGGTGACCGCGATACCGCGGCGGTGGCGACGGTGGTGATGGCGGCGATGGCTGCGGTGGCGGTGGCGACGGCGACGGTGGCGGTGGCGGCGGTGGTGGCGGTGGCGGCGGCGGTGGTGGCGGCGGCAACGGCGACGGCGGCGACGGCGGCGACGGCGGCGACGGGGGCGGCGGCTGCTGCCCGCTTCCTGTGTCGCTGCCCCACAACGCGCCGCGAAGCGTCGCTTTTGTTTTTACTGCCGCGACTTGAACGCGAGTCAAGTCTGCCCCGGAATCTCTTCCTCCTCGCCCCACCCCGCGCCCCATCCCGCGCCCCGCCCCCGGCGCCGCCCCCCGCGGCGCCGCCGTCGCGAGGGAAAGTGACACCCGCGTATGTCTCTGCGGTCTGGCGCAATATGCGCCGTTCTCCCCCGCTGGGTCGGGGATCCATCTCGTTTGCGGCCAAGCCCCCCCACCCCACCTCCCGCCCTCCGACATATACTCGCGCCGTTCCGCCCGACCCCGCCCCATCGCGCCCCACCAGACAATGTGTACGGTAGAGGCTAGAGCTCTTGATGTGCACTCTTAAAGTTTGAATTCACTTGGTATTCGCGATGCGATAGCTTTTTATCTAAGTGTTTGCGTGAGTTAGATAAGTGTAACAATGATTTTGATGACGAACGCTACCCGGGAGTGTCTGCCATGCAAAATGTAACGTCAGGGGATGCAATATATCTATATGATACCCCAGTCGCTTTGAATACTTGTTGAAATGGAAAATTATTGTGTTTTTATCTTTGAGATGCAGAAATACTCCTAATGATTGTCGTTAAAATAGAACTTAACTTGTTTTGAGGATGTACAAACATGTTATTCCTTGATTTTGTTGGAGACGAAATTACTAACCATAATCACGCTTTACTTTAAGAAAAGTACTGACAGCGATTGTGTTGTGACTTCCGTAATGTGCTTGATTTAGTGGATGCACCCAAGCAACAATTGACTTGTACCGAGCGATTTATCGTAAACATCGAAAAAGGAGAGTGAGTGATTTGCTATTGTGCCGACCGCCAGTCTTTCGGTTCACGTTCCACCCCCTGCGTGTCGATTTTTTGTGGCACATCAAAGGAAGATAATATTCGCAGAGCACGTAGGCTAAGTGGGATTCGGTGAGTAGTCGCTCAGTACTCGAAGAATACCTTTGAGGCGCCGTCTTTATGAACACCTCAAGGGTTCCCCATGTTGCACCAACTCAATATTCACATCAATGGTGCTCCTAATATGCCCAGCTCAGCGTCGGTAGAACTAGCAAACATAGTAATGAAGTAACAAAGCAAGGTACACTAGTCGTGGATAGATTCCCGTGATGATGTGTATGAACTTTACTGACGCTAATACAATCACTTCTGGCACAGACCAAGGGTACACTTTTGGTAATGCCACAGTAGTTAACATTACTGTAAAACTAGTTGAAAGACTCCACGTACCTGTAGACAAGATTTACAAGAGTTACAATATTTGTTATGAAGAGTGAATTCTATAAGAAAGAATGTTTTGTAAAAAAAAGGAGCGGACGTACATTCTGTGTTGTGTGAATAAAGGCGTGTATACATGTATTCTGTGTATTTGTGGAAGGCAAGAAATCGAGTGATTAAGTTATTCAGTTTAACCAGGGTGTAAGTGTTCATACTTTCCTTTTAATCCAATGAGGGATAAGAGTATTAGGGAATATAACCTATTTTTTTTCCATCTGAGCCATCTCCATTGTTTCCCTTCTTTGAAGCGTTAACCACTAAATTGAGCGCTTGCTCACGTAGGAATGGAATTGGAATAAATTCCGAAATCCTTGCCTTCATGACTCCCTCCTCATCCTCATTCCACTCTTGCGTTTGCTACGTTGACTGTTATGACTGTCCTACCTCCTGGCAAACATCATGAATAGTTTCACGTATGATCTGTAAGGGATATCTGCAAAACTTTCGTTATGATTTCTGGTATTCTGCATTTTCATGGCTGTCTGTAGCTGTCATCATCTTCGGCCAAAGTTCGTTCGTTCTGGAAGCGTCGAACCCAAAGGAATGATTTTTCAGGACCTTCTTACTATCTTCAATGGCTTCGTGCAGTCTGCCAAGGGTTTCTGTAACACTTATTTAAATTTTGAAACAAGCCTCAATGCAGACACTTTTCTCAGTAAAATTTGTCGTATTGAAATCAACGAAGAACCTTAATAAAATAGCAGAGAACAACAAGGAGAATTTTGCCGTAGTTCTACTTCATCTCAAGACATATTTCTAGAATACTGCAAAATTTGGAGCGGCATACTATATCCATTTCGTGCACACTTGAAATTATACGTTTATAAACCTTGTACTCAAGTTGCTTTCTTTGAAGGGACTTCATAGAATTCATCGTTAACTCTCGTGTAGAAATGCTTGTAAAAGGCATAGGAATTACGTCATTATTGCAAGGTTCTAAGAGGATCAACATATTACTTGTAATATGTTGACGAAGATGACCTCTTTTATTTCTTCTCATAAGAATGTCAACAACACCACATCAGAATTCCCACAATTCTAAGAGGATCTTTATATAATGTTAAGGATGCGAAATTAGTTCATGGAGGGAACATGCAGATTTAAGTTTCTTCTCAGAAATGAAGTTGATTCGATTATTTGACCGTGCACGGTTGTTTACTAATTGTTTTAATTATGATTAGTGTGAAGCACTAATGACCAATATAATAATAATTGAATGATTATGTGTACTCAAAAAAATATAATGAAAAACTATTTCAATTGGCGTATCATTCTAATATTTTTAGACTGGCAACGGAAACCTAAAAGATTTCAATAATTATTTAGGGAAATTAAAATTAGAGCGCAATAATTCTAAAATTCCGCACATCATAACAATGAAGCGACAGTTTTATTTATTGAATATTTATATTTTAATGCCTCATTAGTATTTGTTGCAATTCGAAAGTGTATTTTCCACTTACACTTGAAAGGCTCTTTTTGAATGAAGTCACGAATTTACTTCCCTGTTTTTCATGGTAAAGTTCGTAATTTCTGAATTCAGTATTCATTTAGTCAAGAACAGTAAAAACTGTATGTGACGTCTAGGGGAGAAGATTATCTGCGCACGCTTTCTTGAGTTCCAGAATCCCTTCCTAACATTTTAACTATAAATAATTCAAAGATGGAAAAAGGAATAATAATAATAATAATAATAATAATAATAATAATAATAACAATAACAACAAGAACACTTAAAAAGCGCAAGATTAGCAACATTTGAAAAACTAGACATTTGCTCCCGAGATATAGAAAACTTATTTGAAACGGTAAACGAACTGCAGATTTGATTTTTCTGCGTCGCTAACAATATTGTAACTCACCCTCAACTCTACTACCACTACAAGCAAAAGAAGAGCTCTACAAAATGTACGCATAGTGCAGCTACATCTTGGTTTCAAGCTACAACTTGGCCCGAAGGCACTGCCTTTGCGTGAGCAAATCTTCGGAGAGTGCCTGACTTTGTGTTTCAGAGATATTCGTGACTTTCGACCTTTCGAGCCGAAAGACGTAAACGAAACCCATTCGACCTATTGAGTGTGTTGATAGGAGCGCGTCGATTTGGAAGTGCTAATGAGAGCAGCCGTTCAGCTTTCTCATTGTGACTCGCTCAAAATACCCGTGACTCTGATGTTTTGTTCCTGGAATTCGAACAAATAGAAAACATCAGAGTCAAAATCAGAAACATCAGCGTTCCTGGAATTCAAGCATTTATAAAAATAAGAAATAATAATATTAAGAATTACACAAATGTAAGGTAAAAACCTTCTCTAGCATTATTATTTCTGTAAGAGTCATGCAAGGAATTTATTGATTCAGTCACAAAAATAAATAAGATGTAGTGAAATATAGTAGACCTGTGAACATAGAACATATAAAATTGATTTATAACATAATTTACGTTTTAACATTTTGTTTTGTATGTTAAGAATTTCAGTTCATGGATCTTTTCTAAGATTCCTTTCAGACTTATCTTAAAGTGTCAACACAAATTTAAGGGTACTGTTTGAAGATTCACGGTGAAATAATTCTAAGAACATTTCAATTTATAAGTGAAACATTTAAAATTTTGACTAATTATAAATTATGATATAAATTATATTGGAAATTTTTTTGATAACTAACTTAAGTAGTTTTGACGAAATTTCGAATTTTTTCCATTATTCAATGAAATATATCTTTTTTATGGTAGTGATAGTGATGAACGAACACATTCGTTCGTAAATGTGTGATGTAAAACCTGAACTAACTTAATAAAAGTTTTGTTTTGATAGTATAATTACAGTGGTTTTGATATGTGCATCTCTTTCTATACCTTTGTTATTAAAAATATGAACATATGAATCTTCTCTAAAGTAAAAGAAATACTCATGGTATTATTTAATTACAAAATGTAAAGGAGATAACCAGATAAACGCAATAATTCAACTGAAAAATTTGAATCTAAATTCAGTGCGATTTCAAGTGAGTTTAAAATCCAAGGAGCCTCATTTTGAATTAGCAGGGAACGGAAATTTTTCTGCCAATTAATTGCCTTCCTCGCGCATCACGAGCACAATATTCACAACGCAGCTCGCGGGCGGCCATCACGGATAAATACTGGAGTGTGTCGACAATCCGCTGCAAGCAGCGTTTCCTTTGGCATTAAATGTAAATTTATAATTACAAAACCTATATTACCAATTTTCAATGGATCCAGAAATTGAAAAAAAGTTGGTAATATCTGTTCTTTTGTGAGGGGTCGAGGGTGTCCCAAGATGTTCATAAACACGGTAAAAATGCAACAATGAATCGGTATCGATTTTGATTGAAAAATTCAAATATTCGAATGGTCTTATTCCGATACTTCTTCGAGTATCATGGCTTAGGATTCGGGCGTCAAGCGACGGGAAACGTCATGTGACATCAAGGCTCTAAAGAAGAGGCTGCCTGCCATTAAATATTTGCTGTTCGCATGTCGCATTTGGAAACAGAAGCTTTGTTTATATTCTTGGTATGCAAAGAACTATTGAACAGTGTACCAATTTTTTAAGTATCCAAATATATTGTTTTAGTATTCATTAACACATATTATAATGGTTTCAATGCTGCAACGTAATGTTATAACAAAGTTTACAGGTTCAAATCCAATCGATAGTGAATTTTGAAGGTCAAAAAAAAATTCACGCCTTTCCTTTAAAAGGGAAGTACAGCCAGCAGTTAGATGCTAGATGGCGAAACGAAATTTGGATAGTCAGGAGGACGAACAGGACTAATCTTCACCACTAATTGAAAAAGTCATAATTGATTGATTGTTAGTGATTCCGAGTGCGTTAACTACTGAGGTCATTAGTCCCGTAAGTGTAGTGCGTGTTTTGCTCGGCAGGAAACGGTGGTCTTTCCCCACTGTATGACCAGATCCGGTGTCGACCTACCAAGGGCTAACGGGGTTTCTCCTAACCAGGTATCTCTCACCAGCGGGGCATCGACCCAGCCGGGACAAGTTCTAAGTTCTCGACCAGTCTCCCGGCAGTAAGGCAGTATAGTACATGTTATAAGTGTGTATGTGTAAGGGGTGAGGATAGGACAAGGAAGAGAAAGGGAAGATCGCGCGCGGTCCGTGGCCTGTTTGTTTGAAACCACGGAGAACTACCGATCAGAGCAGCCGGCCGCTAGAATTCTTCTCCAGACAACGAATGAATTCGTCCTAGCTCGCAAGCTAGAGTCGAAAATCTTGCCGCCGTCGGGACTCGAACCTACGACCTCCTGGTCAGAGGCGCTGCAGTGACATCAGTTGATGCACTGAGCCACTCCCTGTGGCATGATTAAATTAATTTGCCGTAGTATCAAATGAAATAATTTTATATTGTTCTTAAGCAGTGTACGTGCTACTTCTTGGACAGCCCATTTTGTATGATGTTTATCAGGAGCCTTTTTTTTCTGCAGTAGGATAGTAGTCCATGTTCATAGACAGTAATTTGAATATTACTGCTAAGTTTCTTAAATTAAAACCGACATCAAAATAATTAATCTTTTAAAAATTACAAACACATTTCTCAAAAATATTGCTGTAATTTCATTATAAATACTAAATGGTATGCAAATCCATCTCTGTCCTTTTTTATACCCGAAACGCTCTAATCACTTAAATGCAAAAAATATGACGTTTAAATCTACATCCGTGGTTTTAAGTTTCTTCATAAAAGAGATTTCACGTTCATTCAAAGATCCAATTCCCCCCAAACGACAACAAATGCACATTTTTCTGTCAATTAACTGCCTTCCTCGCACGTCACGGGCACAATATTCAAAACCTCGTCCATCGCAGATAAATCACTGGAGTGTATCGACAATCGCCTGGAAGCTCATCGCCATTCATGCGGGATTTTCTTTGGCGTACGCGACCGCCCGCCCGCCCGCCGCCTGCCGCGGCCACTCTTTCGGACACGCAGAAAACAGGCGACGATCGCCTCTCGGAGAGGTAGAGAGCGCTGCCGCCGCGGCGGCGACGTCGTACATCACCGGGGGCGAAGCAAAAAGCGCGGCGGGGGCGAGGATGGCGTTGGAGGGCGTGTGGATTCCAGCCGGACAAAGGCTCGCAATTCGGACTCTGCCCAGAGCAATGAATGCTTCTAAAGGGTCAAGTGAGGTTTTGTTCATTGGTGAGAGAAGAGGGATGTTAAGAACGTGGTGTGGAAGTCTAGAGGGCTAATTTTCGCGGCTGAATCAATTATATAGAATGTCTCCTTCATGTTCATTTGGAAAAAGTGATAATGTATGACCTCTCTATACGGTCTATAAGATTGTAACTTTCTAAAAATCCTGTAGTAACCGACGTGTAACACTCTTTATCTTATTCAGGACATTTGAAAAAACTATTAAATTGCTTGATAAAATAATGTGCTGTGAAATTATTTTCAGTGAAAGTATGTAAACTAATTTCCAATGATAAATATTTTTTATATCGTAGCTGAATGAAATATTAGCTATTCAGGTTTTATGAAAACAAGTTCACATGTTTCTATTACAGACGTGTTGCTATCACATATAATTTTCATGGCATTCGGAGCATTAATGTACTGGTTTTGGAAGTCATTACGGTGGTCAGACACCAATGTGACTTATAAAAACAGCTGATGTGATAACACAAGGCCCTGTTAAAACTTTTTAAACTAAGGTGATGACTGATAAAGAATATACTAATTTTTCTCCAGAAACAAAAACATTATATGTATTTGCCATTCAATTTTACTTGTTCTTTTTTAGAGAATACGATCAGCCTGACCTTCCAGGAAAAAGAAGTTTGTTTTCGGACATTCGATAACTCTTTAAACACACCTCGAACATGCATTGCTTCGCCATTGTTATAATGTATAACTGTTTATATTTTAGTTTACGAACAGCAAAAGAAAGATTGTAGAGAATCTAGCGCAATATACCTAGCAATACTACTTCGAACGAGATCTGCACCATTCGGAATCATCTAGAATGGTAATGTGTATGATAATGTGAATGAGAAAAATCATTATTGGTATATTTTACATTAAAAGTTATTGCTTAGTCAAAGGGGAATCCAAGCTTCTCCCGTTTAGATTAGCTATTAGTTTACATAGGCATTTCAACATTCACTAAAGCCATTTTCACAACACCCACCCAAGAGGAAGATAAAAACTTAAAAAGGAATATTAGAGTGCAGGTAGAAGTTTCATCGTAAACATTTTCTCCCTCCCAAAATACCTTTCGAGAATTCCAATCTCAGAAACCTTCGAATTACGAGTGTGGTTGATTTTCCAATTTTCTTACATTTCACAGCAAATACACATACATGCATTTGGTGAAGCAGCCACCCCAGTGATTATTGATTAATCATTAATACCCTGTAATCGAAAAGTCTGGTCAGAAAATGGAAAAACATTTCAAGGATGTTCCTTCTTCGTCCGCCATATCACGGTTTGTCCTTGCTTACTGTTAGTATCTTCTCGGCGGATAACGTCACATGAGGGAAGCTTTGTTTGCATGTGACCAAAGAATACGCTGATTATATTTATCTCTATGTCAAATCTCGAAGCGTGTCTGGCCGTACCCGAGATGAATGATGTGATAAACGAATATGCTGATGATAATATGATGATATGATTTCAATAATGATGGAACAAGCAGAAAGAGGAACGAGAGAACCCAGAGAAATCTTTTGGGAACCGCTTTGTCCATCACAAATACCACGTGGATCTACAGAATCCCTGTTTCCAGTTTCCTCGACCCAGAGTTGGAGGGTGAGCGGTCTCACCACACCCTATCTAGTCGGATATGAAAAATATGACATGAAAACCATTTTTCATCAAAACGTGCTCATCTGATCACCTATAATGAGTCCGGTGATCCTACTTAGACTCCAGTACCACTCTTCGCCGGTGATCCTACTTAGACTCCAGTACCTAGTGCAGGGATATCAAGATCGCGTGTAAGTCTATCTCACTAGAGTTCGCGGGCAAGGCGCTCGTTGCAATTGCTGCAAAGGTTAAATGTAAGATTTGTACAAATTGCTCCCGAGTGGTGAAATTGGATATCTCATCTACGTCAGACTTTTGGAAAATCATTTTCTAGTTTATTGAATTTAAAGCAATATTAATTCCGTTTCTTCTATTAAAGCAAATAAATTGTTCGTTAAAATTAAATAATCAGTTATTTCAAATTGCCAATTGAGAGTAAAAGGAGCAATAATTGCAAACAACTTTCTATACTTAGGTTAGAAGGTTTAACAGACAAAGATTCTTGTCTGTTAAAAGAGTTGCCCGCCCGTAAGAAACACTTTTAATTTATTTCAGTTTATTGTTATGTGAACCAATAACAAAGATTTATTAAAAAAATAAAACGAACACAAGTAAAGAATTCGCCATTCAAATATGTTCCTACTCGTTGAGGAAAATGTTTATCCAAAGCAACATTTAAAAAGAAATTAAACATGAAATATAGTTATAAATATTAAAGCATATCAACATAATTCAAATCTCTATTATTTGATAGAAAATATGAGGCAAATATATTTTCATATGGAATTACTATTCTTCATAATAATTCGGGTAAATTGCACAAGCCTCCGGATTTGACAATAATGATCGCAAAAGCCTCCGGCTTCCCAGGTGGTGGCAGCTTCACATGTCCACAGTAGAACCTGTGTCCTGATATTTGGCCCATCCAGAATGGCGATTTGGCCCAGTGTGCGCTACAGGGCGGCGAAGGGCAGCGAGGGCGACGTGACGGGCGCTGGACGAGCCTTCGCCGCGCGTCCTTCATCTGCCGCTCTTCCTTTTTCTACGGCGACGGCGGACGCGCCGTCTCGCGACCTTCTTTTTTAATGCTTTTAGCGTCCAGAAATTTGATAATTTCTTTAAAAGAGGTTCCTCTTCCCTTCCGTTATTGAGTTTTCTGTTTTTTGTTTCCGAAATTGGGGGGAGCGTTTATTTTCTCGTGGCGTGGCGATGGAGACGGACCCTGCCGCCACCGCCGCAGAGGTCAAACGTGTTTTGCCGGTCGTCGTTCCTGAGGACGCCGCGTGAGTGCTCTCTGGTCGCCACGCCTTTCCTTCCGCCCAGGCACTCCCAGCCCACCCGCTTGCCCACCCTTGCTTAAAATAATGACGCACCGCCCGCAAAGAAGATGCGCGTTCAGCGTTACAGGTGTAATTCGTTTAGGTGGGGCTGGCTCGCAGCTTTTTATTCATAGGGTCATTTTCTTTCGGTCGGCGATGAAATTTGTGGAGAGAAAGAAAGAGGTTGCGTGGGATGTTTAGTTTTGCGGGAGCGTCCAGTGCTGGATTCTTTTATAAACGTCGCTTCTTTAAATTGTTTAACTTCTCCGGAAAAAAAGGAAGCATTTATTTTTGAGAAAATGTTTATTTGTGAAGAATTCACATTGGCCGTAGGCATGTTGTTAAAAACCGTAGTCTGTTTAAAAAATGCAATGTGTCCAGCAAATTGAGTGAAATGATGATGCAAATTGAGTGAAATGCGCTATAACCGCACAACATAATTTTTATTTGTAACAATCAAGCACTGCGAGAATTAAGCCAATTATCAAGCCTAACCATTCCTCAGCAGGAAATGACTACTTCATTCCTTGTATAAGGAGTCATTTGTCCTTAATGGGACGTAACTGGCTGAATAATAATAATAATAATAATAATAATAATAATAATAATAATAATGATAATAGCCACGCGTGAAAACAGTGAAGCAAAACGAACTTACCTACGGTCATTTTATTTTTTGCATTTGCGCAGGAAGTCGCTCGTAATGGTAAGAATATTGGATACTACGCAGAAAAAAATGAGATTGATAAAATAGCACTTAATGTATAATTTATGGCGTATTCCATAAAAGAAATATATTTTATTTTTATTATATTATAACACAAACTGACTTCATTTGCCAAGTTTCTCTCTATAAACAGAAAATACAGTGTAAGGGAACATACATTTCATTGATAAAAAGCAAAGAGAAAATAATATTATTGGCCAGTTAGTGTTCGTTCACATTTGTTGAACTCTCCGTATCTCTGGATATTCTTGTAACATTTTATTTCGCAAAGGTATGCTGAACGAAGCTAAATTGGCTAAGAGTTGAGACTTTCTTACAAGTGGAGTTTGTGAACTCTCCCACATCGCGCATGCAAAGGAACAACAAAATATCAAAATATTGATTGACTTAAGGGTAATTTCCGTTGAATTGAACTAAAGGCGATAATCAAGATTTTTTTCACTTTAACATCTAACTAACTTTCAACATAAGTCCATGCAAGGTGATGAAACAAATTCGGATCATTATCTTCCACTCTAGGTAAGAATCAAAGAAGAAGAAATTTTTACACAAGTCTGCTTGTCTCGTGAAATCTTTAAGATATCAGGTTCCCGCGCTCTTTAGGGCTGAGTTGGAACACCCTGGCATTTTTTAACCCTGACATTAGTAGGAGATTGGCACGCTCCCTTAGTGACCACGCGAATTTCGGGTAATAAATGCGTGCTTTTTTAATGATAAATATTCCACAAAACACTGTTGTTTAGTGATATCTACTGTGTTATTTGTTGCTGTAGGATTCTCATTCTTTTATTGATTGTCTGGTTTTTCCAAACACGTCAACTGATGTGGTCATTAGTCCCGTTAGTACAGTGAATGTATTTTTCGTGGCTGGTGCCGACGTTCCTTCCCCGCTGGATGCTGAAATCAAGGGCTAATCTACACGCTATATCTAAGCTCCCGACGTATCTCCTGGTATGTGTGATAGTGTAATGCAAATGTGTGATAGTGTAAGGGGATAGAATTAAACAAAGAAGAAGCAGGAATGATTGCGCATGGTCCGTGGCTCGTTTCATGGTCGTACTTCTCTGGCATTCACCTAGTACTGATCGGAGAAACGATGGAAAATTTCCGTTTATTACTGGCTGCCACTAGAATTCTCCTCGACCTGTGCAGTTCGTGTCGAAACTGCACCACTGTTAAGACTGGAACTCGAAGGCTTCGCGGTCACAGTTACTGTAGAGACCGCCTCTGAGTTAAACTGAGCTGGTCGTATTCTTTGAGACAAAGGGATATTGACAAATGAAATAATACATAGTAACACAGTACAATGTGAAAAGTAGAGGGCGGATTTTAATGAAAGTTAATATTTTACTTTTCACTTTTAAACAATACCTTTTAGTAGGCGTTTATTTTATGTTATAACAAAAGAAAATGCGCCATTTTTATAAGATATTTTTTGCATTTTTCGTCGATTTCGACTATTAAGCCATTGTTATATTTTCCGTCAGTTTTAAAGCATTCTTCGCCGATTTAATTTATTTTAATATCATTTTAATGGTACTGGCTTTAATAATATATACGAGATGCAACATATGTTCTACACAAAATTCCTGAGTAGCCTATTTGATTTCTTCCCTCCAAAATTGTAATGTCAGCTGTTGTGAATACGTAATATAAAGTTTCTTTGACGTGTATCTGTGCCATTGGCGATTTAACCTATTTTGGGATAACAAAAGACAAGAGATTTCCTGGTAAAGAACCAAACCAAACGTTTGCAAGCTCAGTTCACTTGAACAAAAGGAAGAAGCCTCGATTACATCAGTAACACATCTAAAACTTCAGCTGCTTCTCTGAATTGGTTCCGATCAATATATTTACTTCATTTTTATTTGCTTTTAAAGCGCTTAAAAATCATTTTATTGATTATTTTGGCGATGTTTTAGGCCATCAAAATTCGCCCCCTAGTAAAAAGAAATATGAAATAAAAATATTTGTAATAGTTGTAGTGATTGTAATAAATCATTTATATGACGATTTGATGACATTTCTTTCATATTTACCCACACATATTTCAGCTAAAATTAACAATCGTTTCCAAATGACTAACATAATTTCTGGTCTGTCTTGGGTGTCAAATCCATCGTTGAGGAATTTTTCTTCCCCGTTTTGGCACCTTCGCTCCTCCGCCCCCGCGCCGTGCGCGCTCCCTGCGGGCTCCTCCGCCGCCGCCGCCGCCCGCGCACTCTGCCGCTGCAGCGCGTAATTGCACAATTACTGGCTTGATTAAGCGCGGCCCGCGAGCTGCCGCCCGGCGCCGCCGCTGGCGATGCCTGTGGCGACGGCGGCACTGGGAGGTGTCGGTGGTGGAGATGGCGATGGGACGGCAGCTCCCCACTTTTGGCATGAACACGGTTAGGGCAGACACCGTAACAGTGGAAGATAGAGTAGATAGTGGTTATGTTGCTCACTTTTTACTTTCTCGTATACGTATGTATATATAGAGTATGTGTGAGGTACGAGGGATAGAGAAAAATATGTGATACTCCAGAAAATTTATTTCGTGATTTTGATGAAAATACATGTTATGACGTCCTTCGTTACCGAAAGAAATTCTTTCGTACGTCCGACAGTCCTTCTATCTGTAAGTCTGTCTGCCTGTCTGCCTGTTTGCCTGTTTGCCTGTCTGCCTGTCTGCCTGTCTGCCCTCTGCCTGTCTGCCTGTTTGCCTGTTTGCCTGTCTGCCTGTCTGCCTGTCTGCCTGTTTGCCTGTTTGCCTGTCTGCCTGTCTGCCTGTCTGCCTGTCTGCCTGAATGTCTGCCTGTCTGCCTGCTGCTGTCTGCCTGTCTGCTGTCTGCCTGTCTGCTGCATGTCTGCCTGTCTGCCTGTCTGCCTGTCTGCCTGTCTGCATGTCTGCCTGTCTGCCTGTCTGCCTGTCTGCCTGTCTGCCTGTCTGCCTGTCTGCCTGTCTGCCTGTCTGCCTACTGCCTGTCTGTCTGTCTGTCTGTCTGTCTGCCTGTCTGCCTGCCTGTCTGCCTGTCTGTTTGTCTGTCTGTCTGTCTGCCTTCCTTCCTGGCTGCCTGGCTGTCTGCTTGCATGCCTCCTGCTTGCCTGTATACCTTCTGCCTGTCTATCTGTACGTCCGTCTGTCTACCCGTCCGCCCGTCAGCCTATCTCCCATCCGTTCGTCTGTCCGTTTGTTCGTCTGTTCGTCTGTATGACCATCCGTATGTAAACATCACTAGCACATAAACTATTTGTAAGATTTTTGACAAAATAAAAATTACTCGATCGATCAGACCTGGCTCAAAAACCCGGCGATTTTGAAAATGATGCTATTGATTTTGAGGGTATGTCCTCCTGGAAAGTTATCAAACTTTTATCAAAAATGGCTGAAATTTTTTAATGAACGTTATATTAGAGGAAAATATACTTATATATATGGAATAAAAACTATTTTTACTATTAAATATGCATTTTTGAGAATTATAAAACTTTAAAACTCTGTGAACCTCCTTGTAAACTACATATTTGACGATACAGATTTTTCTTTGAAATGAAATTGTCCTTTACAACTAATTCTTTAATGTCAAGCTCAGTTGTTTTGAAAATATCAATAATTTTAGCGCAATTTTGTGTGAAATTGAGTAATATTAAAAACAATATTCTAAAAAATTTCCTCAATTCTTGAATAATAATTTGCAAATTGAAGCATGTTTTACTTTTCTATAATCTTCGTGAAGAGAGCATAAAAATTGGGTAAAGTGAAAATAAATATCCGTTAGCCGACGGTAGAAAAGAGCAGGGATGAGGAAGGAGCGAAACTGGAAAGTTAGTCCACATTAGAGAGTTTAGAAATCTAACCGGTACGAGAAATTCTGTCATTCTGCAGCATCACTTGTTTTCTCTGGGTAGTGGGTTTCAAATCCTGACCGATACATGAATTTTCGGTGGATCAAGCGGCTTTGCGGCAGGTTTAATCGGCACTCTCCACTTCCCTCTCTGCCTCAGTCTACCATCCCTCCATTAGCATTCAAAGCACATCAACACCATCCTAACAATACCCATCCATCAGAAACATTTATCTTAGGGTTGGTCGAAAAAGTTAAGTACTGAGGGTAATAACAAAGACACTCTTCCGTTGCAAATTAAACTGTTTTCCCTTGAAGAAATGTATATGTTTATCATTAAACAAAACACTTTAGTTATTAAAAGATCGTAATTTTCACACTGTTTTAAATCGCGCTTTTAACTACTAGTGCTTCAGTTTTTAAATTAATTCGCATAACCATTTCATTATGTATGTATGTATGTATGTATGTATGTACTTGGCGTTATTGGGTCGATAGTTCGACTTCACCGGCCAGCTACCGGTGCCCCCTCGTCTGGGCCTAGTTAAATTCCCATGCTTGGGAGTAAGAGCGACATGAGGCGAACATGACGTATTCTCTTCACCGTAACTAGCAAGATTCGCCTGCTTGAGCTTTTCTTCGTCACACAGCTACAGAAACAACCATTTCATTATATTTTCAGGAATGTATCTTTTTAACAGGCGCCTAATTATGATTTTTACTATTTGGAGTTCATTATGACATCAATGTCCAACAATAAATACATCTTTTATCAGAAATATTTTGTGTTCATATAGCTGTCATTGTGTTTCTAGCCCTTTAAATAATATGATATTCTATTCAAATATCACTGAAATCGCCTCTACCATTTACCTACTCTTATCGCCTTTAACTTTCTCAATTATACAGAAGCTATTTTTAGCACCGGATTTACACCCAGATTTTACACTTCTTTGATAGAATATATCCCTTTGAATTTTATAAATGTGTCTTTTCGTAATAGGTGTGAAAAGAGGAATATTTTGGTTCTTTTCTGAGGTAATACCAGAATATGTTTTCCCTTGATGTGAAGCAGTAACTATTGACGTATAAATGTGTCCTTTGTTTATTTGTGATTAGTTATTTGTGTGTTATTACGTGTTCACGTCTTCAGTGAAAAACAGTAATAATTTTTTAGCTTTTTTAGCTTTGTAAATATTAGCTTCCCTACGTTTCATTTTAAATCTGTTCAGTGTTTTTTGAGGTTAGGAAAAGTATCTAATGTTGATGTGGTGGTCTTTTGAACAAGTGTTCAGTGTTATGCGCTCCTGCAGGTTACAGCAGCATGTAACATTCTTCTGATGTTGGGAACATGGTCTGAATATTTGAATTAATTCGAATATAATATTGATAAGAGGATGAATATTAATTAAGGTTCTAAAGTATTGAAGAGTATGTTAAGTTATCGTCAAGTGTCTTGAGATACTGAGAAGGAGACCGGAGGAAGAGTTAGAACAGAAGGGAGGTTAAAGAAAGAACCAAACAGCTTTTAGGAGATGATAGCGAGATTGAGAATTGGAAACGAGATGAGAATACAGTCTGCTAGGGGAGAAGAGGTATATAAGGGATGTACGATTTACGAAGGTGATGCAGAGACATAGAAACATGAATTAGTACGTGCAGGACAAATGTAAAATGAATAATGAATGGATAGTGTAATTGGCTTTTTATCTCCCAATGTTGACACAATTCAATTTTGCAGTTGGGTGACATTGCGTATAAAATTGTGTAAACGTGACTTCTAACATGTAGAAACGAGTTAGTGACAGTTACACCTTGAAATTTATACGCATGTGTAAGTTTTGTGTTATCTCATCGTTAATAAAATGGCAGTATATTTGAGTGAGTTTCCAAGATCAAAATTATGAAGCAATGCTTTTGAAGATTGCCTAAGTCTAGTTAGTTGGCCGTGCATTTCGTATTGTGTTTTAACGCTGTACAGCTATGATTTAGACAACAATACTTCATCAATAAATTAGTTAAAATTCTCAAATAAATTCTCAATTTCAACTCGGTTTGAGATCTTGTAATACATATAAATACGAAAACCTACACAGTCTTTGTATGAAATTATAATAAAAGTACTTTAAAAAAGTCAGAAGGTATGTTGCTCGCATTCAAGTAGTTTAATCGATCTGAAATATTGTATCCCTGACTAGAGTTGTTGTTTCTAGGGAAGATGGGCCGTGCTCTAATGGAAAAACTGTGTCCACACGTTTCGTCTACCCCTGCTGTAGACGTCTACAGCGTTGGCGGTCTTGACCGAGTTCGTCACGTGCGAAACCGTCACTTTCTTGAAGATACATACCGTATGTGTTCAGGAAACACTGGAGTCGTAATTTCCTGTTGAATTTGACATATTATCTCAGGAAATACCAACCCAATTGACATGTCATTATCACTTTCATTACTTCATATATTTTTTTTAATTGTTGCACTAAAAATAGTGCTATGGAAAGAAGATGAATATACAGGATGAGTCACGTAACTATAACACCTGCAATTTTTGAACGGTTGTAGTTATTGCAATGCAGTTTTTACAAAAGTGTATGTGGTATTGGGCATAGTTTATACATATATTCATTTCCATTTTATCACTTGTATTTTACGGGATACTGTGGAAACGGTTTTTTCAAATGGAACTACATATATTTTAGTCTCTCATGACGTGCGTAAAAAGACGAATCCAATGTTTAAATGTGTGTGTGTATATATATATATATATATATATATATATATATATATATATATATATATATATATATATATATATTGAACCTTGTGATACACGACATTTTTTGTTTTATTATCAGGCGCAGGTTGCAACAGGCAACAATGACCGCTAACATGCGAAATCACGCGAAAACGTGACGTGCGTTCTCACACAGGAACGCTGTCGAACGGGATAAACAGTATCCTATGTCCGTCTCCTGGCTCTAAGCTTCCTGCTCACCAATTTTAAATCGGTACAGCCGTGAGTTATAAATAGTGTAACTATATATATATATATATATATATATATATATATATATATATATATATATATATATATATATATATTTGTCATATGTTCGATAAGAATTGTTTTGAGTAATTTTGATAATTTGCGACTCATGTTCAACGGACATTGTAACGCCCCGAGAGCGCGTTAGCAGGGAGAGCGCTGCATGTCTTTGGCTGATGGACTGTTACATTCATAATATCAGTTAAATACGAGTCACAAATATCGAAATTACTCAAACAATATTTATCTAAAATATATGTGTATGAATGTAATTGAATTCGACTTTTTACGCTCATCATAATAGACCAAAATATGTATTCCATTTGAAAAAAGGTTTTCCTCAATATCTCGTAAAATACACGTGATAAAATAGAAACGAATACATCCATGAATTAGCTTCATTTCCTCATGCACTTACGTGAAAACTACATTACAATAACTTCAACCGTTCAAAAATTACAGGAGGTGCTAAAGTTACTTGACTCAACCTGTATTATGGCAAGAAAGGGACGCATAAGCGTCCGAGAAAGTTTTATCGCCCAACTGAATGAACATAAAAAAGAAATTATTGTAGAAGGGAGATCAAATAAATTTCTCCTTACGACATTGAGACCATCTTACCTATTGCTCAGTATGTTAAAACTCGCATACCATTGGAAGGGGATGTCAGCAACAGATCACAGCGTAGTTTTTTGCTCTTTCTGTGGTCTGATAAAGAGTTACTGATTCACCATTAAGAAATTTTATTAATAGAACCATTCTTAAACTTAAGTAATTGTTTCATTTTTTTCTTTGGTTATCGAATGTTTACAAAACAATCCGAAGCCATTACCATGCGTAATGACTTTGTAGAAACTACGGCCTTCTCTAACAGTCTTTAGTATCTATAGTAGTAGCGAACGGTTGTGCATTCAGATCGACGTAAGAATTAAGGATGGTTAATCTTTAAAATGTTTCTTAGAAAAAAAGGACGTGGCCATTACAAGTGGTACTAAATCCAAGCCCAAAAAGTATTCAAAGTGTGTGCTCTTTCCACGCCTCGTATACAGAAAATATTTTAGAACTTTCAGAAAATGTTTGTAAAAATTTGCTAGAAATATGTAGATACTAAGTATATGAAAGTTTTCTTCAGTTATCGTGTATTTTATTCTGTGCTCCAAGGTTGACCACCATCATTGTTATGCTGCTGGTACAGAAACTGCATTGCCATGCGACAGTTAAGCTGCCAGAGACGGTCCGTTGATCGTCAAGTTGCATCAAGTGCAGGCGGTCGCGGCGAAGCGCGCCGACCGCTGTCCTTGCGACGCGGGGCACGGGGCACGGGGCCGTGGCGGCCAGGGCCCTGTGCGGCTGCGGTGGGCAGGCTGGGCAGGGCGCGCGACGCGCGCGGTGTGTAATGGGCTTAACGGGCTAATGCAGCGGGTGCGCGCTCCGTAATCCGGCCCCCAGAGGGAGATTACCCACGTGCGAGACCACGTGTTCTCCCACCCCCTGCCTCCACACCCGCACCCGCGTCGCCGCTCGACTCCCTCTGCAGGGGCGTTCGAAAGTTATACCGGTGGAGAGGGGGGATGATGGAATTGCTTTGGGCACCTCTTCGTTGGTAGGAGGAACCTCGAATGGTTGGGACACGGAGATATAATGGACTGTCTTAAATATCCAGCTCTGAAATGAATTCTAAAGCTATCAATTGTTGTCGGTTTGACTACTCTGCGTGCAGTTAATACACGATTTCCCATGGTTGTCGGTTGATAAGTGCAGAAATGTTTTCATAATTTTTAGCCCTGCTGCTCTAAAATTTAGTCATAGAAACATACTATTCATTTATAATACAGTTCACTTGGTTGATGTGATGCCTTCGTCATATAACATGTATAAACGTATTTTCACATTTAATTTGAGATTTTTAATTAGATTTGAAGGATATAAAAATGTCCAGTTTCCTACCAGCAGACCTAAACGCATCAAATGACGTGTCTCAAACGGTGAACCGGAAAGGATATACTTAATATTTTTTTTTATGCTTCACCTTCCCAGGTTTCTACCTATTCCTGTCAACTAGTTACAATAGAGATGTTGTGGCAAGTTTAAAAAGAAAAACAATCGATGAAACTTGATGCAATGTTCTAAAGTAGGCTAATGCCTTCTAATTACTCAGTGCAACAATGAAATTTGACCCAGAATAAATATATGTGATTGTTGTGTACTTCAGCGCCCGGCTGACAATGGTGAAAACCATTGTTCGCTGTCACCTTAACTTTTTCTGGAAAGGCAATTTTACCTGTGACCGGTTGCGTTCATTTAGTATGTGGTCGCGGCGCTTATCATTTTCTGTTATTTTGGGAATATTATTGCCTAGTGGTGGAAGTGGAGAGGGGAAAAGGATATAGCCACTTGGGGTAGGTAAAGGGAAGTTGCGTTTGCATCAGTCAGTTAATAGTGATACACAGTATCTGCGTTAATAGTGATATACAGTATTGTCGCAATCAGAATTTAACGATCTTATAAGAGATATAAATCCGTAAGAGACAAGCAGAATTACTTGGGTCTCCACTTCAAGAAAATAACCCGTTACAAACAAACACTAGTATTATATTCCGTGAACGACAGCTTGATCTTTTCCCTTTTTCTCAATGCCAGAAACGTTGGTATATTATAATGACGTAAACGACCTGGTTAAAAATTTTGGGATGGTTCAAAATTCGGAAGGAGGTCGCCTATTTATAGATTTCTCAAAGATATTCTCAATGCTGTTCTCTTATATAACGTAGAAAACTTTGATACTAGTGGCCTATTCCGTTCAATTAAAGGAAACCCACCAGAACATAAGTTTACTCCGCAAGTATACTGGCTATTCGAAACACAAATGAAAAGTCTGTGGTGTTCTCAAAGTTCTGGGACTACTTCTAGAAAGGCAGACAGAGCTGGGTACACAAAATATGGCTGTTTATTGTGTCTCTGGGATAGTAAAGCCAAGAAAGACCATTATGTAGTCAAAGAGTCGCCTTTGAGTGAAATTTTCAATCATGATGAAAGAAATGTGTCTCATGAACCTCTTGTTGACAAAGATCAAACGCTGTTAGCAGAAAACTGTTCTTGAGTGAAACCCATCGGGGTGATTTTGATCTTGTCGAGAGTAAGAGAATAACAGAGCCCAAGATTAGTATCGTCCTTTTTGAATACTTTATTTTAGGCCACGTTTGAAACACCTAAGGCTATTGGCGCCTACTATTAGTTTAAGCTTTAGTGACAATTAAACAGTAGGTACAACACACGTACTACAACACTTATAAACAAAAAATACCGAGTTACAATACCTTTCCACAATCATGTAAATTAATTTGGCGAAACCAATACTTTCTAAATATTTTATCATTAAATTACTGTCTTTAGTACAATTAAAATTTTCATATATATTGTTTTTTAATGCCAATAGTGTTTCTTGTATTTTGAATATTTGAATATTGTGTCACTAGTAGATAGTATTCGTCCATATTTTAAGCAGGTATCTGGATCAGTTTTCATCAGTATGTGGACGTGGGTAAGGGAGGAGTAGCCAATTCTTAATTTTGTGGTAAGTGCTTGTTCGTTTCTTCCTAAAGGTATATTGAGTATTGTTAAATCTGTATCTTTTTTCATTACGAGTTGGAGTTTATGTGGTAGGACTTTCCTTTAAAAACCCCATAATTTAATTTTGAACGTTTTAAAATGTTACGAAAATCACTTTCAGTGCCTCGTATATTTTGATCAATATGCAGAAAATGCGTTGCGTTCTTGGCAGTTATGTCCGCTTTTTCATTTCCAGCAATTCGTTTTTGAGAAGGAAGCCTTGACAGTGTAATGTTGTGTGGAAGGTTTTATATTTTTTGTATCAATCGATTTTTGGAGAATATAATTTGGAATTAGTGTTGGGAAGGAGGCAGAGGAAATGTTAATAGTTTTAATCATGTAATTCAATGGCTTTGAAAACAGCTAAGACTGTAAAAAGAAAGGAAAAGAAATCTGGAGGGCAGCATGGTTTATTGTGAATGAACTGGTATTGGTGGATGTTGTGGAAACTTTAGCACATTCAGATCTGCCATCAAGTTTGGATCCATTAGTAAATCATTTTTGTACTTTACATATTTATAATTTATGTATCAGTTCAGGGATTCAGGGATATTGTTAATACGGACATTGAAAAATATTGGTTTAGTCCTACATCTAGATTTTGGAGTGAAGAATTATCGACGGGGCTTGGGAAGGAGCGGTATTGGGAATAGAGATGTTTTTTTAATATCTAATTATTTTTCATAGTCAAGGAGTCGTTCTCAAAGAGGTCTTTGGAAAATTCGGGCGAGGCTTTTAGATTTCTGGTTTTGGAGAATAAAAATCGATTTGGTGAATTGTTTTTGGAAAAAGATGTCAAGTATATGTAATTTACAAATAATAAAGTAAGCCTAACATTTTATTTTGATGGTTTAGCTTCCATTAAAAGGATGTTATTTCACCAGAGGTATCTCAAAAATAGTATTTGAAGTAGTCATCTATTTATTTCGTTTCATTACTTAAGTCAGTTCAGAATATTTTACTTATGTTTTTCAAACCTCATGATATGTTCATATTAACTCTGGAAGCTGTCAGTTCAATCACCATACTATGGGATAGTGTGGTCATGTGCAGGCCTCTACAACCCTTCTTTTAATACAATTTTACAATTACTACCACCACTACTAAAACGAGTACTATAAGTTTCACCAAAATGAATACCGTATTCAATAAATTTAATGAAGGTGGTCGATAGAGTGCAGTCGCATCAACAAATGAACTACTTCAATGCAATTTGCAACGTTAAATAGAAGGTTATAATTATTTTTTAAATAACCTATTAAACTTTCGTTATTTTAACACTAGAAGCATCTTCAAGAACTTCTCTGATGATTGAACTTTGTTACCGAATGCGGTAGTTTCTGTGTTTATTTGCAAGAAATATTCAAATCGTCACATACACATGCGGCTTTACGGTTGCGAGTGATTATAATTTGATATGGGCGCAAATGGTATAGAAGCTAAAAAGCTCTAAAGATCACCAATATTGTGATAAGCCAAGAACCCTGGGTGTAGTTTGAATGATAAAACCTGCATCTAGCGTTAGGAATAATGGCATAGTATGCAAAATCGAAAGTCAAAGAATACGCGTTGTTAGGACAACCGATAAACAATATGTAACATTCCATGCTTGGTGTCATAGCGCTGATGGACACGGCTCCGAACACATTATATGAAAGAAGTGTACAGAGGACGTTGAGAGCCGTGATCTTGTGGAAGGACTCAGCGAGGGAATGAGTCTTTATAAAAATATTGAAGCAAACACACGTAAGTGGTTGCTGAGGTCGAACGGATTTTCAGCATAGGCTGAGAATTATATAAAAGATAGTGGGGCGGGAATTCATGATTAGTTTAAGGTTTGAGAGCTTGGTATTGTTTGAATTATAGTATTAAATTGTAATTGGGAATTTTATTAATGTAGTAGTTGGAATTTCGAATTAAAATAGACTCCGTGTTTTGAGGGAGTGTATAATAGGGTAGCTCCGTAGATGCAAATTTTTTTTCAAAGTTGCTGAATATAGTGGGTCGCGAGAAGGTGTTTCATACGAAACACAGATAAGGAAAGTCGCGACTGCGTATTAAATTTGTGGGTAAGTCCTAGAAATAGCAAATCGTTGAGGACACACTGGATCATTTTTCATTTAGGCAAGAACGTGAGGAATTGGTATAACAAGGATTCCGTGGGCAACATTCAGCTAGTCAGCCGAGAATCCATTTCTCAAGATATTATAGTAAGGTTACGAATTATATTCAAACCCGTACGGTGTATTAATGTTCTTCATTGGTAAAGCAATTCCCATGAGCTCGAAAGAATTTGTAACATATGTAAGAATAAATGTTAATTTTTTTATTGTTGAAAAAGGCAGCTAAATTATATTAGTTGCCATCAAACTAATAATTGGTTTCAATCAATAGAACTTCCAAGAATCGTGAATCTGTATAGAATTACACGTCCACATGCAACAGGTAAGGAGTAATATGTTGTACGTGGAACTCATGATTAAATTTAATAAATTAGTGTTAACATTGAGAGACTTTGTGAGTATAGCAGGGCAACGGTAGAAGAACAATATTAACAATATCAGGGAAAGTAATCGCCGTCATAATATTAGATGTTTGCTGTAAATAATAATCAGATTTGGCAATTGCAAAATATGATAAAGAATAAAATAATTTCACGATATATTTTTTTGGCCTTCAATACAAATACATTATTGAAACAAAACTTAATTTATTTTTTCAAATTGGTGACTCTATCAACGCAATATCTTGAATTGTTACCGTAGAATTGAAATTTGTCATATCTCAAATACAATGAGCTATTACTAATTCAGGTGACTTCAGATTACATACGTTCTCAGAAATGCGGAAAATGAATTAAATATCAAATACGACATTTGTTTTTACTATTTTGAAGCAACACACATTTATTAAATGTAAACATTTTCTTTACGTATTCCATTCAATTTTTTCCATACATTCTTCCATTCAAAAAAATTAAGTGAAACTGCAGCATTTCATCAAAATTTAAAACAAAAATTTGATGTGAATATGTGAATTACTATCTTCTTAATATACTACTTACATGCTTGAAACACTATTATCAAATTAATCGATGAGATCACGTCTCATTATAATGTGGTGATATACTACGTCCCGATATAATATAGTAATATGCTTAGATTGTATTTAATGTGATTAATAATGTACTCAAATGATATGTAGTAGCTATGTCCTATCGTTTCCTCACCAACCATTTTGGAACTGTTTGGACCATTTTAGATATTAGTGTTTTCACGCATTCATGTTGAAATTGAAGGGGAAAAAGATCAATCCGTCAGAGTATCTTTTTACAAAAATCTCAAGATAAAGTGTCTTCCACCAGATCATCGTGTATAATTTATTCGTAGGCTTTGAAGCAGTGAATTGAAAGGTTTGCACAAACTAGAAAAAGTATTAAAAATAAATTTATTTTCTCAAGAACTTTCAATAATAATTTAAAGGATGATGAAATGAAAGGGCTGAGATCTAAAATCCTTACGTTATTAATTTTGCTATTCAATTTTGTTTCCATCTGTGTGTCAGTATTCAATGGCCAGTGATTACAACTCGTTCATCATTCGAATAGTTAATATTTTAAAGGAATAGTTTGAATTTTTTAAATATGAACACTTTTTATTATTCTGATTATACCAAGGATATTTACATTTTATCTAAGCAATGATTTATAGTTTCATTACATATTAACAAGGCATTAAGGACGTAATCATTGAACCACTACACATGAATGTTAATATAGAAGTTTTTTACATATTCTAAACTTATTATATAAATTATTCAGTTTTAAATATAGAATGAATTTTTTTCAAAAAAAATTGCATTTGGCATTCTGCTTTTATGATTCTTTCAGTGGGCTATAAAAGAGAACGCTATGGGCCGTTGGAGCCAAAATATTTATGACTGTATTAATTAATCAGTTTTATGCATCAATTGAATTATAAAGCGCGAATACAAAAAAATGAAATTGAAATCCGAACATAAAACTGAGCGCTCCATTTCCCTTGAGGCTTGGCTCGGCGTCGTGCGCAGGGTAGCGTGCAGGCGCCATCGCGCCCATCGTCGCATCGTCTTGGAACCGCCGCCAGCGCCATGCTCTGGCCCCGCGGGGCGCCGCGCCGCGCCTTCGCCGATATTTCTGAAACAACCCTCGGCCGCGGCGGGAGCTCTACTGCCACTGCCCGCCTATGTAGACTCCGCCCGCCGCCCGCCGCCCACCCGCCCGCCGCCCGCCGTCCGCCGCCCGCCGCCCGCCGCCCGCCGCCCGCCGCCCGCCGCCCGCCGCCCGCCGCCCGCCGCCCGCCGCCCGCCGCCCGCCGCCCGCCGCCCGCCGCCCGCCGCCCGCCGCCCCGCCGCCCGCCGCCCGCCGCCCGCCGCCCGCCGCCCCGCCGCCCCCCCGCCCGCCGCCCCGTCGCCCCGTCGCCCCGTCGCCCCGTCACCCCGTCGCCCCGTCGCCCCGTCGCCCCGTCGCCCCGTCGCCCCGTCGCCCCGTCGCCCCGTCGCCCCGTCGCCCCGTCGCCCCGTCGCCCCGTCGTCCCGTCGTCCCGTCGCCCCGTCGCCCCGTCGCCCCGTCGCCCCGTCGCCCCGTCGCCCCGTCGCCCCGTCGCCCCGTCGCCCCGTCGCCCCGCCGCCCCGTCGCCCCGTCGCCCCGTCGCCCCGTCGCCCCGTCGCCCCGTCGCCCCGTCGCCCCGTCGCCCCGTCGCCCCGTCGCCCCGTCGCCCCGTCGCCCCGTCGCCCCGTCGCCCCGTCGCCCCGTCGCCCCGTCGCCCCGTCGCCCCGTCGCCCCGTCGCCCGTCGCCCCGTCGCCCCGTCGCCCCGTCGCCCCGTCGCCCCGTCGCCCCGTCGCCCCGTCGCCCCGTCGCCCCGTCGCCCCGTCGCCCCGTCGCCCCGTCGCCCCGTCGCCCCGTCGCCCCGTCGCCCCGTCGCCCCGTCGCCCCGTCGCCCCGTCGCTCCGTCGCTCCGTTGCTCCGTTGCTCCTTTCCTCTTGCCGTCCAGTCGTCCCGTGAGTTGATCGGCGTGTCGCCTTGGTCGGCGTGTCGCCTCTTCGCCTCGTCGTCCCTCCGTCCCGCATTTCCGCCAGCCTATCACACCGTCCCGTCGTTTTGCCGTATTACCGTCCTGGCGTCCTCCTGTCCTGTCACGGTGTTCCGCCGTCCCATGAATATTGCGATTTCCGCCACCGTCACTGCTCCGCCCATGTCTCCGCTACCATCTCCACCTCCGCCAGCTGCCAAGCCTGTTTCAACATCACCACCACCAACGCCATCACCACCGCCATCCACCTCGCCGTCATCACCACGACCTCCACAACCGCCTCAACCACCACCACCACCACCACCGACCGCCAGCGCTGCCGCCGCCCCCTACGACAACGACAATGTCTTCTCTCGCGCGATTCTCTAGCGCATTTCCTTCCGCACTTATTTATGGCGCACCCCGCGGTCGTGAGCGATGGTGTTGATCTCGCGCGGGTTAATCCGTCCACACCCACGCGGCCGGCGGCGCCAGCGCGACTGCCGCGCTGCGGGCGGCCTTCTGGCGAAGCCCCCGCTCCAGACGCGCCTCCGCGCTCCCGCCGCCGCCGTCGGCCAAGTCCGCCTCCCAGCCACTGTGGGCCGAATCCGCTATCCGGGAACTGCACTTGAGCCGGTTCAAGATTAGCGATCTGCGAAAAGAAAATCAAGGTGTGTGGTGTTGGTTTCTGGTTTGGCGTACTTATACTGTACCTAATACTTACAATGAGAAATATTATCAGATTAAGAAACTTTGTGGAGGATACTTTAGTGTCATTGGTATTGGATTTAATATTTTGTATATACATTTATTAAATTACGTCAAAATTATATTAAATTGAAAAGTAACACTGAATTGTGCAATGCAATTAGTAAAATTAGTAACGCTACAGTTTTTAGATTTCATATTAATAATCGCTCGTGTAAATTTAGGAACGTTCTTTCTATATCGGTCGTATTGTGCTAGTCCACATTGCTCTGTTAAGAACCGTACTTCAACATCAGAATAACACTGGACTGATTTACTGTATATTCATGCGCCGAGTAAATGAAATTGAACAAGCGTAATAAAGTGGCACTTAAGTGAACTACTGCGGGAGAGATTGCTTTTGTTTTCTCTGTCCAAAGTTGAAGTTAATACACTAGTGATACAGGAAGAAACATTTTAAATCAGTAAGAAATATGAGAGGTTGAATGTTATATCTAAGGGTATGGGATCTAACTAGTGACCTGCATCAACAAACATTATGTTGATTGTGTTGATACACACTGCAGAAAACAACTAATAAAATACTTCCGTATAACACTGCACACATTGAAATATTTTAACAGAAATAGTCTTCACGAATATTGTAATAACGTAGTATACAGTTTGTACGAAACAGTAAAAGAGTTCAGGGAGAACAGTACAACAGTTATTTACATACAAAAAATTTAAAAAAAATGCTGTGTTTTAACGCAAACGTGAATATCATATGGCGGGTAGCTTTCTCCTTCAAGCATTACTTTTGTATGACGTCATCTGTGTCGTGACAATCCACGACTGAGTATGGTAATTAAGTTTGAACATGGTATGAGAATAGGCGCAATAACGCAATCAAATATTTGCATTTTTCAATCAAAAGTGAAATTTTTTCATTGTTTCTGTATATTTTCCAAGCCCTTGGCATCAAATAAAAAACAGTGACACCTCTCATATGAAAGGAGGCGGCATAATTATTTTCCAATATCTGCTCGCATTCGAAATTAGTAATATAGATGACAGGTCTATTTTTAAGTCTAATGGCAGGAGATACAGGAAAACTCATGAAATAAAAATTTGGTCAAATTATTAAAGATTTCTAATAAAATTTGGTTAACAGACACGAAGGACTTATCCATTTTGGTTGCATAAAACAATGTCGTCCACATAATAATTGTGTCTGTATATTATTGCATCTATACTGAAACCATAATAATAAGTCGTAAGCTTTAATTCACATAACGTATGTAATAAGAAAAAATACAATTATAAACATAATGTATATAATAAGAATAAGAATAATGGATGTAACAAAAATTTTCTGATTATGTACGCCTGTCTTCGCTTTCACTTATTGGCGGAACCTGAAATTTTCATTTATAGCTCAAAGATCGCAGGTATACTTCTATATCTCCTCGATCTTTATACGCGTATTTTTTTATGATTAGTTGCTACTCCTTCTATTTGCCTTTGATTAATTTAGTAGGACTTCATATGCGGGTGCTCAGAGGGGGAATGTGGCCCCCCGAATAATTTGAAAGGGACCCTGAAACCCTACGTAATAAAATACTTTATTTTCTTAAATACCTTCAGTTCCTTATTTTCTATTTTTTAAGCTGGTAATTTGGAAAACTAGTATATATTTAGGTAAGAACCCCTCCAAATCATATGGTAAGCTTGTAAATTGTTCAACATAAAATCAATTATTTTATTTATTTTTTGTATCATTTAAGTTATTATTCCATCATCCTTGTATGTTGTATTTATTTCCTGGTAAAATGTATCTAATGTAAGAAGTGTTTAATGAAAAACGAGGAGTACCAGAGGGGCTCAGAAATGTAATTGACCTTTCTTTTTCAGGTTACGCGAGGCTGGTGCATTACATTATAATTGTACATATTGATAGGAACTTCGTTATTCCTCTGATACATGTATGTTATTACAAATATTTCTAGATGAAAGAATTACAACAGGCGACAATTTTCTAAAACTTGGAACGCTATCCTTGATCGGTGTTCATAGTACGCTGCGGACACGGTTGTCCACAAGATGCCATGCAATACAAAATTCTGACGGGAAACGTGGATGAACTGCCCGCTTATCCGTACTCATTTGGCGTATACATATTAGAGCTGTATAACTGGAAGTTCTAATTTTAGAACTCTTGTGTTATTGGACCTTCTGACTCGCATGACTTTTATCGCATTATAACTGCAAAACACTCCTTCAGTTGCCTTGAACGTACTGAGAATTAAATCTTGTATCCGTGGACCTAACGACCTGAAACTTTCTGAGGTAGATATGAAACTGAGGTAGATGTGCAAAAAGTGGCTTATCTGCTACGAATGAAATCTGTGAAACGCCAGTTCCCTGAAACCATTTCCTTTCTCACTATTAATATATAACATGATGTACAGTCATATTCAAAGTGAATGCGAAAGAGAGTATACGTACCTACTTTTCGTGGAACTCTGCATAGGTTTCCATTATATGCTAGTTCCAAAGAACTTTCCAAAGTACACATGGTCACATATCTATGATACGTATGTGGCCATTGCAAAAAATGGTCTGAGCGGTAAAAAATGATATTTTTCAGACTTGTTTATTCATTATATGAAAAACGTAACAAAATATTTTTCTCATGAAATATTAAAAAAAAAAAACACAGTATAGTTATGGTTCCATTACACCCCCCAGAAATTCCAAATGCAACCGCTGCTGAATTAGCTGAAAATTGTTCAGGTACTTCTTCAGTTTTCATTCCATTACGAATGCTAAATACTTATTTATTAATGAAACAATCCTGCAATTTATCCTACCAAAACCTCATGCATACAGTGAGGACTTCACATGCTTGTAATTTTACACCGTACTTCTCAAGCATGTCATGTGTGCATGACACAGGAGAAATTTTCTCACTTCATGGTGTCTGTGACAAGACCAAATTATCGGTTACCAGGAAATCTAGTGAGGGCAAGTTAAACCTGACGTCAACCGAAAGAATCAAATTGCCTTAAGGTACACAAAATCTGAACTCTGTAATTAACGTTATAACATATAGTTAAGATATATTTTAGTATCGGTTTTCACGAATATTCTCGTATAGTATATCCACTGTAAATCTTCATTATCAAAACATTTACTTGCCATATTATGGTTAGAGAAATTTCTTTGTCTGAATCCGCCATTTTAATCCTATCATTAATGATGTAACTGGTGCTGTGCATATCATGCGCATATTAACCCCCCTCTACCTAGTTCGCCATTTTGTTTTCTTACAATATGCTTAACAAGCTTGCTATGTTTGCATAATGCATAGGAATTTTTTCACTTTATTGTGACAGTTTCAGAAACGTGAACAGCCAGCCAAACTATTCAGCATTTCTAAAACAATCAACAACCTTCAACTTTATTTATCACAACTCAATTACTGGATCAATTTAAAGCTCACTTTTAGAATTAGAAGACCAAATTATCGGCAACCAGGAAATCTGATATGAGCAACTTCAACCTGACATTCATCGACAGAATCAAATTTAAGCACATCACTAATGATCCAACTGATGCTGTGATTATCACACCGATTTTCACCCATCCTATACCTATACCATTCACATCAACCACAAGCCCGACCTCAAAGTCGACCCGCAAAGAGCGCACTCTGGTGTCAAAAGTGCCATGGCCCAATTCGTGGATCAATGGGTGCGCTCTGATGAAGCGGGGCTAAGAGTTCCTGAACACAGGCATTCCATTGTTCCATCTATCCCGCCGTTTTATATCGAGTGGTCAGAACTGGAACAGTGTGATATTCTGTGTGTTGAGAACCATGAATCTATCCCAAACCAATGTTATTATTCTTGAAAATTTCTGTAATGTCATCAATTGTTGTAATATCCCTTCAGCTCCTGATTGCTGCCTAGCAGGGTTAACAGGTGAGGATATTAAAAGGCGGCGGTTCCGCTACTCTCTATATCTAGGGTCTCTATGTTGTGACGCTATGATAAAACTGTGACTACTTCACTCATGTCTGGCCGTGACGTAAGAAACCAATGCTAAGCAAGAATATGTTCAAATTAAACAAATCTCAGATGCCTATTGCCATGTGATTATCATAAGTAATATCACGGGAAGTGCTGTGGTAGCTGACTCGCGTACCGAGAAGTGAATGAAGGTTAGCACAGCTCTTCGAGTAATATTTGGTGTAACTATTTTACGAAATAAGACATTATGTGAATCGAATGGATTATTAAAATCACAGGAATTACGAAAATAAGAAATATTACTCAAAATTGCTACCGATATACGTGAAACTTCCATTGAGCTCCGAGTTGTCACTGATTCCTGAAGAAAGTTATAATCAAGTAACATATAAACAACTGTTTAATGCAGGAAATGATTTCAAATATAATTCGATTTTATGATAATAAAACTTTCAAAAGAAATTTTTACAAAGCTACTTACAACAAGATTTATTAAAAATACTATTATTATAGGAAGTTTTCTATGTCTTTGTATTCCGTAGAAGTATTTGAAATTGAAGATGTAGTGAACATGGCTGAAATAGCAGCGGGATTATTCAATTTAGAAAAGATAGAACACACGTGTGCACTCATTAAAGTATTTTTCTGAATAATTTTGGTTGTAACGTTCCACATAGTTTTCATAGCATATTCTTTGTACTCATCACCTAATATTTGCACATTAATTGCCTAAAATACGTTTAATTTCTTTACTTATATTTTGTGCTGTGTATTTGTATTTTCTTTCTTCACAAAATTCTTGAAATTGCTTCCACACGCTGTCTTCGTTTCATTTGCTGTTTTTTGACATTGAATCCTCAATAATAGATTCTATTTCAGAGTGTTCAACATTACCAAAACGACACATTTTAATATTATATTGATGCTCACAAGCTATTGTGGACCTAAAACAATTGCTATCTTTATCTTTAAAAGGTAAACGAAGTGATTACAGTGGAGTGAAAAAGGTAAACAAAGTGACAAAACAATACGTAACTTTCAATTGTTTTAATCGTTTTTATGCCCATTTATAATCCTATCATATTTAGGAGAATCTTGTAGGATTTAAGAATAAATATATTGCGATTATTTAATAGTACATTATGAAATGATGATGTAATGATGGGTATTAATACATGAGTGTGATATTACGATACGAGCAAGGTACGAACGAGTATCGTAAACTTCACACGAGTGTATTAATACCCATTACATCGAGTTTCATATAGTACATTTTCTATGACTTATGCTAACTTTTATAAGTTAATTTTTACATTCAATTGTTTCGTAACAGTTGACATCCAGGATTTAGCCATGGCCACCTAGCGGACAGCTCGCTACCCTTGCCTCAGATGTCTTCGGTGTTCCAGTCAGCATGCGAAAGAGTGCAAAAGTTGCAGTAGTAATTCCGACTCACCATTTTCGCTTTTTCTCTTATTTCTGGAGATGCCAAGTCCACTTCTGATTCACTACACATCTATCTATATATATATCAAAGAAAGTCGTGTTAGTTACACTATTTATAACTCAAGAACGGCTGTACCGATTTGGCTGAAAGTTGGTGAGCAGGAAGCTTAGGGCCAGGAGACGGACATAGGATACTGTTTATCCCGTTCGACAGCGTTCCTGTGTGAGAACGCACGTTTTCGCGTGATTTCGCATGTTAGTGGTCATTGTTGCCTGTGGTAACCCATTGTTGTAACGTCGCACTGATAACAGAAGGCGATAATTGCTCATAATTGCCGTGATTCCATGTCTTTTTATTCTGTAGTGGTATGAATGTTGACCCAGGCACGAACGAAACGGACCCTTTCTTCAACTCCGTATGGAGTGAGCGCGCGGACTACGACAGAAGGTAAGAAATAAACAATAGTACGAGCTAGCAGAGGTACGGGCAATCGCTAATGTGGCACCCAATTATAATTCAGGGCTAGGGCAGGGCAAGATAGTGCGCGTGACGAGGAAAAGATTACAATCGTCGTGAGATTTCGTAAGAGAATATTACCGTGGCGCACTAGCGTGGACCATCGTGTTTGATAAGAAGTAGTATATTGTTACATTAGCGCCGCGACGTGAGGCGGCGCGGTATCAAAGGGGGGCGGAAAGAGAGGAGGAGATTATATTACATATATATATATATATATATATATATATATTATATATATATATATATATAAAAGAAAGTCATGTTAGTTACACTATTTATAACTCAAGAACAGCTGTACCGATTTGGCTGAAAATTGGTGAGCAGGAAGCTTAGAGCCAGGAGACGGACATAGGATACTGTTTATCCCATTCGACAGCGTTCCTGTGTGAGAACGCACGTTTTCGCACGTTTTCGCGTGATTTCGCATGTTTTCGCGTGAAGGTACTTAACTGAAGAGTGCAACCTATGCACCAAAATACAGGAACAATAATGAGTGATTAATCTACTTAATTTTTTATTTGTATTTTCTAATAAACAATTTAACTTAATAAATTCCAAAATCTGCTTATTTATTGTCTTTATAAGCCGGTCCCTATGATTACAGCTTTGTATTTCTCTCTTAAACAAAAATCAATTCCAAAAAAACGCTCTGCTGCGTTATAGATTTTTTTAATTATCTATTTAATATCAGAGCGTTTTTTTTGAAATTCTACTTTGTTTGAGAGAAAAACACAAATCTGCAATTGCTTTATTATCACGAGTGCAACAAGGATAGTACAGTTTCTCACAGTGAGTGCGACGCGAGAAAAAGATGGGACCGGCTGTTAAGGCGGAACAGAGTTCGCCGGGTCAGCTAGTATATATATAAAAGAAAGTCGTGTTAGTTACACTATTTATAACTCAAGAACGGCTGTACCGATTTGGCTGAAAATTGGTGAGCAGGAAGCTTAGAGTCAGGAGACGGACATAGGATACTTTTTATCCCGTTCGACAGCGTTCCTGTGTGAGAACGCACGTTTTTGCATGTTTTCGCGTGATTTCGCTTGTTTTCGCGTGATTTCGCAGGTTTTTGCGTGATTTCGCGGGTTTTCGCACCTTTTCGAGGGTTTTCGCACGTTTTCATGCGTTTTCGCACGTTTTAACGCGTATTCGTATGTTTTCGCGCCTTTTCGCCTAAGTTTTCTGTGCAGAAGCGTTCTGCAGCGGAGAACAAGCAAGCAATCAAGCAAAGATACAAATGAAGCTAATAAAAGCGTGTTAAAAAGTGAAGTGAAGTGTAATTAGATAGATTTTTTAATTATCTATTAATATCAGAGCGTTTTTTTAAATTCGTCTTTGTTTGAGAGAAAAACACAAATCTGCAATTGCTTTATTATCACGAGTGCAACAAGGATAGAACAGTTTCTCACAGTGAGTGCGACGTGAGAAAAATATGGGACCGGCTATTAAGGCGGAACAGAGTTCGCCGGGTCAGCTAGTTTTAGACTAAAGAATTGACCGGCTTTTAAAGGTAACCAAACCGTAGCCACAAATTACACAATATCACTTGCATTCAAATCTTAACGTCAGTCACATGTTCCCTCCAATAACTACCACTGCGCTAGTGAAATAAGATCAAAGTGCAAGTACGGTCCAATTTATTTTAAATAATATTCCACGTAAAAATGACTAATAATAAAAAAATTAAAAGTGACAAGCATAATACAATATTAAATGCAATTTTAATGTACATGTGCCATGGTGTCGAAAGTGCCGTCGATTCGCGGATCGATGGGCGCGCTCAGATGAACAATAAAACAATGTTTCACGCTCATTTGTTTTGATCGTTGATATGCTCAGATGCCAGAAGATTTTTTATCTTTTGGCGTTTAGGAAAATATTCTGGAAATATTTCGGAGGAAATATCTTACGCTTTTTAATCGAATTACCTCACACATTTTCCTCAAAGTTCCGAAATTGAACGCACTGAAATAAAATTTCAATGCTGAATGTTCATTCCGTTTTCAAATGAAACTAGTAGAGATGTAACTGTTGTAGTGCATATCATACGCACGTTAACCCACCCTATACCTCTCCTATTCACGTCAAGCACAAGCACAACCTTATAGTCGACCCGCGTAGTGCCTTGGCGTCGAAAGTGCCGTGGTTCGATTCGCGGGTCGATGGGCGCGCTCTGATAAAACGACGCTGTGATATAACAATGCTTCACATTAATTTGTTTTAATCGTTCGTATGTTCACAAGTTCAGTTAAATAAATATCTTCCCCTTTTTATTCAAATTATCTCTCTTAAATCTTCCTGGAAGTTACGTAATGCACGCACCTCAATAGAATTCCAATGGATAATGTCCATTCCGATTTCAAATGAAATGACTAGGGATGTAACAGTTGTTGTGCATATCAAGCGCACTTTAACCCACCGTATACCTTCACTATTCGCGTCAAGCACAAGCACAACCTCAAAATCGACCCGCGTAGAGGGCGCCCTGGCGTCGAAAGTGCCGTGGTTCGATTCGCGAAAGTGCCGTGGTCGATGGGCGATGGGCGCGCTCTGATGAAGCGGCGCTGTCAGCCCGCGCCGTGCCGCGCCGCGCCGCGCCTCCGCTGGATTGGAAAGCCATTTGCCGAGTAAACAAATTACCGGGACCGCCGCGCCGCGCCGCGCTGGCCCCGCCGCTTGCGGTGGCCGAAGCCTGCCGTCACTCCGCGTGACGCGGGCAAGAAGCTGCCCGGGCAGCCGGCCTCCCACCGCGCAGCTGTGCGTGCGCCCTCGCGGGCCTGTGAGAGGGCGAGAGCGTTGTGCGTTCGAGGGTGGGTTTTGATTCATTGAATTTTTCGTGTTTTCGGGCGCGTCAACTGCTTTGGTCATTAGTCCCGTTAGTGTAGTGCATGCTCTTTTTCTCGGAAGATGGCGGTGATCTTCCCCCGCTGGATGGCGAGATCCGGCGCCGACCTACCGTGGCTAATGGGGTTTCCCCCCAACCAGGACTCTTTCACCAGTGGGGCACCGCCCCAGCCGGGACAAGCTCTAAGTTCCCGACCGGTCTCCCGGAATATGTGGTAGTGTAGTGCATGTTAGTGTAAGTGTGTGTAAGGGGAGAGGATAGGACAAGGAAGAGGAAGGACAGATTGTGCGCGCTCCGTGGCTCGTTTTTTATGGTACTGCTCCAGTATTTGCCTGGTGTTGATCGGAGAAACCACGGAAAACTACCGATCAGAGCAGCCGGCCGCTAGAATTCTTCTCCAGACAGCGACTGAATTCGACCTAGCCGAAAAGCTAGTGTCGAAAATCCTGTCGCGGATGGGGTTCGGTGGGAGAGGAAAGAATGAGGAGTCGCAACGCTCCACGAAGAGGGTGCTGTTGTGGAGTTGGTTTGATTGTCTGGATTCATCGCATGCTTCAGTGTGAATAAGTATGTTGCGTTACCTCAAAATCTAACGTACTAACGTTTCTCCGAAAAATATTATAAACATTATTATTATTTTGCTCGTGATGAGGCCATTTTGGACCACGCAGGACATGCACTTGCACGAGCTCAGTATAATTTTTATCAGGTTGCAAGTCTTGCATGTAACTAATCAGGGGGAACAGCATTACGCTGAATCCGATTTTTATACCCGACGGCTGTTAGTCGTGTTGGGATGGAAGATGGAATGATGATGATAATGAAGGATGAATGGACGGCACACACAAAGGGGAGAACATACATACAACCATGTCCGAACTGGGACTGGAACCCGCGACCCTTCGGTCCGAAATCACTACGACACTACTGCATTAGCGGTCCCGTCCACCTGGCCAACTTATTATTATTATTATTATTATTATTATTATTATTATTATTATTATTATTATTATTATTATTATTATCATCATCATCTTCATCAACAATCATCATCATATACTATCATTTCTATAAGGTGTTGTGTAAACATTCCTTGTCCGGATTAACTACTCAGTCAATAGCAGCAAATAGCTGTCATTTGAGAAGTCTCTGACGTCTGCACGTGCAGTTTATATTTTTATGTTGTATACACATTAATAAAATGAGAAAACAAAGAAAAGAAAAGAAAGAAATGTCGGCATCACGCGAAACGTGGCGGTAAGGCGGGTGGTATCGGGGCAAGGCAAGGCTGTACAGGGCGAGAACGGAGGCAAAGAGCTGGGTAGATTTGAGTAGAGCACGGGAGAGCAGAGCACGGGAGAGCAGAGCAGGGCAGACCATAGGTCACGCCAGGCTAAACTAGGAAAAGGATACACTGTAGAGAGAATGTATCTCTTTTCCTGTCTAAATAGGTGAAGAAGGTAAATAATTATCTAGTCAAGTAAAAGGATTCGGTTTGAAATTCCCCATGCAATTTAACCCTTCTTTATTTCGTGAATCGATTTACCCTAAATAGTTGCATCACGGAGGAAACAACGGATTCAGAAATTGGGCGCAAACAAAACATTCAATCAGTCAAAAATGTTTTTATACGGTTCTTAATGCACATTAATCTATTGTCAGATTTACGTAAATATAAACTATAAACATAATATTGTTATATGAGAAATCTTTTTGAAATTTAACGTAATGAAACGCATGCACGTGTAACATCTGATTGTGGTGTGACGATATTTTCTCAATCACGGAAGGCACGTCTTCCAGCCATTGAAGATTACTCGCAGCTTGTGATTTTGGGACATGCGATGGACAGTCTGCTAGTTGATACATTTGTGAACGTAATTCATGGGAGCTGGGTGCAGCAACAAGTACAGCTTTCATTTCAACCCAATTAGTGGATCCCGCGTCCCTTTCATAAGTTCAGTTTTATCTGCCTTTGTATATCCTCTGATTTGTCTGTTATTATCTTCTCTTGTAATGAATCCGGAAATAAGATATTCCATGAACCAGCTACACATTTCATATTGCATGCTTGACCTTTCACTTCTCGTAATTATAAGTTAATATTATAGTGTGACGTACGATTTTTTTTAAGGCGGTTAAAACATATGCCACAAAGTTTTTTTTTATCTTTTCCCGTAGATGATGGGTAACCAAGAAAAGAATTGACGAAATAAGTTGTAGCGTCATCAATTTAATATTATGTTATTTCATCTGAAAGCTCGATTGAAATACTACAGTTTTGTTCACAGCCTACCTCAACTTGCCCGTACTTTACCATATTATGATTTTAGTTGATAGAAATATTTGCATGTTTCTTTATTTCTGAACGGAGGAATTAGTAGCAGATGTAAACTGGGCGTTGAAGCGTCATCGCCTAATTCTTGCGATGACGAATTACCATCACTGTCTTGCAGATAATCATCTTCCTTTCTGTCCGATTCATCACCAATTTCAAAATCAGTAGATTCATCTAGCACATCCAAAACCATTTTTCTAAATTGTTCTTCTTTATCGACGACATTGAATGATAAAAATACCAGAAGGAATAATAAATGCTTCCAATAGCACACGGTATTCGAACGAGAAATCGAACACTCGGCAACGGTCGCATCACGTCAGATAACCTCTGGGTCAGCGCACGAGCTTAAGAAATATGTCACCGGTCGAGGTTTTAACTCACACTACTACGCATCTCCCAATCGACTTGAAAGATGTTTGCAAAAAGGTACTGAGAACAGTGCGATCATTCTCAGTTTCGCAACAAAATGGCAAGCAAAAAAAAACAACGAGGAAACCTCCGTGACGTGACTGAAGAAGGGTTAACCTCACAGCTTTCCAGTAATAATAATAATAATAATAATAATAATAATAATAATAATAATAATAATAATAATAATAATAATAATAATAATAATAATAATAAAATTAACAATAATAAAAAGTTTATTCTAAGAAAATTAATAAGAGCACATTTCACCATTGTCTTGACTTGCAATTGATTAGATTATACTTCTTTTCCCAAGCCCTTTTTTTCAGCTTTTTATTTTCATGGCATTGGAAGCCATATTGCGGATACCTTACGCGGGAAATATAAATATTTTTAGTCGTAAAATGAATAGTGGTAATGAGTTTGTTTCGTTCTGAGTAAATGTTACCTGATGTAGGTATAGAATTGTGTGAATTTCAAGAAGTGTTCGTGAAGTAATATTTCAAGATATGGTTTCTTTCATGACCCACTTTTTAAATGTTTCGTGTTTCTTAACATTTTCAATTTATTCCATTCGTTTTACTCTAAATAATTTAAGAAGAAAATGATTTTCAACAGTATGCTTTTCACATAATTGGGTGAATTATCTAGAAAAGATTCCCGGATCCGAGCAGGCATTCCGTCATATCGTGTCAAAAGGTAGAAATTTCATACTCTCACTTTAATTTATAATATTATGTATATTGTGAATCTCTTTTGATTTGGTTTCCAGTAGGAAGTTATACAAGTTGATGTTTTTGAGTGCTATAGTTTTAAACAGGTGGGACAAGATCTAGGAAATTTTAAATATATCACAATATTCTTATGACATATGACGTGTGTCCTATTCTCTGGTGGTATCGAAATAAACTCCTTTTATGTCCTGCGCATATATTGGCATCGCATGGATGTTACTCAATGGATTATTTTGCATGGATTTAGATGTTCCTATATTTTATTACTGTGTTGTACACCAAGATGCATTAGAAAGTTAGAAGTTATTATAACAAATATTTCACATTAGAATATATGTCGCGTTAGAAATGCACCAACATTTTCGGAAAGAAATGAGCGTGAATACTTCATAACATTCCGTGTTAACTGTGCTAAAACAATGCTCCACGCTCATTTGTTTTCAGTTTTTATGATGTTCAGGTGCTCATTTTTTTCTTTTTCTCTTTCATAAATAGATATTGAAGGGGAGAGGAGGGAGACAGGATCCTTGTGGGACCCCTGCGTCTATTGTATGTTGTGTTGAAAGTGTATTTTTTATTTTAACTTTAAAATTTCTGTTGGTCAGAAAGCTATGAATGATGTTACATAGATATTGTGGAGTACAATACCAGTTTTTGAATGTTCATTTATCCGCCCTTGGTTTCCGTTGCTTAGCAGCGAGTTTCAACTAGACGGTGCGGAATCAATGCCGCGGACGCAACTTCTGAATCTCCTGAGAGACGCTGAGGAAGGAAATACTTGAGGCCAATGCTTGCGGCACCCTTCATAAATTCTTTCGAGGAATTTTGAAGTAATTGAAAGTTTTGAGCACGAAGAAGTTCTCCCGAATTCTTCACAATGCTTAGAGAGCAGAACATGGATGGGGCGAGTTGCGCTACTAGACCTCTTCCACATCGTCAGCGTGTCTGACCTGCAACTTCTGGTATTGGACGAAAATGAAACGAAATTTGTTGGCGTTTCCTTATTCTTGATAACAAGATTTACAGAGCGAACCTGCAGAAAAGTAAAGACGTGAAAAAACAGATTGTCTGTGGATGCAAAGTAAGTGACAATGGCATGATTATTGTTGTTATTGGAGCAAATAAGTGCCTTTATAAGATACATGTTTTATTCGTACAATACTAGTGTGTGTATACTTGTCAACTAAATGCAGAAAAGTCGTTGAATATTATGAATATATTGATTAAATATTATATTAAAATCATATCTTATTTTATTTAAAGGAAGGTTTAAAAATAATTTTTCAATTTTTTTAATGAATTTAAATAGAAGTTAGGGTTTAATTTATAAAGAAGATGTTATTATAATCACTGCTAAATATTATACAGGAGAAAGGCTATCTACGAAATGAATTAAAGTGGAATAGAGATGTAAAAATTATAATCTTTACGTTGATACGTTTCATGTACGCGTTCTTTTCTTCTGAATTAGAATAAATGGCTGCGTTTTGTTAAATTTTCAATGTTGTTATATTGATTTGATAGTGTTTTCTTTGTATTTTATTATAATAATCAAAATACATGGTAATAGAATTATATATTCACATCAATAGATGCAGTTAAAACAACCGTACCAATAGAAATGAGCAAAACATTATCTTTATTTTTTAAACATTAAGGATTTTTCTTTAGAGCAAACTTTGAGGCATATCCTCATCCAAATGTGATATTCGCTTTAAATGCAAGGTAGTGGGCTTTATATGGGTTATATCTTACTACTGTGACCCAGTTTTATAATCTAATTTTTAAATTTAATTCGTATATTAAATTAAAAGAGCGAACGCTTATCTTCTGTCTTAAGTGACGTCGTTTGATTGTGAAGTTGCAATTGTTCTATTAAAAGCAATATTACTGGCATAAGTTTCCTGAATTCACGAGCTCCCTTGCTCAATTCTGAAGAGCACGTCCCGTTGAGATACATAGGTTTGACTCGGAATTGCACATTCCAATTTACAACGCTGCCAATGTTCACCTCAAAAATAATTGTATTCCTCGTGACACGATTTGGCGCTTTAAGTTCATACCAATAGTTTGTGTGGCCTTTTAATCCGTGAAGTATGCAGAGCCCTTTTCTCCTCGCAACCCAAGCTATGGAATATCAATAAAACGTGTAAAGTAGACGTTTTGTCGCGAGCGAGCTTGTGTGACAGAGAGGTTAAAGTAATTGAAGCCAAGATCAGAGTTTTTAAGTTTGATGAATGGGTGTTTTTAAATGCAAAGATTTATACATATAAAACAAGTGTCCTTTTACACAAACATCAGTGATTATAATGTAAGGGATGCATTACGTTCCTAAAAAATGGTGAAAAGCAGTATTGCCTGTCACAATCCACAAAAACATTGAAACCTGTTTAACTGTGCTCACAGTGATTAGAGACTGTATTGTACCAGAATTTGTTAACCTCCCTCATTTTATTAGTCTTAGAGGATAAGTGCTAAATCACATGAAACAATATTGAAGGAAATCTATTTTCCGTAAGTGCTTATGTTACACTTTTCTGTTTCTAATGTTTTTACTCAACGGAAAATAATATTAAACCGATTTTCCTGTAAAATGTTATGCAATATTCTGAATCAGTCAATAGATATTAGCTACAATCACCTAAATAGAAACATATTGGAAAATTGAAAATTAAATTTATTAAAATAAATACAATTAATTAATATGAGCAATAATAAATCTTTTACAGCGAATTGTGTAGAATAATTAGCAATTTTCAGAAATATGTTTATGAAGAAAACAATTTAAATATGCAGGATTTGCATATTGAAATCTCGTTTAAATAGTTGGAAATCGGTAGTTTCATTCACAAACTAAAGGAGCACTCGTTCAGCAAAGAGGGAGGGACGCTTTGGATGAAGATTCGTTCCCTAGTAATTACATGAAAGGTACAGGATAGTTTCATTCTTTCAGAATCTTATATCTTCAAACGAATGATTGTTGGAAGTAATCAATTGATTGAGTTTTTCGTGTTTCCGGGCGCGTCAACTGCTTCGGTAATTATTCCCGTTAGTATAGTGCATGTCTTTTTTCTCGGGAGATGGCGGTGATCTTTACCCGCTGGATGGCGAGATTCGGCACCGACCTACCGTCGGCTAGTGGGGTTTCCCCCTAACCAGGACTCTCCCACCAGTGAGGCACCACCCCAGCTGGGACAAGCTCTAAACTCCCAACCGATCTCCCGGAATATGTGATAGTATAGTGCACGTTAGTGTAAGTGTATGTGTAAGGGGAGAGGATAGGACAAGGAAGAGGAAGGACAGATCGCGCGCGGTCCGTGGCCCGTTTGTTATGGTACTGCTCCGGCATTCACCGGTGTTGATCGGAGAAACCACGGAAAACTACCGGTCAGAGCAGCTGGTCGCTAGAATTCTCCTCGAGACAGTGTCTGAATTCGACCTAGCTGAAAAGCTAGTGTCGAAAATCCTGCCGCCGTCAGGACTCGAACCTAGGACCTCCCGGTCAGAGGCGCTGCAGTGTGAAGTAATCAACTGCATAAGAATCGCGTGCATGTAAATGTTCAATAATTTCCTCTCTTGCATATTCCTTAATTTGGAAACACTCAATAAAATGTTATTTTCAGTGTGAATGCACGCGTAAATATTTATTGTTGAATCTGTTCCACTTACCTTAATGTTTACCATTATGTTTAAGTTAAATATTTCTATTTCAGTTACAAAATATAAAAGTTCATCAATATATAAGTTAATATATAAGTTCATCAATATACAACTTGTTTAATAGACGTAGCATATTAAATCATTAGCTAATAATTTAATATATTGTTCCGCGAAATAAGTAATGAAAAATTAATTAAACCTTCTACTTACAACATTCTGTAATGTAACTACGCATGGGAATAATATAGGTATACATTTGTAATAATTTCAGTATTCATCTGTGATGAACTTGGATTACCATTTCTATTTAAGATAAAAGTTTACTTATTACATCTGCCAATTTATCGAACCACAACATTGGAAGTAAATTAATTAAAGTACAACATATCATTTGTTATATGTTATTCGATAGTAAAATGTATAAATATTTAATGCTGCTTTTTCAATTGGAATTTGTTATAACAAATTTTATCTAAGAGAGGTTACATTCGGATCAACTTCATACGAAATGCGTTAAAATTAATACAAGAATCATTGTCACTTTAATCAAACAAAGTTACGCAGCAGAGACGACTTACACTTGGGTTCTAAACTTTTCTATCGACTTTAATCGTTTAATGTCATCTGGCAAAGTGTTGTAAAATAATGTATATGTATTGTGTTATTTTTTTTTTTTTTGTAATGAGCTGTTGAGACTGGCACCTTATGAATGTGATTACTACGTCGAGTGTTATAGTTATAGACATCGGCGTTTTCTGAAAATATATTCCCGCTCTTAACCAAGTCATTTTTGATAAAAACCACTGATTCGTAAATCAACAGAAAAGGTAATGGAAAAATTGCTACATTAATAGGGAGGCTTACAAGAATCACGTGAGTGTTTTTTTTATTATTCGTACAATTCTTTTTTGTGATCTGAAAGTATGAGGGTTAAAAATGTATTTCTTCAGTATATTGCCATATCTCAAACGGGAGTGAATATTCGCAAAATATACACAACGAGCAGTATGAAGGCTGACTGAATTTGAAAGAATTCTGAACGCGTAGCATAATGAACTTAATTTTGTGTTCAATTCATTTAAATAGATATTCCATTTGAGGTTTATCTGCATCAAGATACCTAAACATTGTGTTGCCTTAACATCAGTCAATGGTACACCGTTCATTTTCAATGGAGTACAGAATTGTTTATTTGAAATGGAAAACTGTTTTAAAACCGTTTTCTTTTCATTTTCCATTAAGTTGTTATTACGGAACCAATTTGAAACATCTGATAGATGCGCTGTATTCATATATGAAACGTAAAATGATTCTTATAAAATGCATCTTAATTAATGTTTTTGTTAAATTACCTTTTGGTGATCATTTTAACTAATTTGCCGTCTAATCACATTATATTGCTTTAATAATCGCCTATATTTGTTCGATATATACTTTCGTAAAATCTTGTTCAGCATACGTCAGTCATTCTCTTCTGAGAGGCTCTCATACTTCGATGGAAGTCCGCATACAAGGCAACCCATAATATCCCGCACATGATATACGGCCTAAAATAATATGCGACACACGGCAGAACGTTTACATCACGGCACATAACATGCTCGACCACGCAGCACTCCGGTAACTTGACGCAAATCACACATCAAAGTACCACGACGCGTCATGACAAAATCTACTTTCTGACACATAATACTGATCGATTCTACACCAAACACCGCCGCGCCATATAACATGTTACACGTCATCACTTCACAGTGTACCGCGTTAGGTTGGTTAAGAGCAGTACAAAGTATCTGGATTAATTTTGAAGACACAAGCATAAAATGTGTCTTTCCAAGCATAGTTCTTTTATGAAGAATATTCGTTTATATACATTTTTCAACATATTATTATACAACTACAAACACTGATATAAAATACTCCACGCAATATTTCATTGCCTGGAATAACATATTTAATTATTTAACTTACAAAGTAGACCTAGAACTCGGCGGAGGTACATTCTCTTCAGGATTCAACAATCAAAATATACCTTATTGTACAACACAAACACAAACAAGAAATTCTCAAAGATAATACAAAACTTGTCGAGGTCTTCAGAAAACTTCACATAAGCAGTTCTTAAACTTTTTTTCCTTTTTTTCTTTTGCAGCACTCTCTCTATGGGGAACACTGTTGCACACCCATAGAGTAGAAGAATACCTGTCTGTTTTAGGTCTTAAAACGTTCACAAGAAGTCAGTAAATTTTCAATAGGTCATTAGTAGTAAAACTGAGAAAACTTAAGAGTTTCGATTATAATAAGTTATATTAATAAAATATTTAATACGCTATATCAATTTAATGTGTATATATTATATTTTAACAGTACATCAACGTAAGTTAAATGCTGATAAGTGCCCCTTGGATCAGACACATTTTGATAACCAAAATTTTAAAAAGTTGTTCTCACTCTTACATGCCATCCACAATTCACCGCAATGCACGCAGTACTTTTCCTTACAAAAAAAGATAATTTGTTCCCTGATAGTAGTAACAACAAAATTGGTCTATAGGTCATTATGTGCTGAACATTACAATCAGTACATTTACATCGTAACCACGCGAGGGTAAATCTCATTTCCCGCTAAACTCGGGTGGAAATTCGGAAACCTGTAGGGAACCTAAAATAAACGATCCGTTGAAGGTTTGAAAATCCTGCGTGCCATCCCAGAGGAAACGAAAAACCTCTATGTGACCCACTCTGACATAGAAGTGGCGTTGCATAACGGTTCGATGCGGGACGTGCTGTAAGTGCTATAAAGTGCGTGGTGTGGCGTGACATAATTGGCGTGGCGGGGATTTGATTACAGAGGATTTGGAGCCGTAGAACTGCGTCGTTTGGCGACGTGGTTTAAGTGTGTGGATGTGGATTGCTGGGCGCGATATAGCGGGGAGTGGCTGGTGTGATGCGAGATGGCGAGGAGTATTTGGAGTGGCGGGGAGTACATAGATTGATGAACTGAGTGTGGCGTGACATGTGGAGTGGCGGGGAGCGTGTACACTGGCAGAATTGGGTAAAGTGGCGGCGAATATTTGAAGTGGCGGGGCGTGTGTAAAGTAGTGGGGAACGTGTTAAGTGGTGGGAAGTGCTTAATGTGATGGGGAGGACGTCGAGCGGCAGGGAATGTCTGAAAATGCAGGGAACACATGAAGTGGGGAGAAGTGTTTAAAGTGGCGGGGAGTGCGTGAATTGGCTTGAAAGAAGTGAAGTAGTGGGGAGTACATTAAGTGGTGGGGAGCGTGTAGTGACTGGAAGCGTGTAAAGTGGTGGGAAGCCTGTATAATAGGGAAGAATGCGTGAAGTGACGAGTAACACATTAAGAAGAGGGGAGCGCATAAAGTGGCGGGTAGCTGGAAAAGTAGCGGGGAGCGCATAAAATGGTGAGGTACGTGGAAAGTGGCGGGCAGCGTGTATAGTGACGGGGAGCGTGAAAAGTGGCGGGGAGCATAAAAAGTGGCGGGGAGCATGAAAATTGACGGGGAGCACATTAATTCGCAGTGAGCGAGTAAAATGGCGGGAGAGCATGAAGACACGATCACATGAAGGGAAGGGGAGTGCGTAAAAGCAAGGGAGTGCATAAAAGGAAGGGAGAGCGTTTATACGCCGCCATGATTGGCGGAGAACACGTTAAGTGGCGAGAGGGAATAAAGTGGTGGGAAGTGCGTGAAGAGATGGGGATCACATGAAGGGGCGGGGAGAGCCTAAAATGGCGGGAGCGCGTGAAGTGGCGTGGCGTGGAGTCCGAGGTATAACTGGCAGGGAACGGATAGAGGGCGGGGAAGCGATAATTGCATGGCAAAACTGTGAGGTAAACTGTGGCGTGGGGAGCGGAGTGGCAAGTGTGGTGTGGGGAGTGTGGAGTGTAAGGGACGTGACGGAGGGTGGCGGTGTGAGATGGCGCAGGTTGGGTGTGGTCCCGTGAGGTCAGGAGTTTCCTAATTAGCGCCGCGGGTGTGCATGTGCGGGGGGGGCGGAGCGGGGCGGAGCGGGGCGGAGCGGGGCGGGGTGGGGCGGAGCGGGGCGGAGCGGGGCGGAGCGGGCGGAGCGGGGCGGGAGCGGGGCGGAGCGGGGCGGAGCGGGCGAGCGCGAGCGCGGGAGCGGGGCGGGGCGGGGTGGAGCGGGGCGGAGCGGGGCGGAGCGGGGCGGAGCGGGGCGGAGCGGGGCGGAGCGGGGCGGAGCGGGGCGGAGCGGGGCGGAGCGGGGCGGAGCGGGGCGGGGCGGGGCGGAGCGCGGCGGAGCGGGGCGGAGCGGGGCGGAGCGGGGCGGAGCGCGGCGGAGCGGGGCGGAGCGGGCCGGAGCGGGGCGGAGCGGGCCGGAGCGGGGCGGAGCGGGGCGGAGCGGGGCGGAGCGGGGCGGAGCGGGGCGGAGCGGGGCGGAGCGGGGCGGAGCGGGGCGGAGCGGGGCGGAGCGGGGCGGAGCTGGGCGGAGCGGGGCGGAGCGGGGCGGAGCGGGGCGGAGCGGGGCGGAGCGGGGCGGAGCGGGGCGGAGCGGGGCGGAGCGGGGCGGAGCGGGGCGGAGCGGGGCGGAGCGGGGCGGAGCGGGGCGGAGCGGGGCGGA